>OY987198.1:17735949-18153873 GCA_963920755.1 Cartodere bifasciata
TAAATTGGGACAATAATTTGGTAAAAAATACTACATAAAAAACAAAGCTTTAGTAAAAATTGTAAGGGTGCAAAAAAAAAAGTTATTAGTATTTGTCCAATGCAATATTTTTTTTATAAAACCTTCTAATTTTTGTTTTGTTTAAATATTATTATATTAAGTTATAGTTCACGAATATAAGTGCTATTTTTAGCCCCATGTAACTACCCCATTTTCAAAAATATAATGTTGCATTTACATTTGACAAAAAATAAAATAAAACACCCCAAAAATTATTATAATAAATCACTTACCCTGCTGCTATTTTCATCACTATTCTCCGAACTTCCCCCACTAACTTTGTACCCCCTCTGCAAATTAGGGGTGGCTAAATGATCCAGGTTTTTTAACTTATCAGAATAACGACTTCTGTCCCATGATTGATCATAATTCTGTTCCATACTATTAATTCTTTGAAAACCTCTATCCTCCTAAAATAAAAAAAAATTCAACCCCTTTTTAGGCATTTTTTTAAATTTTGTATTTGAAGTCTAAGTTTCAGGAAAAATATCGCTTTTCGTAAAGGGAAAATCATTTTTAAGTGCAAGGAAATTAAAAATCTCAACTTACAAAATCAGATTCGGCCTTTTTTGTCATCATTAAATAAAAATTAAAAAAAATTCTTGGGGGGTGTTTTTACTTACGTAGCGTTTTCTGGGGTTTTGTTGGTAGCCATTTTGGTTTTGAGGGGTGTAATCTTGGTTAGATTGGTAGTTTTGTTGGTCGCCAAGTTTTACTTTACGCCCTGCAAAATATTTTATTTTTTTTTGTTATTTAAAATAATTTTGTAACAAAAAACATTTTTTTTAAATGTAGATGTAATTTTAACCCTTGTAAAGCCATTTTAGAGTTTAAGGCATTTTTAACAGTCATATTTTATCAAAAATAAGCCCTTTTTTAGGGGTTTGTTATATTTAAATTGTGAATTTTTGCATTTCAATTTTTTTTCACATTTAAAAAAAATATTCAACATAGCACTAACCTGAATATGTTCTTAAAGATGGTGTCAACACATTAATCTTATTTCCAAAAACATCCTCTCCTTGGATACGTCTTTGTGCCCTAAAAAGCCCCACAATAATTAAAAAACCCCCCTTATTTCCAAACTAAACGTATTTACGCAAAAGCCCTTTTAAAATTGTTAAAAAATCCAAATTTTCTTTGGTTAAAATTAACGCGCCAAGTTTTTATTCTCAAGTTATTTAGCCCCCAACACAGGGGGGCTGTTTTCTAACACTTAGCTTACCTGGAATCTTTGCTGTAGGGCTTAAAATGTGCCATTTCTTACAAATTAAATTAAATAAACTAACATTTATCTTTTAGTTTTAATTACGTTAAAACTATGTTTCTGTTAAGCAACAGTTTTCGCCATACTGAATTTTATCAACGTTGAAGCGCGCAGATTTTATCAAAGGACATAACATCAGATAAGAAATCGCATCAAAACAGTATAGTTTGAAACTTATTTAAAGTTTGAAAACTTAGTTAGAAGAGACAATTTTTTAAAGCCAAAATTTTTGTCTTACCTATTTGCAAAGTCTAGGGAGGAAAACCTAATAATGCCATGTCCGTTGGGTAGGATCTCAATCCCGCGGCCCCCACAATTGTCAGTAATTAGCTTCAACCTGTTTTTAACGCTTTTCTTTTTCATGTGCAGCGGCAAATTCTCAATTTCCAGGTACACCGGTTCGGTTACCCCTTTTCTTTGGCATGGCAAATCTTCCAGTATGTCCGAATACAAGAAATGTTCATTCGCGCACAATATTAAAGCATCAGCAACGTTACAATTATGCACTAGTATCACATGAACCTTTTTACGGTATCTGAGATCACTTAAATCAGACGCGAAATTTACATCCCCTGAAATTAAAACTACCCCCGCTGAGGATGACGAATATAGTTCTGCGAACCTTCGTAAGGATTGGCGTAGCTTTTCGTCCGCTGCGTTTTTCGACAACGACGACACGTGTATTAAATTAACTTGGGAGTCGTGTAACTCTTGAATAACTACAGGGTTTTCCTTTTTTACATCGCATACCACTACAAATTCAGCTTCCCGGTAGTTTTCCAGGAAAAAATCACGTATTCGTTGTACTACTGCAGACGCACTTTTTAACTTTGGTACCTGGCAGTTTTCTATGTCCCAAAATATCCCTAAAGGGGGCAGTTTCTTGCTCTTGGTTTTGTTGCGAACGCGAGTCTTGTTTAAACTTTCCTCGCTTGATGAGTCCGAAAATGTGGATAAGCAGATGTTTGTAGCGCTTTGGCATAGTCTTGGAGGTGGAGGAAACTCGAATTTTGAGTTTGAGGCAACAAAGTCTGATAAATTTGCGTCTTGGTGGAAGCCCAAGGAGTCACAACTCGATTCTGAAGTGGTTAAGTGTCTTGCCTTCCATATAGCTTTTCTCATTTTGATTTTCTTAGTTTTGTAAAGGTGTAGCTTTAAAATTCTTCCAGAAAAATAGTCAGAAAGCGTGCGGTTCACATTTATATGTTAAATTTTGGATTTCGTCTACTTTTTAGCTGGGACAAACACACGTGAAGTTAGCTGCACTTTTCTTGTGATAAGTGTTGCCAACAAATCATAGGTCATTTGAACTACGCGGAAATAAGGCACGAGTTTTATTTAAAACTGTTTAATTTGTTTAAAACTTTGGTGTGGCTTGTTTTGGTTTTAAAATATGGATTTTTGTGTTTAAGTTTATTTTAGGAAATAGAGGAGCTTATAAAGCAAGAAAAGGATAAATTAAAACATTCAGGTAATTTGTAATCTTCTTTAATTAAAAAAAAAACAAAGCAAAATATTATAAATGTTCAAAGATCTATTTTTCTAACTAAAACTAACAAATTAAATAAAAAGCATGCAAGTTTATGAACAACAATAAATACCAACACATTTTTTACACAAAATGAACAAAATAAAATAAATAATTACCTAAAACTAAAAAAAATCACATTTTTTTCTTTTTTCATAAAGTCAAAAATGCCGCCCTTTGTTTTTCAAAGGTTGGTAGTGCAGATTCTTAGAAATTTCCGGGCATAACAAGAATTAACGAGTTTCTTGCAGTTCCCTCGTGTTAGTAGTTTTTTTCTTTCCAAGTTTAAAGTTTTCACATATCGATTCAAAAATGGTTTTTCACTTTTCGAGAGAGAATGTAGTCCATTACTTTGTAGAAGTTGTTCAGAAAAACATGTAAGTAATCCATTTTACAAGTAGACTTATTTTCATACAGGAAAATGCGGCCACTGCAACAAAAAAATACGTTTATTAGAAAATTCCTTTATTAAACAAAACTTAAGTTTTTCCGAGACACATTTAGATTATTGGTAAAATAAATGTAACTTACCAATAATTGTAGTTCTACAAAGTCCCAAAGAAGTTCTCTAAAGTTGATTTCGATTATCATCAAAGATTGTTGATTGTTGAAAAACGTAAGTTTCCCATTTTTCCATAAAAACTCTTTTTAATCAACGTCGATTTAACGTATTTGGTTTATGTATAAATTCAACATTGCTAAAGATAAATGATAAAAAAAGTAGAACTTCTGCTTTTTTTTTCTTACGCAGAACTGGAATAAAAATACATTTATTTAAAAACTGTCTTAAACTTTTGCTAAAAGTTAACTTTACAAATAATTGCAGAAAAAAGTTGTAAAGCTACGTTAGTTTTACAGCAGAATTTAAAAAATTAAAACAAATATTATTTCTAGTTTATTCTTTTAAACAATTTGGATTTTTTTAAGTATTGCAAAATTTAACTTACCAATTTGTAGCTCTACAAGTTTCCAAAAAGTTTTTTTGGAGTCCATTTTCATTATCGTAATTATTTCATCAAAGATATGTTTTCCATTGAAGAAGTTCCATTTTATTTGTCGTAAAAAAATTGTTTCCTAATATGATTTGCATTTTTAAACATCATTGTGTAAAGCAACTGTTTTTTTTTTCTTTTGGGTAAACTGTAACAAAAAAAACATTTATTTAAAAAAACTGTATAATATTTCCATTTTAAAAACTGTGTTAAACATTTGCAAAAGGATAAATCCATAAAAAATAATTGCAGTAAAAGAGTAATTTAACTGATATTAAATTTTCTTGCAATGCCTATTTTTTTTAAACAATAAGGGTTTTTTTTAATTCAATTATTATGAAATATAACTTACCAATATTAGCTTTACAAGTTTCCAAACAATCTCTCTGGATTCCATTTTCATTATCGTAATCATTTCATTGAAGAAAATTGTTTTCCATTAAAGAAGTTCCATTTTATTTGTCGTAGAAAAAATGCTTCCAACGTTGAGTTGTATTTTTTGTAAAGCATATTTGTTGGAGGTACATAAATTTACATTTCACAAAAATTTCAGACATTGTTTTGTGGAAAATATGTCGAAGTTACATTCACAGGCAAAGAAAATACAAAATAAACTAAACTAAGACAAAAGTACACCTTTTAAAGTGTAGCAAAACAAAACATAAGTTTACAATTTGATTTTTAATATTTGTAGTCAATTTCTCGACTTTACAGTAATGAAACCTTATAAAATAATACAAAAAATGTATTTGTTACGATTAGTTTTAATTTTTATTAAAATTAACAATAACAATATTATAATAGTATTTTTATTATTAATGTTAATTGTTAAGATTACCATTAATAACAAGAATACCTTTAAACAATAAAACACCAAAAATGGTAAAAATATCTAAAATTCTTTTTTTTTTGTGATTCTGTTTTTTTTTTAGTTAATTTTTTATTTTTACACAGCACTGTACTGCTACGATTAATGTAAACTTTTTACATTTACATTAGCAATAACAATATTACAACAGTACTATTATTATTATTGTTAAAAATTACCAATAATAATAATAGTACTTGAAAGCATAAACAAAATTGAATGAGGAACACAATATATTTTATTTTTTTTTGTATACAGGGTGTCCAAAAAATGGCGCATAAACGCGATGGTACGTTGTTGGGACATGTCTAGGGAGCCCCAAAAAATTGTTAAAAAAAATCTATCTCATATACCCCCGTAGATATGTTGACGCAAAGTGCGAAACTTTAAATGCTTATATTTTGAATATAACAGCACATATTCACGAAACAAATGGTTTAATACAAAGCTACAGTATATTTTAAACCATTTAACCATTTGTTTATTTATTAAATGGTCGAATTACATTTTTATAATCAATTTAATTTTACAAAATTTTGATGAAATGAAGCTGACAACAACGTCAATAAAATCTAGTACAAAAGTGTGTGATCAAGACTCATAAATGGGATTTTTAGATGTATTTTCCTAGACTGTGTTGCCGAATTTATGCAACTTTGTTCGCATATTTCTGGATGAATATAACAGATGGATTTTTTTTGACAATTTTCTAGGGATCCCTGAGAATGCCCCAAAAGCGTACCATCGCGTTTATGCGCCATTTTTTGGACATCCTGTATGTGTGTGTTAATTTTTTCTGTTAATTTTAATACAAAAATTTAAATATCAAACAATGTAATAAAAGAAGGAGATGTATTGCTACGATTAATGTTAACATTAGATTTAACATTAACAATAGCAATATTATAATATCACTATTATTATCAATGTTAATTTTAACAAATTAGCAAAAATAACAATAATGTCTATAACTCAATTGTTGCTAACGCATTTTTTAATTTTCAGCTAACGATTGGAGCTTTGAAGGTTACATCAGACCCAGAACAAGGGAGGCATGCCGCTCCCTGCAAAGGGAAGCAAAAAGTGGGCACGTCTTCCTGATTGAAGAATATAAAAATCAACACAAACAACACGTACTGGTCATTTCAAAATTTTCAACGAGACGTAACCCGAAATTTAAGAACCTTCAGGCCAATGCGCTAATCCTACGTTTAAAACGTAAAATTTTTTTTTTTTGGAAGAAATAGTTTTTTTTAGTTGTACCTAAAATGTCTAAATTTGTCCTCCAATTTTCGGCAACAACCCCAAGCACCGGCTCTCCTCTAGCTGTGACACTGGTGCCCATATCGCGACCGTCATAGTCGGGATATGAGCACCGATCTCACCGCCGTTCGGGGTGCAAATGCTTGGGGTTGGTCCGTTAGAAGGAGGGAAGAGTAAATAAAATAATAAAAGCCCAGGTGAATCTTCAGACTGACCATCTCCAGAGCTAGTCTTAATGCAACCCAGCCAAAATAACACCCCCTTGTCTTGTTCTAGAGTCATCCCCCAAAACAACACCCTCTCCGTAATCACGAACCCCTTCTGTAGACAGCAGCAAGGGTAGTGGCAGAGGTGAGTCTCCACCACCTTATTCGGTGCCCTGGAGCTTCCCAGGTGGATCTTCGGACTGGCGTAGGACCATCTCAACTCCGTCCCCAAGATCCGAGTCCGTGCCGGCTTTCTCCGAGCCATAGAGTTCTCCAAATGGCTCCGCAGATTGGCGACGGGATATATCTACGCCATCCCCGGCGCCAGAGGCAGCACCGTCACCGCCACCAAGACGTGAAGTTTCGCCACGACCAGAACCAGAAGTGGGCAAGGCACAACCCCGTAGGACTGGTCGAATCAGGCAGCCACCAAGCCGCTACGAAGCCACCCTACACTAGGTGCGCAGTCCAGTGTCTCGTTCACCGCGTAGACGCATCCGTAAGTACTCAAAAACACCCCTTAAAGAATACAGGATGTCCTAACATTCCTGGAACAAATGGCATGTGCGGATCCCCACAAACATAACATATTGTCTCCAGGACAACTGGTGGAATGGAGTATACATTTTAATAAAGCAAAATTAAATTTTTTTGGAAGAAATGGTTTTTTTTAGTTGCAAAAAATTGTACCTAAAATGTCTAAATTTGTCCTCGCACTTTCGGCAGCATCCCCAAGCACCGGCTCTCCTCTAACTGTGACACTGATGCCCATATCGCGACCGTAGGAGTCGGGATATGGGCACCGATCTCACCGCCGTTCGGGGAGGAAGTGCTTGGGGTTGGTCCCTTAGAAGGAGGGAAGAGTAAATAAAATAATAAAAGCCCAGGTGGATCTTCAGACTGACGTAGGACCATCTCTAGTACTTCACCGATGCCAGAGGCATCCAGATCCCCAAGGCCAGAGTCTTCGCCGGCTTTCTCCGAGCCATGGAGTTCTCCAAACAGCTCCGCAGATTGGCGACGGGATATATCTACACCATCCCAGGCGCCAGAGGCAGCTCCGTCACCGCCACCAAGACGTGAAGTTTCGCCACGATCAGAACCAGAAGTGGGCGAGGCACAGCCTCGTAGAACTGGTCGAATCAGGCACCCACCAAGCAGATACGAAGTCACCCTACACCAGGTGCGCAGTCCAGTGTCTCGTACGCCGCGTAGACGCACCCGTAAGTACTTAAAAACACCCCTTAAAGAATACAGGATGTCCAAACATTCCTGGAATAAATGGCATGTGCGGATCCCCACAAAACAGAACGTATTGTCCCCAGGACAACTGGTGGAATGAAGTATACGTTTTAATAAAGCAAAATGAAATTTTTTTGAAAGAAATAGTTTCTTCTAGTTGCAAAACATTGTACCTAAAATGTCTAAATTTGTCCTCCTACTTTCGGCAGCATCCCCAAGCACCGGCTCTCCTCTAGCTGTGACACTGATGCCCATATCGCGACCGTCAAAGTCGGGATATGGGCACCGATCTCACCACCGTTCGGGGAGGAAGTGCTTGGGGTTGGTCCGTTAGAAGGAGGGAAGAGTAAATAAAATAATAAAAGCCCAGGTGGATCTTCAGACTGACCATCTCCAGTGCTAAGTCTTAATGCAACCCAGCCAAAATAACACCCCCTTGTCTTGTTCTAGCTGAAGAAATCTGAAGAGTCCCCCAGTGCAACCCCCTCCCCGCAGCCACGAACCCCTTCTGTGAGCAGCAGCAAGGGTAGTGGCAGAGGTGAGTCTCCACCACCTTATTCGGTGCCCTGGAGCTTCCCAGGTGGATCTTCGGACTGGCGTTGGACCATCACGACTCCCTCCCCAAGATCCGAGTCCGTGCCGGCTTTCTCCGAGCCATGGAGTTCCCAAAATGGCTCTGCACATTGGCGACGGGATATATCTACGCCATCCCCGACGCCAGAGGCAGCACCGTCACCGCCACCAAGACCTGTTTCGCCACGACCAGAACCAGAAGTGGGCGAGGCACAGCCTAGTAGGACTGGCCAGATCAGGCACCCACCAAACCGATACGAGGTCACTCTACACCAGGTGCGTCGTCCAGCGCCTAGCCCTTTGCGTAGACGAACCCGTAAGTACTCAAAAACATCCCTTAAAGAATACAGGATGTCCTAACATTCCTGGAACAAATGGCATGTGCGGATCCGCACAAAACAGAACCTATTATTCCCAGGACAACTGGTGGAATAAAGTATACGTTTTAATAAAGCAAAATAAAATTTTTTTGGAAGAAATAGTTCTTTTTAGTTGCAAAAAATTGTACCCAAAATGTCTAAATTTGTCCTCCTACTTTCGGCAGCAACCCCAAGCACCGGCTCTCCTCTAACTGTGACACTGATGCCCATATCGCGACCGCCAAAGTCGGGATATGGGCACCGATCTCACCGCCGTTCGGGGAGGAAGTGCTTGGGGTTGGTCCGTTAGAAGGAGGGAAGAGTAAATAAAATAAGAAAAGCTCTCCAGGTGGATTTTCAGACTGACCATCTCCAGTGCTTCCCCGATGCCAGAGGCATCCAGATCCCCAAGGCCAGAGTCTCCGCCGGCTTTCTCCGAGCCATGGAGTTCCCAAAACGGCTCAGCAGATTGGCGACGGGAAATATCTACGCCATCCCCGGCGCCAGAGGCAGCACCGTCACCGCCACCAAGACCTGTTTCGCCACGACCAGAACCAGATGTGGGCGAGGCACAGCCTCGTAGGACTGGTCGGATCAGGCACTCACCAAGCCGCTACGAAGCCACCCTACACCAGGTGCGTCGTCCAGCGCCTCGTTCACCGCGTAGACGCACCCGTAAGTTCTTAAAAACACCCCTTAAAGAATACAGGATGTACAAACATTCCTGGAACAAATGGCATGTGCGTATCCCCACAAAACAGAACGTATTGTCCCCAGGACAACTGGTGGAATGAAGTATACGTTTTAATAAAGCAAAATGAAGTTTTTTTGGAAGAAATAGCTTTTTTTAGTTGCAAAAAATTGTACCTAAAATGTCTAAATTTGTCCTCCTACTGTCGGCAGCACCCCCAAGCACCGGCTCTCCTCTAGCTGTGACACTGATGCCCATATCGCGACCACCGAAGTCGGGATATGGGCACCGATCTCACCGCCGTTCAGGGTGGAAATGCTTGGGGTTGGTCCGTTAGAAGGAGGAAAGAGTAAATAAAATAATAAAAGCTCCGCAGATTGGCGACGGGATATATCTACGCCATCCCCGGCGCCAGAGGCAGCAGCGTCACCGCCACCAAGACCTGTTTCGCCACGACCAGAACCAGAAGTGGGCGAGGCACAGCCTCGTAGGAGAGGTCGGATCAGGCAGCCACCAAGCCGCTACGAAGCCACCCTACACCAGGTGCGCCGACCTAAGTCCTGGAAAAAATGGCATGTGACAACTGGTGGGATGAAGAATACTTGAGCTCTCCACCAGAGGAAACTGTAAGTACTTAGAAACATCTCTTAAAAAAATAAACATAATTTATGTTATTTTGTGCCTTTTAAATTTAAAAAATGTTAATAATTCTGTTTGTTGTTTTGGAAGAAAGATGCTGGATAAGAGCTGTGGAAGAGTCCTTTGTAAGGAGGAAAAAAGTAACAATTTTATTTTTTTTAAATATAAGTGTCATTTGAAAGGGAATTTAATTTGTCCTGTATATTTGTTAATTTCAGTTTTGCGATCTTATTTTGCAAAAAAAAAAACATTACAAATGAAGACATGACTGCTTATTGCTAGTACAAAAGTTGCAACACACAAAAATTGTTTTAAAATTTAGAAGCAATCATATTCTTAGTTGTACACAAATCTCCAAAAAAATGT
The DNA here is from genome assembly GCA_963920755.1 of Cartodere bifasciata. Lineage (NCBI taxonomy): Eukaryota > Metazoa > Arthropoda > Insecta > Coleoptera > Latridiidae > Cartodere > Cartodere bifasciata. The sequence goes on from OY987198.1 coordinate 17,746,004, forward strand.
TCGTTATTCCAAATCAATTTTTGCATTTCTTTTATTGGGTTTGAATTTATTTTTAAAAAGTATGTGTTTGTTTATAGGACCAAAGACGTTAGCCAAATGGTTTAAACGAGACGTAACAATTTGCCCAGCGGGGTGATTACGGAATATCGCTTCGTACGAAACCTACATAAGAAGACCATTAGGTTTCGTACGAAGCGATATTCCGTAATCACCCCGCAGGCAGGATTGTTTCCCATTGCGGTCGTCGGAAAGATTTAGCGCCATGTCCAGGCCAATCTGCAATATAATGGCTCATGATGGACATTGTAAGATGGGCTATGTGGGGAAAGATAAATTTCATATCCGGATTCCCACAAATAGAACTTTTTGTCCATAGGACAATTGGTGGGATGAAGTATACTTTTTCAATTTTAAACGTTATTAGAGCTTATAAAAATTTGGAAAAGTTTTGGCTTGAACTTAAAAGTTTAAATAAAGAATACTAAAAATCTTGTTTTATTTTTGAGAACCTTCTGGCCAATACGCTAATCCTACGTTTAAAACGTAAAATAATTTTTTTTTGGAAGAAATAATTTTTTTTTAATTAATGTGGCAAGTCAGTAGAAATATAACATAACACAGACAATTTATTCAAGGAGAAATTCCCGTTTAAAAAAAAGCCCCCTAAAGAAAATTAAATTTCTTTTTTCGTAGCAGGGCTCCTTGGGATTATTTTATTTAAGTAAGGGGCTTCTAAAAGAATCAAATATTATACATTTCATAAAAGGAGCCCCTAAGAAAGTTGTATAAAATTTTATTGAAGAGCAAAGAGCCTCTAGAAAATTGAACCATTATTTTTTTTATAATAAAAGGGGCCCTTAAGAAATAGGGAATTTGTCATTTTCAGTGAACCTAGTAACTGTAGCAAGCAAAATTAAATTGTTTTGGAAGAAATAATTTTTTTAGTTGTGCCTAAAATATCTAAAATTACAAAAAAAGCACATTTTTCGTTCTGATTTTTTCCTAAAAACACCCTAACTGTTAGCAATGATTGTAATTATTAATTAAACAAAGAAATAAAAGCCTAAAAGCCATTTACCAGGCTTAGAAAACTCGTTAGCAAAAAACCACGTGCATGCGTTTTTGGTTTTCTCGATTTTTCGCGTAAAAAAAACTCCAAACTCACTTTAATTATTACAGAAGTACTTTTAAACAATTATACTTACAAAAAAATCTGCAAAAAGCACAATTTTTCGCCTAAAAACCAAAAAACACTGCTAAAAACTAAAAAAAGTTGTACGCGTACCCCGTCTGAAGCTGCAATCCTAGATAAAAAAATAGATATTAATGCTAAATGGGGTATCCCCATTTATTGTATTTAGTTCGCACCAGCTTAGTAGAGGCGCTGGTGTCGAGGCCATACTTGTTGATTTCATAAATTATACCGCCATTATTTGTTTAGCTGTGAGTCAGTCATGTGCTTTTCATAATTTTTATGCTATTATTTATGTTTTTACTGAGTTTTGTGCGTTTTGGTGTGTAAATGACAATTGTGTATAAACTTTATTCCGTGGTGGTGTTAATATTCATCGCTTTAACCATTAACAAGGTAAGAAATACACTAAATAAATCACTTAACCTCTTTACCGGCTTATAATACCGTAGGTTTTTACATCTGTTTATCTAATTTAAAACGATCTGTGCATTTAACGGAGTACTAGCTATTATAGTTATTATATTCCAAAAATGTTTATTTCACAACATTTAATTTTTAGATGGTATTTCTATGTAAGGTGGAAACTTGCTGGGGCTCGAAGGAAAGCAAACATCGTTTTCCTAATCCAAAAAAGAATTTTGATTTGTTTCAACAGTGGTTGTTATTTTGCAATAACAAGAGCTTGTTGGAATATTCTCCAGACCAAATTTACGGAAACTCCAGAGTTTGCAAGAAACATTTTAAAGTGGAAGACTTTGGTAATAACAATAGACTTCTACCTGGGATCTGCCCATCAAAGTACGGAGAGGATCAGAAACAAGATGCAGGTAAAAATATCCCTTTAACTTAAAAATTATACTTCAAACAGCATACCTGCCAACATTAGCAGGTATGCTGCCCTGAACCTTTTATTTTATTTATTTTTCACTTGTAAACATGCATTGCACTAATAGTTTTTATCTTATTATTATAGGAAATACAAATGAAGCGGCAATTCGTCAATATTTGCAAAATTGCTGTTATTCACTGCCAACCACACTTAAAAACGTACTTGGCAGTTCAAAATCCAATATGATGGAAGACTCAATGGAAGGATTAGAGCAGTCTGTCCAATCTACATCCAACACAATGCAAATGGAACAGCCAACTCCATCTACCTCCATGGAAAATAATGGTATGACATTAATGGTCCATTTACCTAATAATAAGAATGCAGGAATAAACACCTAGATTGATTTTTTCTCGAATTTTAAACGTTAATAAATTGACAATTAAAATTAGAAAAAAGAATCATTTTTAAATCTAGGTCATTTTTCCTAATTTTAATCAATTAATATAATAGTTTTACTTATACACATGACTAATTTTTTTTACAAATTGCAAAACAGAAAATCTAATTATTACTAATTCATTATTTAACTTATTTGTTAGAATATTGTTTTATTCTCTATTTTATTAAATTATTTAATTTATACAATTAACATTTTTTTTTACTCCAAAATTATATTGATATTTAATTTATATACTATTGAAATTTTGTGATTAATTTAAGAAGGTCCTTTACCAACTTTTGCAAATATTTAAGATAGATCCAGAATTTCCCACTTAATGATTTTATATTTTTTATAATGCTTTAATTATTTTAAAAAATCTCTTTTTAAAAAACACAATTTTAAAGTTAACAAGCTGCACAATTTAATTTATAATTTGAGAGAAATGATACCTGAACAAATTCGATTATTGTGGTTTTTTTTTAATTCATAAACGCAAACTATTTAATTGCCTTGCACATAATACAGGTAGCTTCATTGTCTTTTGCAGAAGTATTCGTTAATAATTTTAAAATAAAAAAATCTATTAACATACCTAGGACGTAATTTTTTTAAGAAATTAATTCCCCTTTGTAATATATTCTTTTTTAAATAAAAAACATATTCGTAAAGCTAATGGTAAAGAGTTTTTATTTCTTATTGCAGATAAACGACGGGGCATTTTAAGTGCAATCGGTTTCACTAAAGAAGTTCAATTGACACCAAAGAAAAAAATCATGTACAATGAGTTAAAAAAACTAAAAAAAAAAACAAGGCAAGTTGTGAAGTCAAACATGAGTTTTAAACAACGTCTTCGCGAAGCCACATCATTTTCCGAGGAAAAATCATTTAATATCTTGGTTGAAAAATTAAATCCTATTCAGCAACGATTTTTTAAATCTCAGCTGGAGAATGCCAACAAACACAAAAAGGCACGCCGTTTTACTACGGATGATAAGATTTTTGCCCTCGCGTTGAGTCGGCAAAGTAGGGCTGCGTATCGTTTTCTGTCCCGAATTTGGGCGCTACCATCTGAACAAACGCTGAACAAACTGCTGAATAGAATTGATATAAAACCCGGTTTTAATGACATTATATTCAAAATGTTAAAAATCCAAGCTGACAAATATACCGATCCTGTAGACAAATACTGCGTTTTGATGGGTGATGAGATGAGTTTGTCAGCGTCGATACATTTAAATTTAAGGGATGATTGTGTCGACGGTTTTGATGATGAGAATAAAATGTCGGAAGAATTTGCTGATCATGCTCAGGTAAGAGTCAAACATGTCATGCTCAATAAAAAGAATACTTCTTTTTTTGTTCATCATTTCATTAATATTGATGGATTTTTTCAAAATCAATTTTTATTTTTTAGGTATTTATGTTGAGGGGAATCCGTCGCAGGTGGAAACAGCCCATTTTTTATACCATGGTGAAGGGGGCCAATAAGCATATAAATATGGTGTTGACAATTAAGGAGTTAGTACGAAGATGTCGGGATGCGGGGCTAATTGTTGTCTCATTTGTTTCGGATCAAGGATCAAACAATTGTGCAGCGATAAATTATTTGGTTAATGAGACAAGAAGAGAAAAGCTTCGAATGGGGGAGGACATGGACGTCAATGAATTTTTTTTTGAAATTGATGGTCAAAAAATAATCCCTTTATATGATCCTCCACACCTGATCAAAGGAATTCGAAATAACATGTTGACCTGTGATGTCAACTTTACAATGGAGGGGGAAAATATAACAGCCAGTTGGGAGGACATATACACAGCTTATCGAATGGATCCCTATTTCGGAAGTTTACGATCGTTTCCCCGATGGACGGACGGGCACGTTAATCCAAATAAAATTAACAAGATGAAGGTGTCTTGTTGCACTCAGGTTTTGTCGCATACTGCCGCAAAAGTCATTAATTTAATGGCCTATTCAGGTAAGAAAGATTTCTTAGTAAATAAAATTGATTTTTTATGATTAACAATTTTTAGGAACCAGAGTTCAAATTGGGGATGAAGTGTTGTCACTTCCACCACGGGCCATAGGCACAGCCAAATTTATAGAGCTTATGGACAGCATTTTTGATTCAATGAACTCCCAGGGAAAATCAACTAAGGAGTTAAGGCGCCCAGTGACAACAAAGTCTCCCCATTTCCAGTTTTGGGCAGAAAAAATACCAATATTAAAATCCACATCATATATTAACAGAAAAAATGGAAAAAGAAGCAAGCCTCCTTCATTATTAAACACTATTAAAAATTTTAAAAACTACCCAACACTATTCCAGCAATTGCAATCAGTCGGATTCCGGAAGATGCATACGAGGGGGTTTAATCAGGATGTCTTAGAAAACTTCTTCGGAAAATGTCGACAGAAAGGAGGGCGTTACGTCAATCCCACACCGTCGGATTTTGGGCCACTTTTTAAATCTTTACTTGTTAACAACCTGTCCGCACCCCATTCCAAAGGGAGCAATTGTGAAGGGGATACGGATGACATGTTTTTTACACTTAAGGAAATGTTACAAAACGTAAGAAAATCAGGAAAAGTTAATAAATCATTCGCTAATTAAAATAATTTTTAGACCGTTACAATTCAGAACCACCAACCGAATCATTTTTTAAATGTAAAAAAAGAAGGCTTTCGCATTATGAAGCCCATGGAACGAAGATGTTTGACATTTGTGGTGGGCTTCATTACAAAGGATATAAAAAAAAAAGTCAAGGGTTGCTCCTCCTGCATTGGTAAAATATTCACGACTGAGTTGGACGACGACCATGCTCTTACCTCAGCAAGAGAGTACCGAAAAACAAGGTCGCTAACTTATGTTAGCAAAGCTTTTAAATGTAAAATATTGCCTATTTATAAGCAGGTGTTAAATATTTTGGAGGAGAGGATCAGAGAAAAAAATATTATCGAAAAAATTTTAAATTTTATTATTCAAAATTTTCGATATGATTTTCTCTGTCCTCTCCACGAAAATTTTAACACCGGCATATTGAAACGATTTGTAAAGTTACTTATACACAACTATTGCAAGCAAATTAATTGCGTTCTAAAACAAAAAGATCTAAGAGGTGCTGATGTTAAAGACGCCCCAAAAATTTTTAAAAAGGCATTTTTATATGCAAAGACCAAATATAATAAAAAAAAAATAGCTTATTATTCGAAGACTTTCATTTTCCCACAAATAACCCTTATTTACTTATTAAAAAGTGGACTAAATCATTTAATAAAATGTTTTGCGAAGGTCTTTTATATTAAACATACTTTGCTTTTATATTTTAAAGAATTTTACTTCGCAAAACATTTTATTAAATTTTTTAGTTCTTGTATTTTATAAATGTAAAAAAATTATAAAGTAGAATTTCAAATTTCGCGCCAGCATTATTTCACACCAAACCGCTGGGATGGCGTTGTTTACGGTCTAAAAAGAGAAGCATTGGCATTACAATCTATTTTCTTTTTACCTAGGGCTGCAATGCAGAAAATTTGGCGCTAAACCGTTAAAAAATGCCTACAGTGTTGCCACATCTAAATTTTTTTTGTTTTATTTGATAAAAATTCAAAAATAGGACTATTTAAGAATGGGAAACTTTTATAATTTATGAGAAATGGCTACAGGGCTTCGAATAAGCTCTTTAAACAGAAAGTACGACACCAAATTAAAAATTTAGTTTTTCTTTGCTGTGTGATTAGCGGCTAACTTCATGGCGTTGCCAAATTTCACTTGCGAAAAAGACGCTACTTTCTGTGAAAAAGTGGTATCTGTTTTATCGACAAGCTTTTTTTTTTGGTAAATCATGCGCGTTTGGCTTAATTTACGTAAAAAAGGCACAAAAGGGGCTGTTTTACAGGTAGAATGTTATGTAAAAATAAAAAACAAAGGTTGAATTTTTCTCCAGCCAAATATTAGAAATAAAACCGTCTTTAATATTAAATTTTCTTTATTTTTGTACTTGAAAATTGAAATATACATTTCAAAAATATATTTTATTTATTTTAATAAATATAACAAAACAATTAAAAATATAGATTAGATACAGAATAAGGCTATTTCTTAATACTTTCGTATGGTAAAATCTTGGTAATTAGGATGTTGATCCAATTGCAAATTTTGTTCATTACATAAATGCAAAAGAGCCACAAAAGCTAAAGGACAACTTAATTCTTTTTGCATAACGGAAGGTAAAGTTTGCGACAGTTCAGCGTACATTTTGGAGAAAGGAATAACTTTTACCTTGGCAGTCTAAAAAAAAAACAAAAAAAAATGTTGAAAACTCCAAATTTCGATTTTTTGCAAAGTCATGTCGTTTTTTTTCAATTTCTTACTCTTACCTCATTCTTCTCAGTAACACATTTCCAAATAGCAGCCTTCAGCTTCTTCATATCCATTTTCTTAGGCTGCAAAGCAAACGGAATGTACGTTTTTTGTATTAAGTCTGTTGGAACATCCACCAAGTTTTCAGCGAGGAAATTATGTTGAGCAGCGACTGCAATCTCTTCCTCGTTTAAATCTGTATTGTCTGCACATCCTAAATCATCCGGGCCTAAGTCTTGCCCCTCGATAATGTCGTTTTCTTCGGGGGGCTAAAATATTTGACATAAAAACAGTGGTTGGGAAAAGAGGCATAAAAGATGGTTTTTTGTAAGAAAATGGCTTGTCAGAAATGGGCGTAAGATGTTTTTTGTACAAAATAGTGTTTAAACAATGTTATTTGTTGAGAAAAACCACTAATAAACGAGATACGCGCTAGTAAGTAAAAAAAATCGCGTATTTTTTTAAGTCAGACTTTGAGCGGTGCTGCCACCTACAAATGGTCCTTTTGCGTAAAAGTGATGCAAAAGCTTTAAATATAGAGTTTTGGCCTGCTTTTTGTTTTTAAAGTAGCAAAATCGGGTTTAAAATAAAAAAGTTACAAGCGTTTTAAAAATTTTCGATAACCAAATGTTTAGAATCTTGAGGGGCTATAATATTTTCGATTTTTATTAAAATTGGCACTTGGCATTTGAATTTTTGTAAAAAATGGCTTGTCTGAAATTGGCGTAAGATGTTTTTTGCACTAAATATTGTTTAAATAATGTTTTTTGTTGAGAAAAATCACCAATAAACGAGATACGCGCTACTAAGTACAAAAAAACGTGTTTTTTCCTAAGTCAGACTTTGAGCGGTGCTGCCACCTATAAATGGTCCTTTTGCGTAAAAGTGGTGCCAAAAGCTTCAAATATAGAGTTTTGGTTTCCGTTTTGTTTTTAAAGTAGCAAAATAGGGTAAAAAATAAAAAAGTTACAAGCGTTTTAAAAAGTTTTGACATACCAAATCGGAATCTTGAATTGGGGGAATATTTTCGATTTCTGTTAAAATTGGCACTTCACATTCGGTTTCTTTTTGTAGTTCCTCTTTTGAAACAAGGATAGTTCCAGGTTTTGTCATGAATTGTTTTCTTGTTTTGTACATGTCGACTACAAATTGGTCAGGAAGTGGCAAACTATAACTGAAAAAAAAAAAAATTATTTAGTTAAATTTTTATTCTCAATTTTTTCACTTTTTTTGTTTAATTTTTTCAAAATAACTTACTTATTGTTGTTATTACTCGCAGTATTCTTCTTTCGTGCCTTTAACCGCGGTATTTTATCAACATCTTCAAGCTCTTTTTCAAAATCAACAAAAGTATCTTCGATCTTCTTTTTTTTCTGTCTTATTGTACTTTGGGCGACGTTTACGCCCCCTGAAAACTTGCTGGTGTTCCTTCGCAAAAACTTAAGCTTCCAATAACTGGGTCCAGCCCAAATTTGGTCAACAACCTGCCCATTATGCGTACTAATTACAGAATTATAAGAATATTCAGATGCTATTCGGTCATCGTTGTCAGGCCGAAGATCAACCACTTGTGCTATGTCGCGGTGGAATTGTGCGTTGACTTCTTCATGTTCCTCTACTTCGTCGTCAGCTAGATTGTCTAAATGGGGAAAAATGTTCGAATTAGGGCTGCAAAATGGCTAAACAGTCAAGAAAACGTGAAAAACACTGGAATTTAAAAGGGGTGATGTAAAACGTGTGGCGCCATCTACAAATGGTCCGAAATTGCAAATCTAGGGCATGGGCTTTCAAATTTGGACCTTTGGCTATGATTTGGTTTTTAAATTATTAAAATTGAGCAAAAAATAAGCAAACTAGAGCCCTTTGAAAAATATTCGACATGAATGACCTTTGTTTTCCTAGTTCACATAAAACTGGTAGCGCCACCTACAAATGGTGCAGAAATGCAAATTTAGAGCATGGGCTTTCAAATTTAGAGTTTTAGCTATGATTTGCTTTTTAAATAATTAAAATTGAGCAAAAAATAAGCATGTTAGAGCTGTTTAAAAAATAGGTAACATGAATAGCCTTTGTTTTGCAAGTACAACTAAAACTGGTGGCGCCACCTACAAATGGTGCGAAAAACGCTAATTTAGGGCATGGTCTTTCAAATTTGGACCTTTGGCTACGTTTTGGCTTTTAAATTATTAAAATTGAGCAAAAAATAAGTAAAGTAGAAGTGTTTTAAAAATAGGCGACATGAATGACCTTTGTTTTCCAAGTTCACATAAAACTGGTGGCGCCACCAACAAATGGTCCGGAAATGCAACTCTAGAGCATGGGCTTTCAAATTTGTACTTTAAGCTATGGTTTTCTTTTTAAATTAGTAAAATTGAGCAAAAAATAAACAAGGTAGAGCCCTTTTAAAAATAGGCAACGTGAATGTCCCATGTTTTGCAAGTGCACCTAATACTGGTGGTGCCCTCTTGAAATGGTCCCAAACTCAGGATCTAGCACCAGAACCTTCAAATTAAAAGTTGGGGCAATGTTTCGTTTTTTAAATCATTAAAATCGAGTAAAAAATAAACATGGTAGAGCTGTTTTAAAAATAGGCGTCGTTAATGACTTTTGTTTTACAAGTACATCTAAGACTGGTGGCGCCACCTACAAATGGTCCGAAAACGCAACTCTAGGGCATGGGCTTTCAAATTTGGACTTATAGCTATGTTTTGCTTTTTAAATCATTAAAATTGAGCAATGAATAAGTAAGGTAGAGCCATTTTAAAAATAGGTAACATAATTGACTTTAATTTTGCAAGTAAACCTAAGAATGGTGGTGCCCTCTTTAAATGGTCCCAAAATCAAGATTTAGCACCAGAACCTTCAAATTAAAGCTTTGGACTACGTTTTGGTTTTTAAATCATTAAAATTAAACAGTAAACAAGCGAGACAGATTTGTTTTAAAAAATGGTGACTTAAATGACCTTTGTTTTTGCAAGTAGACATAAGACTGGTGGCTCCACCTTTAAATGGTCCCAAAATATAGATTTAGCACAAAAACCTTCAAATTGAAGCTTTGCACAACGTTTTGGTTTTTAATTCATTTAAATCGGATAAAAAATAAGACTTTTACAATGTTTTTAAAATTAGGGTAAATGACCTCCAATTTTTTTTGGTCGAAAATTTTGGGAAATTTACCTAAATCGGCGTGATTTTCGTCAAAAATGTTGGCAATGGAACCATCTAGTTCGTGAATCGGTAATCCGTTTTCGTCTAGAATCACTTCGTCATTTGGTTGCACGTCCAAAATCGATTTGTCAATGTTTAATCTGCAATTAAAAAAGTTACATAAATTTTAAAAATTTAAATTTTGCTTCAAAAATTATTTAAAATTTTTTTGTTTGACTTACTGCTGTTCTTCTTCATCAGGGTTCCATTTGTCCAAATGGAAATCGATAAAAGGGGCACACATTTTTCCTTCAGTTGGTAAAGACTCCAAATCAATATCGATTTCCGTTTCAAGTTCCAGGTCAGGTTTTTCATTTCCAGTTGCCCAAAATCGTTCAGGACTTCTATCAAATTAAAAACAAACCGTTGCGTAAAAACATGTTCTAACAAGAGCGGGTTCGATCAGTGAGTGGGATAGATCATTTAAAAAGTTAAACTTCGCAGATAGCTCATTTTTTATGACTATTTATTTTTATATAATTGTTACACATTCTATATGATACTCTTCGCAGTAGATGATTGAAAAGGTGCATTTTTTAATTTATTGAAAACAACGTAAAACTTATTTTTTTGTAAACGGGTGGGGATACAAAAAAATTACCGAATGCTTTTTTATAGGGAAAAATACAATATTTAATTTTATTAAGAATATTTTTTTTCGTAAAGTTGATATTAACGAAAATATGAATTTTTTTCTACTTTGGGGGTGTTTTTAACCCTCTATTTATTACTTGATTTTTTCCAAAAACAATAGGGCTCTTCCTTTAAATGGGATTGATTTTTGTGTTAAATCTCAAGTCGATCCGATAAACCATTCGTGAGTTATAGTGGTCACAAATTTCGTTACAGACAGACGGACAAAAAATAAGTCTTAAAAAGTCATGAAACGAACGAATTTGCAAAAATTTTTGCTCTAGCATGAATATTAACGATTTTAGAGAAGGTCCGAGTAATCGCAATATACTCTTTTGCGAAGAGTATAATAACTAGGGCACAAAAAATTTGGGTTTTAATAAAGAGGCTTTTTCTGTTAACTTACAAAGTTATGAATTTGTAACCGCTGGTATTCATAGGCAGTCGATTCGTAACCAGATTTTCAATAGTGCTCAATTCAGAATTAATTCTTGTTGAAAAGAAAACAGATTCTAACTTTTTGGGTTTTTCTATTAAAGTTTTCGGGTCTTTAGCAATTGTGAGTTTGGGTCCAGTTTTTCGCACTGTTTTTCTTTTAGTTCCTCTTTTATTTTTGCTTTTCTCTCCGCCTGCGGGTCCCTCGTCATCATTGTCTTCAAAATTGTCGTCATTATTTTGGTTATCTTTATTCGAAACTCTAGCTAAAGAACTTGCGAGTTTTAGTCCATCTGCATGAATATGGTCAACTCTTACACTGTAAACTTTAGCACTTATGTCCAGAGATGTCCCAGCCATACGTAAAGTATCGCTTGAGGTTTTTTTAGCCATCAACCTGACCATGTCGATAATTTGTAGCGTCCAAACGTTTTTGGTGTTAATTTTCTAAACAACAAGACATTCTTTATATTTTAAGAGCCTCATATCTCCTCCGACTACCATGGTGAGAGACGAATCGGTGCGGGGAGCCTAGCATGAGAGGGCCTACCGTGGAATGGAAAAAGAGTGTATGTGCAAAAATCGAATTTTGAAATAATAAGGTTTTATTCAATATGCTTAACATTAAACTGCAGGTACACCTTCAGACGTATTAATATCTAAATATTTATCAATAAATTAATGTTTAAAGTATGATTATCGTTTTCGCATGGTCCAAAAAACGTATAAATCAGTAAACATGTCAAAATCAAATACATTCTTTTTCCTTTGTACGCTAGAGGCTGGCGGAGGGGGAGCCCTTTCCTATGTAAATATTCACGTAATTAGACTTCAAATATCTTTGCTAATTCTTATCGGATTTTTAAAAACTTGGTGTCATTGGAAAGCTTATTAAATTTGTAATACTTATTGTTTTTTAAAATTTGTTTTTGAGCGCTCAATTTCTTTAAAAAAAATAGTTGTTGTTTTTGACATGGTTTACCCACCTTTAAACTGTTATTTTTGCTAAACTAGGCACCCAAATCAAAATGTGCCTAACAATAAGTATTTTAAAAGAAGTTAAGGTAATACTATCAAAATTTCAAAGTCATTGTGTTAATAATAACTCTAAAAACTGCGGTCTAAGTTGTAAACAAATTTGCATAAGAGAAGGTGGGATATCGGGCTCTTAACGCTTAAAAATTAAAGAAAAGCCTTGAAAAAAGCCCCACAATTTGTTTATTTACAATAAACAAACTTAAAAAACACGAAAACACTACAAAAACTTACGTTTTCGGCATGTAGTTTCGTGCAGATCTGAAAATGGTCTCGAATCTCCTTTTCGCCATTAAATTTCGGTGTAGCACTCAAAGGGCTTTGCCCAGGCGGGGTTGCAGAAGTTTGGGCCGACATTTGCTTCCGCATCCTGCGGTCAGAGCGTTCGCTGTCATCTTTACTGGTTTCCTACCCAAAAAAAAACACATTTTTGTCACTCTAACTCATACAAAAATCAAAAGTTATGTCGCCCTTACAAAGCCAGATTGTGGTGTAGCAAAAGTATGACTTCCTCTCCTCAACGGGGTGGCATCAGACTCATTTCCATCAACTTGCTTGGACAAGTTTCCGAGCAAGACGCTTTTTCGCAAAGGGGTTCGCATAGCTGCTGTATGCACTCTTACTTCGTTCATTTTGGAATCTGAGCAAATACCTTAACTTGTACGTGATTACAGTATTAAGCAGATATTGCTTCAGCTTTAGTATTGTAGCTTTTTCTTTAATTCGTAGGTTTAAATCGTGAAATACAACAATAAACAAATTAAAACGGTTTTATTTTGACAAGCGTCAGTAACATAACCTCAAAAACAGTGGCGCCATCTTCGTCCTCGCAGGCAAACTAATTACAGTTTTGTTACCGGTTTTGCAGGTAACTGCGCTTTTGAGTTTGGCTTAAGCTATTGTAAAACAGATGGCGCCACCATATTTCGTTTGGAAATGTCATAAAATGAGGTTATGTGAAATGTTATTTGGGTTTTTGTTAAAATTTTTCTCTCTAATCAAGTTTTTCTTCAAATTACTGAAACCGCGCGTTTCCATTTACATATTTAAGTCCAAAGATACTAAAATGAACGTTACTAAGCAAAGTATGATGCTTTTCTTGTGGTTTTGTTTTAAAATAAGGCTTAATTGTTACGTTTAAGATTTCAACGAAGTTCTACCAAAAATACAAGAATCTATACAAAATGCTACGTTTTTATCAATTGACTGTGAGTTTACGGGGTTGAGCACAGCCCGGGATATCAATTCGTTTGATACTATACCTGAGTATTATAGAAAAATCAAAAGAAACACTAAAGACTTTTTGGTTGTTCAGTACGGTTTGTCGGCTTTTAGGTAAGTTTTTAAGCCTTTTTGGGGGCTGTTTTAGGCCTTATTATGACCTTTGTTTAAGGTATGATGAAGACAAGAACGTGTTCAAACAAGCAAGTTACAATTTCTACATTTTTCGACGCCCTGTTAATAGAAATATACCAGATCAGAGGTTTCTATGCCAAACCTCGAGTATAGACTTCTTAATAACGCAAGGATTTGACTTTAACAAGCTTTTTAAAGAAGGTAAGTCCTTTTAGTTGTATGTCCTGGGGTTAATTTTGCGGTTTTTAGGCATATCATACTTAAATTTAAGTGAGGAAACAAAATATAAGGAAAATTTGGACGAGCGCAAAAAAGTTAGGTTAAATACATCTATGGGGGCTTTAAATACTCCAGAAAATAAGGTACAAGTACCTGAGAGTGATCAACCATACATAGACAACGTAATGTAAGTAAAAAAAATGGTAAAAAACGCAAATTTTTCTAAGGGGAAAATATCAAAAAAGTCAAAGTTGCCACATTTACACCAAAATTAGTTTCTAAGCTTATTGAATAGGGTTAAAATCAAATCCGCAATCGGTTTTATCATAAGAGCCTTGGTTTACTTTTTGCAAAATAAGTTATTCAAAATTATTTCGATTTGCGTCCTTGGACAAAAATGGATAAAAAATCAAAAGATTTAAACTCGCTCCAGTTACACCAAATATCGTTTAGTTGCTTATTTTATGGATTTAAAACCAAATCAGCAATCAGTTTTATCATAAAAATGTTTTTTAAATAATGTTAAATTTTGGGTGATATCTACATGAAAAATTTTGGAATATTTCATCTATTTTTGCGTTTTTCACATTTGCAGATGCGATAACGTGCAAATATTTTATAGTATTTGCAAAATAACGTTAATATAATTCGATTGGAGTAGTTCCACATAAAATTAGCTTAAAAAATAATTTTCCTGAAAATCGGCATTTTTGACAATTTTTCTAAGGAGTAGGTATGGAAAAATATCAAAAAAGTCAAAGTCGCCAGATTTATACTAAAATTTGTTTCTAAGCTTATTGAATAGGTTTAAAATCAAATCCGCAATCGGTTTTATCATAAGAGCCTTGGTTTACTTTTTGCAAAATAAGTTATGAGGTCCCATTCAAAATTATTTCGATTTGCGTCCTTGGACAAAAATGGAAAAAAAATTAAAAAAGTTAAACTCGCTCCAGTTACACCAAATTTCGTTTCGTAGCTTATTTTATGGATTTAAAAACAAATCAGCAATCAGTTTTATCATAAAAATGTTTTTTAAATAATGTTAAATTTTGGGTGATACTTACACAAAATTTCGGAATATTTCATCTATTTTTGCGTTTTTCACATTTACAGATGCGATAACGTGAAAATATCTTTTAACTCTAACATTTTTTTTTTAAATTGCAGCAAACAGTTTGAGGAGTTCTTAGAATCGTCAGAAACGGTTCTAGAACTGCCAAGATGCAACCCATTTTTGCGAAAACTTATTTACCAAACAAATTCAGAGCTTTTTGCAGATAAAATTGCACTTCAAACTAAAACAAACGAGAAAAAAGACCGAGTGCTTTTTGCAACTAAAATAAAATCTGATGAAGAGCTTAAAAAGCTCGAAACACAGAAAAATGAGGATGATTTAAAGGAATTTGATGAGGCACTTGGGTTTACGAAGGTTTTACGCATGATTGTTAATTCTGTACGTTATTTCCTAGTTAAATAAATAAAAAAAAATCAAGTTTAAAAAAAAATGTTTTAAAAAAAACCTCTCGCTATTGAGGCGGCTAAAAATTAATTATTAATCGTTTTGAATTATTTTTAGGGCAAATTAGTGATAGGGCATAACATGTGCTTGGATCTATTACACACTGTAGATAAATTTTTAACTCCATTACCCGAAAATTATCATGATTTTAAAGACTGTACTAATGCTCTTTTTAACAAGTAAGTACAAAAATTAGGTGTCCAAAAATTGGCGCATAAACGCGATGGTACGTTGTTGGGTCATGTCTAGAAATTCCTGGAAAATTGTTTAAAAAAACCATCTGTTATATTCATTGAGGAAAACGAACAAAGTTGCATAAATTCAGCAACACAGTCTAGGAAAATACATCTAAAAATCATCTATGAGTCTTGTACATACACTTTTGTATTTGATTTTATTGACATTGTTGTTTCATTTCATGAACATTTTGTAAAATTAAATTAGTTATTAAAATGTAATTTGACCATTTAAAAGATAAACAAATGGTGAAATGGTTTAAGATATACTGTAGCTTTGTATTAAATTTTTTGCGTTAATATGTGCTGTTGTTTTCAAGGTATGAGCGTTTGAAGTTTTGCACTTTGGGACCTTATATCTCCAAGGGTATATTAGATAGATTTTTTTAGGAATTTTTCTAGGGATTTCTAGACATGCCCCAATAACGTACCGTCGCGTTTATGCGCCAATTTTTGGACACCTGTATAAAATTTCAAACTTTCAAAGTGTTAAGTTAAAGGCCGATTTATAGAACGTTACTTTCACTTTACTTCGGTGTAACTTTACAGAAAATTAAATGAAATACATGGGAATGTATTAGCAAATTTATACTTCACTTTAGCGCTACTTTGATGATTCATTTAGCTGTAAGTAGTACTGTCAACAGCCGAGCTTGACCGATCATGCGAAAAATTTGCAAAAATGAGATATTCACCCTTATTTTCAAGGGTGGTGATTACGGAATATCGCTTCGTACGAAACCTGCTGGTCTTCTTATGTAGGTTTCGTACGGAGCGATATTCCGTAATTACCGCCCAGGTGTAAATAGTCAGAAGTCGCGAGTTCAGACACATGCGCATGCCCAATTTCAGGTAACTTCAATCTATAAATTAGGCAAATTCGTTAAGTTACGCGGAAGTGAAGTTACGCCGAAGTAAAGTAAAAGTAACGTTCTATTAATCGCCCTTAAGGGTTTAATATTATATAAATATGTTTTTTTGCAGCGTTTTAGACACAAAATACATGTGCAATTCGGATCCTTTTAAGGATTTAGTACCTTCAAGCGTTTTAGGACATTTAGTTGAAACTATTTCCCAAAAACCGTTTGAAATTCCCAAAATTGAGGTAGAATCTGATTTAAAAGGATATTCTTTAGTGGATAAAAAAGAACACGAAGCTGCATATGATTCTTATATTACGGGAGTTGCTTTTTTGGCAATGTGGAGACATATTGGTACATTTAAAAAAATTAAAAGTATTTTTTTTGAGTTCTTGTAAAAATTTGATTTTTTTTTAGGCTCAATAGATAAATTGTCAGATCTGGAAACTTTTAGTAATTTTAACTTACTAAAACCGTATTTAAATAAAATTTTCTTAATGAGGCTTCAGGATAATCCATATATTTTCTTGGGTGGAAAGGATCGTAAGTAATTTTTTTAAATTTGGACATTTTTAAAAAAATGTGTAATTTTTAATATTTTTTTGAAATTTTTTTGAAATTTTAGCTCGAGTTGCAAGAGATCATGTTTTCTACTTAAGTTTTCCAAAGGATTGGAAAATTACAGATATTCAACAGTTGTTCAGCCCATTCGGTAAGCTTTTTTTGTTTTTTTTAATTTAAACGCAAATTTTTTTTTTATTTTTATTGTTTTTTTTTACCTCTTGTTTTAAACTAGTGCATTAAAAACATGAGTTTTATAAGGAACGTTTTTTTTTGCTAAAAGACGCCTTATAAAACAAGTTTTTTCATACCATTTTTCATATTTGCTTCATTTAATTTATTAAAAAGTAATTTTAATTTAAATTAAAAACTAAACTTAAAATTTTATTTTTATTGGATTGGCAACATTGACATTTTGAAGCAAAAAACAAATTTAGGTCAGACATATTGAATAATGACATTTGTAAACTTTACTTACTTAATACTGAATGAATAGGCGTTTTTAAGAAAATGTAACCGCGGTTGATATCGTTTCTTCAATTCTTCTAGTTATTTTCTTTAGTCTCTACAAAAAAACTATGTCCCTCGATAGTTTATAATAGTAAAATTTGTAAATAAAAAGTACCTTGCAAGGAAAAAATTCATCTTTTTGCATCTGGAAAAGCAACCTAATAAAATAAAACTTTGGGTTTACAATGAAGCAATTCAGCAACTTTAAAAAACCAAATTTCGGGTTTTATAATGTGCTTATTATAAAACGCAAATATAAAAACTTTGTTTTTATAGGTAATGTTCAAATATCTTGGCTAGATGAATCATCAGCTTATGTGGGACTATATCAAAAAAGTCAAGCTAATTTGGCATATTCTTCTTTAAGCCAGAGTGAAAAATATATAATAATGCCTTACGCAAAAAGACAAGCTCAGTTAGAGAGATTAAAAACACCCCTATCGACCCCCAAACGTAAAGAATCCATTGAGGAAAATCAAAAATGTATTGCTAAGAAACGAACTACTGAAATTTTGGCACCTGAGTAAGTACAAATTAAAAAAAAAATAAAAAATGAATTTTTGGAGTAAAAAAAAACCATTTTCAGAAAAAGCTCATCAAAAAGGTCATTTCCCCCTTTACTGGTAGAAGAACCAAAGGAAAAACTAAAGAAATTATCAAAAGCCTTCCAGGAAGATTCGACATGGGAATAACAAAAACAATAAAACCTTTTTTTATAATTTTTTATTTGTGTAACTTTTTTTTTTTGGAATAAAAAATGACTTTTGTTTAAACTGCCTTTTATTTACCACAAAACACAAATTGATGAAATAAGTAGAGCACGTTTGGGATTTCCAAGGGCATTGCTTTTAAATAAACAGGCAAATGCCGCTGAGAAACCCCAAAAATGTCTCTTTACGTTGTCAAACAAAAAAAAAAACAATTTTCTACAACCTAACGTAAAAAAACGCTACATTTGAACATTTTGCACGAGTTCTAGTAGTTGCGCCATCTTCCGTACAACACCTCAACTACACAGCTTAGTTTCACGCCCGTCTAACAGATGGCGCTCTTTTAAAACTCGCATAAATCACTCCAAACGCATTAGCATAACTCCAACTTCATTTTTAGCTACAAAAAAACTTTCCAAACTTAAAAAAGATTGTTATTTGGGTTATTTATGATGTTTTTAATCGTATTAGCTTGGGACTTAACAGGCCAGTAGCAGTAAAAAAAAAACAACTGAACCTATAAGGCCCAAACCAACACGACTAGATGTACATTACGATTAACACTTCTTTTGCTAAAGAAAAATAAAAAATAAAGGTAAAAGAAATGTGAGCTCTTGTAGAAATTGTATCGCTTCCAGACCTGAAACGAAGAAACAAAGAAGTTTACAGTAAAAAAGTGCATAATAATTGTTTTTTACATAAAAATTTAAAGGGTTAATTGGGGTAAATTCACAACAGGACTAAATAAAAAATGTGTTTTTAAATTTATTTTTCAGGGTGATTTCTAATGGAAAAATTCTTGGACTCATTTTAAGAACAAAAGTTCATATAAACATGTGTCCGATTTTGCCCCCTTAGTTAGTTACAGCCCTCTCAAAAACCCCTAAAAAATTATTTTTTTGGAATTATTTCCAAAACGAATAATTTTTTCTAAAAATGTTAAAGCACCTTTTTGATGCATCTAAATGCTAGAAATTTCCTTATTTGTAAATTTTTGAAAAAAGTGTTTATAGTGGTGATTTTTGGGGGGCTGTAAGTTAAAAAAAGGTAAAATTGGACACAAGTTTTTTTCTTAAAATGAGTCTAAAAATCACTCTGTATAATCTAGTCATTAAAGGGGAATGTCGCGAAGCATAGAAACTGGTTATGTAATGTTGGTTGCCTAAAATCAACAAAAAACACCACTTTCTGGTCATTGCCCAGTGGGTTTACAAAAGTTAATTTTAATTAAAAATTGAGCTTACCAGCAACATAAATAAACAAAGCACAAGTTGACATATTCTAAAGGTCCATCAATAAGCGTTTAAATACAGAATTTTGGCAATT
The DNA here is from genome assembly GCA_963920755.1 of Cartodere bifasciata. Classification (NCBI taxonomy): domain Eukaryota; kingdom Metazoa; phylum Arthropoda; class Insecta; order Coleoptera; family Latridiidae; genus Cartodere; species Cartodere bifasciata. The sequence continues at coordinate 17,765,441 of OY987198.1, forward strand.
TAGAAGCACTATTTTTATGCATTTTAAATTGCCAAAATTCTGTATTTAAACGCTTATTGATGGGCCTTTAGAATATGTCAACTTGTGCTTTGTTTATTTATGTTGCTGGTAAGCACAATTTTTAATTAAAATTATTTGTAGCAAAAACTAAACTATAAAGCACCAATTTAAATACTGTCCTTTAAAAAAAATTGTCATTTTAGTTATTTGCTGGACAAGTATAAAAATGAAATGAATATATTCATTTCATTAAATTATATATAAAATACCCGTTGACATTGATTGATATAGGATTTCGTTTGTCCAACATCTGTGAGCATCTATTTCTTCGTATATAAATTGACACAGTTTAAATCGCCGAGGTTTTAATTAAATTAGAAAAGCTTCACCACAAAAAATAATTTAGGTATGAATACTATACCACAGATTATTTATTTTATAATTGATTCATTAAAAATTGGAATATATTTATATAATTTGCGCTCGAATGAAGTAGCAATCTTAAAATTCTTTAACTATTTATACCGTGAGAACTTTTTTTGTGCCTCTTTAAAAAAAATGGGTCCTTAAATATAGTTTAAACAAATTTAAAAAAACTTTTGCTGCAGAATAAATTTTATTTAATTTTTTTTCAAAGATTTAAATGCACAGTTTCGAAGATCTGTGCTCCTTGAAGCTCGTATAAGTCATCTCCGTTGAGCTCCCGTCAATTCTAATAAATAGCACATCTAAATGAGGGCCCTACCGTATATTAAAACTAAATGTAGTTTTGAAAACTAGAAAAATAGGGCTACAAACGTATTATGGTTTCATTTAAATCGCATATTTCTTTGTGTCGATTTTTTTTTTCAAAAATCATTGTAATATTTTTGCACTTCTAGATATGGCGCCAAAATTCAAAATTTTGTTCCTTTTAAAACAATTTTGCAGTTTGCTTTAGAAAAATCAGAAAAGTTACTCGCTTGATCTTGCATTGAATTTTTAAAGTTTTGCTTGTAAAACTTTAAATAAAAGACTAAGGTATAGGTTTCTTTAGGAATCGTGTTAAGGCTAGAGGTTCAAATTCACAGATTTAAAGATCTGTGCTCCTAAAAGCTCGTATAAGTCATCTCCGTTGAGCTCCCGTCAATTCTACTAAATAGCACATCTACATGAGGGTCTCATCGTATATTAAAACTAAATGTAGTTTTGAAAACTAGAAAAATAGGGCTACAAACGTATTATGGTTTCATTTAAATCGCATATTTCTTTGTGTCGAAAACCTAAATTCAAAAATCATTACAATATTTTTGTTTGTAAGATTTATACGAGCTTTAGCAGCACAGATCTTTGAAACTGTGTATTTGAATCTCCAGCCTTAAGAATTAAAAACTTGATAAATAAAAAAATGTTTATGGTGCTCTAGAGCATACTTAAATAAACATAAAGCTGTACAAAACAATTTAATAGTGTGAAGTATCTTATTAGATTCGCATTGCAAGTGTTTTGCTTTGTATTGATTACATTCCTTTTGAATGGATCTTTAAATAACAGAGCGGATTCGTAGAAATAGCTTAGAATGCTAGGAATTTTCTTTGCTTTTTCGCTATGGTATTAAACATTTTTATTCCGTTTACAAATACAACTAGATAGAAAATAGAGAACTGTGCAACATTACTGTGCATTTTTTAAGGTATTTTAAAAATTATACTTAAAAATATGTTTACAAGAGCGGTCATTTTACCCACTTTCCCCTAGCATAAAGAGTTTTTTTTTACTACAAGCAAATTTCGTTTTTATACTAATAAAATAGTTGGGAACGCCCAGTCCAATAAATTATCAATAATGTTTAAATAAACTACTACAAAACGCCTAATTTTAATGCAAATTTTATTAATAAATCACTTTAATGTTGCTCCATCATTTTTTGAACGATTTTAATAAATCTACTTTTAATGTAGGACAGCCCAAACAAAATATCAACATTTTTAATTATAATTAACATCTCGTATCATAGATTTAATACGATTAAATATTTCACGCCTACGAAAACAAAAAAAAAATATCTTAAATTAATTATCGCCAGTCCCAACGTAGCACCACGTAAAATCAAAAGAGTGTCGCATCTAGTGGTTCAATATCTTTGGTACGTTTCTTGCAAGCAATTCCAACAATTCTATCTGATATTGGCAGATATCTATCTGTACAAATTACTTCGATACTACTAGGTACAATATAGAAACATACTTCAATGATTCAGCAATCAACAAAAACGTTTTATCTGCCTTCGTTGTACTCTTCACAGGAAAGAGCGAAAGAAATTGCACAACCAAAAAAAACATCTGGGTAAAAAACGTAATAATTTTTTTTAAAGGGGAATTAAATTTCTGACACGTTTCGGAAGCTTAAAGATGATGTCTCATGACATAAAAATAAAGGGAAATATCAAAAAATGCACTTTAAATTATCGGACGACGTTAATCTTCCACATGCCATCGTATATTAAAATTTTGCATATTATATTATAATATTTAACATATTACTATTTAGTTCCACATGCCATCCCAATAATTATGCTGATATTATTCATTCATTAGTTTTAAAGGCAAATGTCGCGAAGCATACAAATGTGGTTATGTAACGTTGCTTGCCTAAAATCAACAAAAAACACCACTTTCTGGTCATTGCTCAGTGGGTTCATAGGAGTTAATTTTAATTAAAAATTGTGCTTACCAGCAACATAAATAAACAAAGCACAAGTTGACATATTCTAAAGGTCCATCAATAAGCCTATAAATACAGAATTTTGGCAATTTAGAAGCACTATTTTTTTGCATTTTAAATTGCCAAAATTCTGTTATTAAAGGGTTATTGATGGACCTTTGGAATATGTCAACTTGCGCTTTGTTTATTTATGTTGCTGTTAAGCACAATTTTTAATTAAAATTATTTCTTATAAACTCACTGAGCAATGACCAGAAACTGCTGTTTTTTGCGTTTTTAAAACAAAAAGGGGGCACTTTACCAACACATTTAACTCCTAACTAAATACCTCTAGGTGATGTTAAGTAAAATCTATTGAAACGCTATATGTACTTACTTTGTTTTGAGATATTTGTGCTGTTTTATTTATGCAGTGGAACAGCGCAACCCACGCGCTCCATAGTCATGTCATGGGGCCCTTTGGCCGTCCGGCTTCCTTTTGCTTTACGAGCTCCATGTTTTATTTATAAACACCATTCACAGTAAAGTAGATATTGCATGGTACAGTCAGCAGTGCCAATATAGATGTTCAATGCAAAACATATTTGAATTTCTTGTTTAGGTAACTCAGGTTTTGATTCTAAAGCGTGTAGCTCCAAATACATCTCCAGGAAGGCTTGCTGTGGCTTAATTCTGAAAAAGAAACAAAAAAACTAGGTTAAAAACCTTTTTTAAATCAAAAAAGCGCAAAATGACGCTAAAATAGGCCGAAGCATAGAAAAGCGTAGGTGGCTGAGCGTGACGTCACTGCTTACGTAATGCGCAAAAGGCTTAACGCGCAGGGCTTTTACGTCAAGGTGACATAACCTTGAGGTTTAACCTCAAATGTAAACAAACATCTTTTTGGAAGTTTCAACGTACTTTTTTGCTTATTTTGTGCCTTTTCCATGATTTTTTTGCTGTTTTTGTGTGTGTTTAAGTGAAATAAAGTGTTAAGGCATGTTTTTGAACATATTTCCGGTCAGAAAAGTGACGGTTAGTGCTTTTTTATTAGGCTTTTTGCAAATGTAGGGTTATAGAAGTGTTTCTTACACTTAAAAAAATGATTGTGGTTAAAATACTTGTCGTATCCTAACAAAACTTTCGGTATAGTTTTAATAAACTTGAAGGGTTTGTTTGGTACTTGTGGTGCCGTTGGTGGCGCCCCATATTTGTCAAAATGCAAGATATAAAAGACGACACGTGATAGATGGATATAAGATCGTTTTGTTTGATTTTGCTATGGTATGAAATACAAGAAGTAATAAATAATTTGTCCATATGGTCTCGTGTGTGGGGTTTTCTAATTAATGTCACTTCAAGCGTGTTAACTGCTTCTCGTAAGCAACATAATTAAGAAAATAATTAACAAGCCACTGAACAGTTAAATTATTCCATCGTATCTGACTTTATGGGTGATTTTTTCCGCAATACGATGCAATTTTCCGTATAATAACTATTGATTTAATTATTATTTCTTAGGCATATCTGCATTCCGTTGGAATTAATTAAGATACTTACTATACCAGTGTAATTATTTAACGATTTTGTACTTATGCGTTCTTCCTGTGATATGGAATCTGTCCATATTTGGTATTGGTTAAAAAATGAATTCTTGCAATGCAAGAAAATGTACAGAAATTCCTGCAACAAGTTGGCGCCAAGCTACTCCATAGAAAACAAAATTAAACATTGACGTTTCTAGAAATGTGAAGGCTAAATTTTTGAGTCAAATTACTAGTTTTAGAAATAGCAAAATTTTAGTTAAAAATGACTTCTGAGAATGGATTTAATATTCACCCGGAGGAATCCGGAATCCCAACAAAATCTCCGTATGATTATTTGGAAAAATATATAAACCGTTTGAATGAACTAGAATCTGAAATTTTTGAAATAATGAACTCTTTAAAATACACAAAAAAGGATGCCTCTGTAAAAACTGCTCCATCAGGAGAGGTAACAGAGCAAACGACGGATTTTTTAAAGCTATGGAAGGTATTTGACGAACTTATAAATTTGTAGCCCCGCCATTTTGTTTAACGTCCTATTTTTCTTGTTTTGTATTTATCATGAATAAAATGTCTATAAAATATAATTTATTTGAATTAAACTGCAATAAAATTTGCAAGTCGTTTTTCCTGAAACCATTTATTGCTATTTTATATCTGAATTTAAATAAAATTACGCCTAGATGAAAATATTTTAGACTTTCTTTGTCAGGTTTTATTTTGCTCTTCGAAAAAATAAAGTCTAGAATTTATTTTATGATCTAATTGTTTTCAAATGGAACTACTGCTGCAAATTGTTTCTACTAAAATGTCAAAGCTATATGCAATTATTGTTCAATAAAAATAGAATTGTATGTATGTGGTTTTGTTTACAAATATAATCTTGTCAAGAATGCAGCCTGGATTTGAAAAAAATAATGAAAATATGTTAGTTTACGTTTAGTTTTCATAATACGAACATAATGTGAAGGTTTCCGCCATAAAATAATGGTATAATTAATCTAAATACTAAATACATAATAATATCAGACAATTTATAACACACATTTCAATTTATCATTATTAATTGAGGTATAATTAAAATGCTCTTTCGAGATTGGTGCTAAATTGTCTAGGTAAATGATATTTATTAAATAAATTAATTGTGGTTAATCCGATTTGACTCGTGATCTTTTAAAAGGTTAATTTCACGCATGAGTACACTATGCATTATTTTTTATTCAAAGATATAAAAAATTATGTCTTTGAAACTATATTGAAAAAAATAAAGCATTTTCTACACGTGTTTGATAAAAATCTCTCTTGTTCTTATACGCAGTTTATTTTTATCTATCAATGTAATCAACAACTGATCATGTAGTGTTTATGGTCTTCCTGAAATCGTTACACTTTTTCTACAAGCGTCTAAAAAAATGTTTTAAATTTACAAAAAGCAAGCGGAAGCACTCAAAGTGCACGAAGCTGTGTCACGTACACTAAGAAATACAAAATACCTTAACCAATTATATGTATCCACTACCTTATAATTAACTACAAGAATTAATTACCAGTAGCTTTTAATTCAGAAAACTACAAAAAAGCAAAATAATTTCTTCCTTTTACAACTTTACTTAAAGTAAAATATTTAACTACATTCAAAGTTAATGTTGTTAAATGCAAATTAACAAATGATCACTCGTAAACTATTTGTTAAATTACAATTTATGTCCCCTATTAAGTTTCCTTGCAGCTCGCGAGGTAAAATTAAAAAAATACTGTAGCGAAACCACTTGTCGTATCCTAAAACACTTTCGGTATAGTCCTAAAAAACTTAAAGGGTTTGTTTGGCACTTGTGAACTTTTTCCATTTTTGTCCAAGTACGAAAATCGAAATAATTTCAAAGGGGACCTCATGACTTATGTGCAAAAATTAAACTAAAGCTCTTATGATAAAACTGTTTGCTGATTCGTTTTTAACCCTATTTAATAAGGTAAGAAACGAATTTTGGTATAAATGTGGCAACTTTGAATTTTTTGATTTTTTTCCATACGTACCCCTTAGAAAAATTGCCAAAAACACAGATTTTTAGGAAAATAATTTTTTAAGCTTATTTTATGAGGAACTACTTCAATCGAATTGTATTAACGTTAGTTTGTAGAAATTAACAAATATTTGTACGTTATCGCATCTGCAAATGTGGAAAACGCAAAAATAGGTGAAATATTCCAAAATTTTTCATGTAGATATCAAAATTTAACATTATTTAAAAGGCTCTTATGATAAAACTGAATGTGGATTTGTCTGTAAATCCATTTAATAAGCTCGGAAGCGAAATTTGGTGTAAGTGAAGCGAGTTTTACTTTTTTGAACTTTTTTCATTTTTGTCCAAGGACGAAAATCGAAATAATTTCAAAGCGGACCTCATGACTTATGTGCAAAAATTAAACTAAAGCTCTTATGCCAAAACTGATTGCGGATTCGTTTTAAACCCTATTTAATAAGGTAAGAAACGAATTTTGGTATAAATGTGGCAACTTTGAATTTTTTGATTTTTTTCCAAAAAAAAATTGCCAAAAACACCGATTTCTAGGAAAATTATTTTTTAAGCTAATTTTATGTGGAACTACTTCAATCAAATTGTATTAACGTTAGTTTGTAGAAATTAATAAATATTTGTACGATATCATCTGCAAATGTGGAAAACGCAAAAATAGATGAAATATTCCAAAATTGTTCACGTAGGTTTCACCCAAAATTTAACATTATTTAAAAAAGGCTCTTATGATAAAACTGAATGTGGATTTGTCTGTAAATCCATTTAATAAGCTCGGAAACGAAATTTGCTGTAAGTGAAGCGAGTTTTACTTTTTTGAACTATTTCCATTTTTGTCCAAGAACGAAAATCGAAATAATTTCAAAGATGACTTATTTTGCAAAAATTAAACTAAACCTCTTATGCCAAAACTGATTGCAGATTTGTTTTTAACCCTATTTAATAAGATAAGAAACAAATTTTGGTATAAATGTGGCAACTTTGAATTTTTTGATTTTTTTTAGATTTTTTCCCTTAGAAAAATTGCTAAAAACACCGATTTTTAGGAAAATAGTTTTTTAAGCTTATTTTATGAGAAACTACTTCAATCGAATTGTATTAACGTTAAAGTAAAGTAAAGTAAAGTAATTTATTTCATTGTAAATATGTATAAAGTTACAAAAACGTCACGTTAGTTTGTAGAAATTAACAAATATTTGTATGTTATCGCATCTGCAAAGGTGGAAAACGCAAAAATAGGTGAAATATTCCAAAATTTTTCATGTAGGTATCAAAATTTAACATTATTTAAAAAAGGCTCTTTTGATAAAACTGAATGTGGATTTGTCTGTAAATCCATTTAATAAGCTCGGAAACTAAGTTTGGTGTAAATAAAGCGAGTTTTACTTTTTTGAACTTTTTTCATTTTTGTCCAAGGACGAAAATCGAAATAATTTCAAAGGGGACCTCGTGACTTATTTTGCAAAAATTAAACTAAAGCTCTTATGCCAAAACTGATTGCAGATTTGTTTTAAACCCTATTTAATAAGGTAAGAAATGAATTTTGGTATAAATGTGGCAACTTTGAATTTTTTGTTTTTTTTAGATTTTTTCCATACCCTACCCCTTAGAAAAATTGCTAAAAACACCGATTTCTAGGAAAATTATTTTTTAAGCTAATTTTATGTGGAACTACTTTAATCGAATTGTTTTAACGTTAGTTTGTAGAAATTAATAAATATTTGTACGTTATCGCATCTGCAAATGTGGAAAACGCAAAAATAGATGAAATATTCCAAAATTTTTCATGTAGGTTTCACCCAAAATTTAACATTATTTAAAAAAGGCTCTCATGATAAAACTGAATGTGGATTTGTCTGTAAATCCATTTAATAAGCTCGGAAACGAAGTTTGGTGTAAATGAAGCGAGTTTTACTTTTTTGAACTTTTTCCATTTTTGTCCAAGAACGAAAATCGAAATAATTTCAAAGATGACTTATTTTGCAAAAATTAAACTAAAGCTCTTGTGCCAAAACTGATTGCGGATTTGTTTTTAACCCTATTTAATAAGGTAAGAAACAAATTTTGGTATAAATGTGGCAACTTTGAATTTTTTGATTTTTTTCCATACCCTTAGAAAAATTGCCAAAAACATAGATTTTTAGGAAAATAATTTTTTAAGCTTATTTTATGTGGAACTACTTCAATCGAATTGTATTAACGTTATTTTGTAGGAATGGTAAAATATTTGCACGTTATCGCTTTTGCAAATTTGGAAAACGCAAAAATAGGTGAAATATTCCAAAATTTTTGCATTAAAAATGCAATGCAAGTCAGAAATAAAAAAAAATTTATTTTAGTATTTTATGGAATGTGCCCGGAATTTTAATGGACATCTATTTTTTCTATTTGGCATTTGTGGTGCCGTTGGTGGCGCCTCTTATATGTCTAAATGCAAAATATAAAAGACAACCCTCGTATTCATTTTTATGCTTATGTACCTAACTGTGTTTTCAGGTTGCAGATTTACATTCTTATGTTATAAATACCATAAAGAGTGTGTAGGAGTATTCTAAAGTATCTGGAAGCCATTTGTATTAAATTAGTGATCGTTTTAAGATGGTATCTGTGTTACCCACAGGCAGTAGCAAAAGTGACCTCTGAAAGTTACCACCCTATGCTATTGTTCACTTTGAATACCACACATTGTTTTAGAGATTATAAACTTGATAAATGAAATGATAGAGCTCTGCTTTAACGATTTCTATTCTCGTATAGCTGAAAAACGTTTTTGAAACTACAGGATGTCCTAAAATTGGCGCATAAACGCGACAGTACATTATTAGGGCATGCCTAGAAAAATTAAAAAAAAACCATCTCATATACCCTTGGAGATATAAGGTCCCAAAGTACAAAACTTTGAACGCTTATACTTTGAAAACAACAGCACATATTAACGAAAATGGTTTAATACAAAGCTACACGTCTATCTTAAACCATTTCACCATTTGTTTATCTTTTAAATGGCCAAATTACATTTTAATAATAATTTTAATTTTACAAAATTTTCATGAAATAAAGAATTTACAATTTAAATAAACTCTAATGCAAAAGTGTATGATCAAGACTCATAAATGATTTTTTGAAGTATTTTCCTAGACTGTGTTGTCGAATTTATGCAACTTTGTTCCCATTTTTTTAAATGAGTAACAGATGCATTTTTTTAACAATTTTCCAGGAATCTCTAAACATGCCCCAACAGCGTACCATCGCGTTTGTGCTCCAATTTTTTGTATACAGGGTGTTAAGTGTGATTTAGAGTTAAATTAAATTAACTCAACGCCACTCAAAGCTACTTTACTCCACTTAACTTGACTTGACTAAATTAAGGCATTTATAGTATAAATTTATACGTTAGTTAATCACAAGCAAATTTAGTAAACGCCATCTATCGGTAAATGTTAGAATCGTCTTATTTCTGTAAATATACAGAAATTCATATGAAATTCTTCGATTATCTTTGTAATTTTAAAAATTTGGTCTAGTAGCCGATAGATGGCTCTGTGAAGAGGCTTACTTTACATAGAATTAGATGAAATTAACCAAAATTAAGAAATAGAACCTTAAGTAAACGTCAAGTTAAGTTAATTGGATGTGTAAATGCTATTTCATCTTTCGTATAATTTATTTCAGTCGCGATACGTTAATTATAAGTTAAGTTAATTCATCTATAATTCAAGCTTTATATTTAAAACAGAATGCCTCAAAAATGTTCACATATAAGCAATTTATGCTTAACTACGTTCTAAGTAAGAAAAAACTTTAATGTAATGTCGTTTGCTTTTTTTCTGTTTAAAGTAAAAACCAAAGTCTCGTTTTGGTTGTAAATAATAACGGAAAAAGGAGTAGAGGGCGCCATAGAGCACAGACATTACATCCGCTTTGAAGCATAGAGAAGCATAGACAATAAGATCTAAGATAGCTGCATTCCATAGCGCGAGAGACATAAAATGTAATTGATAGATATAGAAGGATCCTAAGTCATAAACTGGATTGATCGTGCGAACACGTAGCTCCCGTGGGAAAAATCAACAAATAAATCAAACTTTATAACTTACAGAGTGTGAAAAAATTATCTACGACATGAAAGGTTCCCAAAAACTCTCCAAAAAGTAGTCCTTATGTACTTACTTTCTACGTAAAACGTTTAAAAAGGGCGATTTATAGAACGTTACTTATACTTTACTTCGGCGTAACTTCACTTCCGCGTAACTTAACAAATTTGCTTAATTTATAGATTGTAAAGTTACGTGAAATTGGGAACAGGTATGCGCATGTGTCTGAACTCGCGACTTCTGACTATTTACACCTGGGCGGTAATTACGGAATATCACTTCGTACGAAACCTACATAAGAAGACCAGCAGGTTTCGTAAGAAGCGATATTCCGTAATCACCACCCTTGACAATAAGGGTGAATATCTCATTTTTGCAAATTTTGCGCATGATCGGCCAAGCTCGGCTTTTGACAGTACTACTTACAGCTAAATAAATCAGCAAAGTAGCGCTAAAGTGAAGTATAAATTTGCTAATTCATTCCCATGTATTTTATTTAATTTTCTGTAAAGTTACGCCAAAGTAAAGTGAAAGTAACGTTCTATAAATCGGCCTTAAATTAATAGTCAAACCTTAAGGTCTGTTTTTTTACCTGATAAAGCTGCAGTATTAATTTCATGATGCCAAATATTTGCAGATTTTAATTTACGACCAATAAAAATGTATCGGTATTTGTATATCGAACTAAATGATATTAAATTAATTTATGCATCCGCTGCAAAATAAAATTCTGCAGTGATACACAAATAAATTTTGTTTTATTACATACAAATATTTTAATTGACATTAAAACGATGCGAAAATTTGCATGCCATAGTTTTTCTTTAGGTTTTTAAACCCTCAAGTAAATTTTAATTAAAAATTGGACTTACCAGCAACATAAATAAACAAAGCACAAGTTGACATATTCTAAAGGTCATCAATAAGCGTTTAAATACAGAATTCTGGCAATTTAAAATGCAAAAAATAGTGCTTCATAATTGCCAAAATTCTGTATTTAAACCGCGCTTATTGGATGGACCTTTAGAATATTTTAACTTGTGCTGTTTATTTATGTTGCTGGTAGGCACAATTTTGAATTAAAATCGACTCTTATAAACTCACTGAGCTATGACCATAAAGTGGTGTTTTTTGTTGATTTTAGGCAACCAACATTACATAACCACAGTTTCTATGCTTTGCGACATTTCCTGTTAAAAATGCTGTAAATTTAACAAATGAAAATAGTACATCCAATTTAATTTAAATAAATGTTTGCCGGTATAGATGAAACAAAAAGGAAATAATCGCTTATTTGCATTCGATAATAGTTCTCGCATATTTGTCGATCATCTCAGTTAAATTCCAATAAATCGTGACAAAATAATGGCAAAAAGATCGTTTAATTTTAAATGTAGCACGCGCTACATAATGTTCTTTCTACGGTAAATACGACTGTAATTCGCATTGTTTGAATATCCTAGTTGGCATTGCTTGTTATACATACGATGTTATTGCGCCTTTAATGCCACATTAAACAATTGAGTATCGATACAAGGCAAAGAACGATTTATACTTAGGTAAATTAACGCCACTTAAAAATTAAATGATCTACCTATACGAAAGTTAAAGTTTCATTTAAGAGACATAAGCTTTGTCTGTCAAAAACATGTGTTATGTTGACGCCATCTTGAATTTTGTTTATTATGACGTCACTGAATTACAACTGGCTACTCGATCAACGAGGTGCAGCAGGAAATTTCTTCCTTTATAAAAAATCAATTATACACTTGCAAGATTATTATTTGTAATAGCTTTAGCTTTAATTTACTTTTGCAATAACAAAACCAAGATTAAATAAATGTCATTTGTAATTACCTATTCAGATCTTTAAAAGTACCTCCTTGCACTAATTAGATTTTATGAGCGTGACCCTAACAACAATAGAAATCCAAATCGGAAAATCTTAGAGCAGAATAATGTGGGCACAAAATGTCAACAAACCTAAGAGATACAAAGAAGCATACGTTTACTATATTAGTTAGTAGGTGGACCTATTTATAATGCCTTTGGCGCTTTAGCACAAAACAGGGATGACATTCTTCTGCCTTAGTACAGGAGGTCTTAGTGTGCTGGTAACGAGCTCAAAACAATCGATGAGCGGCAAACAAAAGCAGATAGTTTGCCGCGTAATCACTATGTGATTTCCCAAAGAAAGAACACTACCAGACGCTTCATGTAGGGTGTTTAAATATAAGCACATAAACGCGACTGTACGTTATTGGGGCATGTCTAGAAATCCTTTGAAAAATGTTAAAAGAAATCCATGGCAAGAGTCGCCGTCAAATTTTGTGGATCGCACGATACCTTTTAAGGACGATTTATAGAACGTTACTTTCAATTTACTTCGGCTTTACTTCACTTCCGCGTAACTTAACAAATTTGCTTAATTTATAGATTGTAAAGTTACGTGAAATTGGGAACAGGTATGCGCATGTGTCTGAACTCGCGACTTCTGACTTTTTACACCTGGGCGGTAATAACGGAATATCGCTTCGTACGAAACCTACATAAGAAGACCAACAGGTTTCGTACGAAGCGATATTCCGTAATCACCAGGTACTTGACAATAAGGGTAAATATCTCATTTTTGCAAATTTTGCGCATGATCGGTCAATCTCGGCTTTTGACAGTACTACTTACAGCTAAATGAATCAGCAAAGTAGCGCTAAAGTGAAGTATAAATTTGCTAATACATTCCCATGTATTTTATTAGATTTTCTGTAAAGTTACGCCGAAGTTAAACGGAAGTAAAGTGAAAGTAACGTTCTATAAATCGGCCTTTAGTGCCTTTAAGAACACTTTTAAAAGAGCATCAAATAGTTTAATATCTTTAGTATGGCCTGATACAGCAGCGGTACTACAAAAGATTCTTCCAAGCAAAATACTGACTTGTCATCTTTGTTTTATACAACATTATCAAACTGTCATCCAATAAGGAGCTACAATGAAATCTCTATTAAGAATGGAACACACAAAATATATGTATTGGTTGCCTATTTCTAGACCCAAAGTAACCATTTTAAAAATGTCTTAATAAACAAATTAAGACCATAATTTTTTACCAAAAACTGATGAGTGTGAACTAGCACCTAGTAATGTTTTGGTTCCCTACAGGTTGACTTATTTTGTAGCTTAAAATTGTCGATAAAACTGGGACAAATAAAGGCTTAATACAAAGTGCTTTTGTTGCAAACAATGCAACAAAACGCTTTAAAATTTGCTTCCCCTTAAGCCTTAAGGTGTCACGAAAACAATTTACCTCACTTCGTAAATTGAAAACTAATAATTAATATATTCTAATCCTGAGGCAGTGTACTGCAATCCTAACAATTAACTAAATGCTTCTCTGATTCTTTGAGTATTTTGCTATCTTTTGGCAGAGATATGTACAAGTACGCAATCATATTATGACGTCTATCACTTTAGCTTAAGGTGCAGTTAACGGTTATGTTCAAATAATAAAAATGTATGCGCAGTGTGCCTTGATCTAATGTTGATAAGGTCAATGTTGGTAATGTTGGTATCAATCAATCACGTTGTTATGTCTACATCCAGAGGAATCTCCACGGGATGCTATCGTCAAATGCAAAATTCCATTAATCATGTATTTTAAAAATGTTATTTGAATGTCTAAATATCCAAAAAACTCACTTATTTGGTAGCGTTAATTTAAGTGGAGTTAAGCCAATTAAAGTATCTCTAAACTGACCTTTTATAAGACTAATTTTCTTAAGTGAGGTAAATTGCGTCAATCAATACAAACCTTTTATTCATTAATCAAGATTATATTACATTCATTTCAAATACCCAGCAGTCTAATGGAACTAAAGTAAATATTTAATTAAACTGGCTACTATTGATTTTTAAAGAGAAAAATAACTATTTAATGGATCTGTCAATCATTTAACTTGTTTAAAATCATCATTTTATGTTAATTCAAGTAATTGACTGGCTATAATCAATAATTAGTTTCTTATTAACTTTATCTGTTTGAGAAATCAATCCATTCTTAGCATGTGGTCATTCAACCAATGAAGGAATAAGAAAATGTACTAAAAGTGCCTTTAAAACCTTTAAATAGGGCTGTTTTCTTCGGTACTGCTAAACAAAACCGAGCAGTACCCTTAGTAGTAATTAAAATCAGTGTAAAACGTTCCTGAATAATGGTTTATACCTAAAAGGGTATTTTTCTTCTTCAAAATGTAACAAAAACCTTTTTAATGTACCCTTTACTAACGGTACTGCTAAAAACTAGTACCTTTATGTCGTACTCCAAAGTAAAATGGTCCACAATGTTTGCATACTCCCAAATGTTATAGTGTCCCTAGAAGTACTCTTTTAAACGCTTTTTTCCAACAGTACTGCTAGCAAATGTTGACCAGGAGCTTAAGGAACTCTTCCAGTACCACGCTAGTATAAACCGGCCTCAAGAAATGTTATATACCTATACCAAGTAGATATCTATCGCGTAAGGCATCTTAGATTGCAATCTAGCGCCCACACGGCTCGGTATATTGTTCGGGATTATCAGTACGCTACAACATTGCTGCAACATTGTTTTTTGCTAGAGTAGTACCTATATGCAGGTGTGCGACCAACTACTGTGCCGTACACCACTTAACCCATGCTTATACTAATTGCAATCAACGATATCATGGGTACGATCTTTTGGTTTAATCTTGGATGATTTTAGAGATGCCTTAGTGGTACTGCTACGATAGAAATAACCTTATGAGGTTTTAGATGGTTTTGGGAGTGAATATTTTGCATTAGTATGCATTCTAAGAAAGAAAATAGGTTCCCCATGGACATTTACATGTTTTTTGTATAGTACCTTCAGTACCGCAGCCTTTTATGCCCTTATTACGGCCCTGCAGATTTTTGGGAGTGAATATTTTGCATTTTTAGAAAGAAAAAAGGTTCCCCATGGACATTAACAAGTTATTTGGGTAGTACCTTCAGTACCGAAGCCTATTCTGTTTTTATTACGGCCCTGCAGACTTCTAATTTATTGAGAAATGAAGTGTAATGCAATATTGTTAGTTTTGTATTCAAGTGCTAAATAAGCTAGTACTCCTAGTACTTACGATACCTATAATAATAGTCAATAGACAACAATATGCAAACTGTATTCTAAAGGTAAGAATGATTGAGATTCAAGTACTATCGGGTATTATCCAGACTTATTTATGATTGGTGTAAGCTAGGAGGTTTATTATTGAACCGGAAATAAATATCTGTACAATAGTACTGAACGGTATATCATGGTTTAGCACAAGCCGATCTAGACTTTGGAATTTTTCGCTTAAAGGCCTAAGAATTTTATTTATAACAGAGAGTACTAAGAGTACTTGGTTAAAAGATTCACTTACAATGTTTGTACTGTTTTTTATGCAACAAAGTAAATTTACAACTTTTTTTTATAGTTTTATAAAACCGTCTTTTAAAGCATGAAAAAAAAAACGTTCTAAATTAATGTATCCTCAATTAATTAATTTTTTATTTTATGATACTTAAGAGGTACTATAATCACAATTATGCAGTATGCAAATATAAATATTACCATTTTAATTACCATAGGTACTATGTTTAAAATGATCATTAAGATAATGCATTTAAAAAAAACTGCAACATTTTTTATTATTTATTACAACCTATGTTATGGATTGTAAAACGCGATGGTACGTTGTTGGGGCATGTCTAGGGATTCTTGGAAAATTGTTAAAAAAAATCCAACTGTTATATTCATTGAGGAAAATGCGAACAAAGTTGCATAAATTCAGCAACACAGTCTAGGAAAATACATCTAAAAATCATTTATGAGTCTTGATCATACACTTTTGCATTGGATTTTATTGGCTTCATTTCATGAAAATTTTGTTAAATTAAATTGATTATAAAAATGTAATTTGACCATTTTAAAAAATGAACAAATGGTGAAATGGTTTAAGATAGCCTGTAGGTTTGTATTAAACCATTTTTCGTTAATATGTGCTGTTATCTTCAAGGTATGAGCGTTCGAAGTTTCGCACTTTGGGACCTTATCTCCAAGGGTATATGAGATGATTTTTTTTAACATTTTTCTAGGCATGCCCCAATAACGTACCGTCGCGTTTATGCGCCAATTCTTGGACACCTATATGTATAAGGTGTATTCTAAAGATTTAAAATTAAATTGTGTTTTAAATAAACAGAATTCGAACAGCACTTAGCAATTAGATAAAAAGCCGTCTTAGTAGTAATTTGCATAGGTAATTTTGATAGATAACTATCTCGAACTGACAGTGACATGTTTTATAAAGTTGCCAAGCAGCGGATTACAATTGAGATAGGAACACTTTAGACGTACCTATAGCCACATACCTACGCAATCTGTAAGGCTAGAGATTCAAATTCACAGTTTTGAAGATCTGTGCTTCTAGAAGCTCGTATAAGTCATGAGCTTCCGTCAATTCTACTAAATAACACATCTACATGAGGGCGCCATCCTATATTCAAACTAAATGTAGTTTTTAAAACTAGAAAAATATGGCTACAAACGTTTTAAGTGCGATTTATAGAACGTTACGTTCATTTCACTTCGGCGTAACTTCACTTCCGCGTAACTTAACAAATTTGCTTAATTTATAGATTGTAAAGTTACTTGAAATTGGGAACAGGTATGCGCATGTGTCTGAACTCGCGACTTCTGACTATTTACACCTGGGCGATAATTACGGAATATCGCTTCGTACGAAACTTACATAAGAAGACCAGCAGGTTTCATACGAAGCGATATTCCGTAATCACCACCCTAGACAATAAGGGTGAATATCTGATTTTTGCAAATTTTGTGCATGATCGGCCAAGCTCGGCTTTTGACAGTACTACTTACAGCTAAATGAATCAGCAAAGTAGCGCTAAAGTGAAGTATAAATTTGCTAATACATTCCCATGTATTTTATTTAATTTTCTGTAAAGTTACGCCGAAGTAAAGTGAAAGTAACGTTCTATAAATCGGCCTTAAGCTTGATTTTCGAATCTGTGAATTTGAACCTCCAGTCTTAAATGCGACCAATGAGTAGGTTTGTTTCTCGATTTCTGACTTAGTTGTTGAATTAATTGTAGTTATTACAAGATGTTCGATTCATGCATCTGTTCAGATAAATGGTAAAAATAAATATTTGAAATAGTTTAAGATATTTAGTATAACTGTAAATACATAAATCAGCTCTGGTGTATTATTTATAACTTGTTTGTTTATAAATAATTTATAATGATTATCTGGAGAGAATCAATTATGGTAGCAAACCGCAAATTCTTTGCCATGAGTTGGTTTTTTTGTACTAGCCGCAATTTTTTTTACTTCAAGGAACATCTTTTTTAAAATACAACTTGCTAAATTTATAAAAAAAAAAACTGTTAGACTAAATCGGCTCATTTACCGCAGAATGACAAGAATGCGAAACAGGTACTTAACATCACTTTTTTTACGAAGAATAATCACAGATTACAGACTAATAGTCTATACAAATGTTCAACATAAAATAAATATATGGGAATTTTACTATACGCGCCGTTTAAACGTGAGAAGAATAAAATTTAGGTTATCAATTTTTTCGGCTTAAGAAGTATTCTAAAATATTAAAGCCTAAATGGCGCCACTCCTATGCATTAAATTTTTCCAAAATATCACAGCGAAAATTAAAGGCCGATTTATAGAACGTTACTTTCACTTTACTTCCGCTTTACTTCGGCGTAACTTTACAGAAAATTAAATAAAATACATGGGAATGTATTAGCAAATTTATACTTCACTTTAGCGCTACTTTGCTGATTTATTTAGCTGTAAGTAGTACTGTCAAAAGCCGAGCTTGGCCGATCATGCGCAAAATTTGCAAAAATGAGATATTCACCCTTATTGTCAAGGGTGGTGATTACGGAATATCGCTTCGTACGAAACCTGCTGGTCTTCTTATGTATGTTTCGTACGAAGCGATATTCCGTAATTACCGCCCAGGTGTAAATAGTCAGAAGTCGCGAGTTCAGACACATGCGCATACCTGTTGCGGAAGTGAAGTTACGCCGAAGTAAAGTGAAAGTAACGTTCTATAAATCGCCCTATAGAATTCATCAAATACGCTCGCGATCATTTATATACGCTAAATAAGTATCTCTAGTGGCGCCCCCAAAAACGAACTATCGATAGTCAAGTTCATAGATAGTGACGAAACTGGTTCTATGATGTTAAGATAAACTTCTGTCGTTCAAATGTCATTTATTTAAAATTTAAATAAAATGCCGCAAAAAAGAAAATGTGGTCACAATTGTTGCGTTCCAGATTGAAAATCCCGGGGCTGTGGTAAAAATATTGCATTTTACCACTTTCCAAAAATGCCCTAGGAAAAAGATCGGCGTGGGACGAACACTGTAAGTACTTTTATGATATGTTTTTCTTTATGTTAATTACAAAATTCTTATTTACTTCGACGTACTACTGTAGTTATTTTTAGTAAAAATGGAAATCCTTGGGAACATTCACACTCTGAAAATGGCATCTTGTTGTAACATTTATGTTATCAGACATTTTTCAGTTTAAAAGTTTGAAATTTTAGTTTTGACAACCTTACGTCAACGCGTAGTCAAGTGTGCGATGCGGAACTATTGATAGTCACGTAGGTGGCGCGTACATCGATAAAATGAGATACTTACTTAGCGTATATAAATAGACTTCTTTCAAATGCAGATTTGCCTGTGTCTATTTTAAACTTGTCATTTGTCAATGTCAAACTTGACAGCTGTCATTGTAGATGCGATTTCGGAACGGTTTACTAAGATCTCTATTTCATTGTTAGCCTCTTTTCTTGATACTCGTTTATTACATTTAAATATCAATAAATAATAAAATTTTATATTTTATAAACTTCACTACACTTTAGTTTACATGAAGAAGCGAACTTTAGTTGTCCGGTCATCTAGTAAGAAAACTATCTGACCATGACGTTCGTTAAAAATGAATATCATTAGCTCCAACGCTGGACCTTGTATTAAATGTTTAATTTTGAATTTACAGAAAGAAAAAAAAAATTTGGTAGCATTATCAAGTTTTTTTCAGTTATGTAAAACAAAGTAAAAAAAAAATTAGCATTGATGGTATTGCACATTACCATAGCCTTTATAAACGAGGTTTTAATCCAACATAATTAAATATTACTCTTTGGGGGCCATTAGGGGCAAAAAGATTTTTTTAAAATAATATTTTTTTAAAAAATAATTTTTAAATATTATTTAGCACCTTTTTGTAAAATTTGGTGCAGATCCCTCGTAATCTAAAGTTGCAAAGTAAAGGGGGCTTTTTAGGGGCTACCACGCCAACCCTAAACTCTTATTAGTGTGAATTTAGCATCCTGAATAGATTTTCTAACCGCACATATAAAAAAATCTGGCTGTTGTGTATTTTTTGCAAAAAATCTTGCCCTATAGGAAAATAGATATAATTTTTATAAAACGAGATCATGCCTTGATGCCGTTGATATCTAGAGAAATAATGGCGTCATTGGACGTCTTGCAAAGCCACCTTTGCAGTTTCGCATGAGTAAAATTGGACAGGCTACTTTCTTGATCTTGCATTGAATTTCTAAGGTATATTTTTATAAAACGTTCAGTTATGGACTAATTTTGATTTTTTTAAAACTTGTAGTGATGTTTATTGATGGATCGATAGTCAATGCGACTTAATTGGTCATTTAAAATCAATTAGCATATCGAAAATAATTGTTATTGTACTTACCTTATGAGTTTTTAAAGTTGAACCAAATTTAAAGTATCTGGAACAAAAAAAGTTTTAATTGTGTCGTATTATACGTTGGTAGGTTTAATGAAATGTTAATTAAGCCTTTTTTTTAATAAAATATTAAACGCAGTTAATGCAAAAACAGTAAATTTTTGCAAAAAAAACATTACACTTTTTAATAATTTTTTTTTTAGTAAAATTGCGTACTCTCACTTTGAAATAAAATTAAATTTATTTAAGCCTTAAGCATATCGAAAACCAGAAGTTTAATATACCCTTCAAGCCACTATCTAAAGAATATGTAACTTTATGTAACAATTATTTTAATAAAAAACTTAAGATGAATCTATTATGGCTTAACACGGAATAGGTAAACTAATTTACATATTTCAATCTAAGAAAATGGATTCGGTTATATTTTGTATTAATAATGACGTGTAAGAAATTATCAAGTGTGTACCAAGTAAGATTGCATCTCTGATAAGAACTTAAGGCAGGAAGAGTGCATATCTTGAGTGAGTTAAATCATGTTTATAATTATTAAGGCCGGGAGCACATTTTCTCAGCTGACAATAAATCGAAGACTTCCGTTGAGAGACAGAATATTTGCTTGGTTAGGTTAGCAACAACATTTCTTGAGTTTTATTTGAAATAAAAGGATATGACATGTCTGGGGATTCATAGAAAAGTGTTACAAAAAATCCATCTCATACCCTTGGAGATATAAGGCCCCAAAGTGCAATACTTCGAACGCTCATACCTTAAAGATAACAGCACATATTAACGAAACAAATGGTTTAATACAAAGCTACTGTCTTCACCGTTTGTTTATCTGTTAAATAGTCGAATTACATTTTTATAAACAATTTAATTTTACACAATTTTCATGAAATGAAAGAATAATGTCAATAAAATTAAATGCAAAAGTGTATGATCAAGACTCATAGATGATTTTTAGATGTATTTTCCGGGCTGTGTTGCTGAATTTATGCAACTTTGTTTGCATTTTCCTCAATGAATATTACAAATAGATTTTTTTAACAATTTTTCAGGAATCCCTAGGCATGCCCCAACAACGTACCATAGCGATTATGCGCCAATTTTCGGACATACTGTATACCACGTAAAGACTATATGAATCCCTCAAATAAATCAAGTTTAATAAACTTAAGTACGTAATGATTGTATTAAAGTATAGTTTAACCATCTCGATTCGTGATACCTATAATTTACGGCATAAGAATCGAGGTATAAGAACACAGATGTAAAAAGTTTTGTTATACGATGCAGCTATGACCATAAAGCAAATACGGCATGCTTCTTTTTATGGCAAATATGGCAATAACATAACATTTAGATATGGCCGAGGTTCCAGTGACATCCCACGCTAATAAAATGAACAGTTTATTACATAATTTTGACATGTTGACTTGATTTTTAGTGACCTGCACTATTCGATGTTACATAAATAAGTTTAATCCTATGCTATACAGATTTTTCATGATATTTTAAGACATTTTACTAAATAAGTATTGATGTTAATGGAAAAAGTGATGGTCCCATTTATGGTTATTTAAATAATATGAATTTTATGTACAGGGTACAAATTAATGTGAATTTATAAAAAATTTTGGCATATAAACGCAATAGAGCGTTTGCCGAATAGAGCATTTTGAAAAAAATTGGGTTTGCTGTTTGAAGTTGCCTTTGAAAGTCCTTACTAGTTAATTAAATTGCTTAAGAAACGCTAGACCAATTTTCATTAGTGCTTTTGACTTTTAATTATAAAGAATGCTTAGAATTAATTCTGTAACTAATTAATATTGCATATTAAAATTAATTCATGTAAAACATGCATTGTGAACACAGTATAATTAGTTAAAGTAGGAACGCTTTTGTTTATTAAAAGCCGCTTAGATCATTAAGAAACTTAAGAATTTCAGTAGCGCCTGAAAATAATTTATATTCACTATATATCGAAGAAAAAAATTCTTAGTCAAAGGGTCTAAAATATTGTCATTAATTTTAAAGTTTAGTAAAGCGTTTGTGGACATTCAATTGGCATAAAAAAGTTACTTTTTTTGCCAATAAACTGGATATTTTCCACTTTTTTTAATGAGCTTAAAAAAACTCTATTAATACTTTTTCTGTAATTGTGTATATAAACCATTTCAGTTTACATTATACTCATTTCTTGTTGAATATTTTTACCATTAGAGGTGAATAATGCTTAATTGCCGATGATTTTTATACTTTTAAAGCTGAAGCCGTTTCTCGTGATTGAGACCTGAGATGAATTAATTTTATCGTGGCAAAAACTGAGCTAGGATTTAGTACAGGGTGTCCCACGTAAGATGACCCAACCCCTTATCTCAGGAACTAAAACTGCTAGCAAATTTTTTTTTTCGCAGGATTGTTTGTAATGAACCAAATTTTTATTTTTAGTAATGTTTCACTATACAGGGTGTTCCATTTACTCGGAACACACATTCACTTCCTTATTTTAAATGGAACACCCTATATTTTTTTATATTTTAAATTCTCCTAAAAATGGGAATTACTTTGTTAAAAGTCCGAAATCTCCAACTTTTTTAGTTTTTGCAAAAAATTTTTTTTTCTGAAATGTTTTCCAGATGCAGCAGTTTTTTAAGAAATTTATTGCGCTTTTCATGGCGGGTATTTTTACATGAAATTTAAACAACGTATAACTAAGATGCTTAAAAAACATACTCATCTAAAATTTGACAAAAAATCGTAAGCGGAAGTGAAAAATCCGCCATTGAATATCGATACATTAAAACCGTTTTATTTCTGAAAAATTAAATACAAAGCTATAGTTTGTTTTGTTCCATTAAATTTACTTTTTAATATCCTTTCATTTGATACCCCACTTCCCTATACCTATCTCCAACCCTTTTGGAGATACTCGATAGGGGTGTTTTTAGGAACCGTTTTTACCCCAATTATGTTTTATTTAAATTTAACTAAAAAAAGGCTAAGACAAGTCGATTATCGTTTAACAGGGGACATGTAAGTGATATATTTTTTGTAATTGGGGTAAAAACTATTCGTTAAACTACCCTTATCGAATATCTCCAAAAGGGTTGGAGATAGGTATAGGGAAGTGGGGTATCAAATGAAAGGATATTAAAAAGTAAATTTAATGGAACAAAACAAAATATAGCTTTGTATTTAATTTTTCAGAAATAAAACGGTTTTAATGTATCGATATTTAATGGCGGATTTTTCACTTCCGCTTACGATTATTTGTCAAATTTTAGATGAATATGTTTTTTAAGCATCTTAGTTATACGTTGTTTAAATTTCATGTAAAAAAATCTGCCATGAAAAGCGCAATAATTTTTTTAAAAAACTGCTGCATCTGGAAAACATTTCAGAAAAAAAATTTTTTTGCAAAAACTAAAAAAGTTGGAGATTTCGGACTTTTATCAAAGTAATCCTCATTTTTAGTAGAATTTAAAAATATAAAAAAATATAGGGTGTTCCATTTAAAATAAGGAAGTGGATGTGAGTTCCGAGTAAATGGAACACCCTGTATAGTGAAACATTACTAAAAATAAAAATTTGGTTCATTACAAACACTCCTGCGAAAAAAAAAAATTTCTAGCATTTTTAGTTCCTGAGATAAGGGGTTGGGTCATTTTACGTGGGACACCCTGTACATAAATTTTTACATCAGGAAACATATTGTATATCAGGATTCAGTTTTCTTTTAGATGAGAATAATATGTCAAGGAACATTGGAACTAGATTATGGCAATGAGGTTCCAATTAAAGTTACTTGCTGAGCTTTTTTAAAAAATTTTAAAATTTGACCAACTTTGAAAAGCTCTAACAAAAAAACGAAAGCACTTGGAAAAAATCCAATTACTGATTTGTTTTCTACGACTTTTAATTACCCTAGAAATACAGTTTTAGGCAAATTTTTTTTTTAGAAATTTTTTGCACTTTTAACTAAGGGGTAAGGGTCCAAATATTTGCAGTTATTTAATTAACATAGCCACAAATAATTTTTTCCACAAAGGAGTGCTATCAATAAGTATGTAAAACGAGCTGCTAAATCCGAATCTGGCACTTAAATATTTGTAGCGCTTTTAGTTTTAGTGCTATGAGCTTTTAAACGCAACTTCAAACGCGCAACCTGTTTTTTTTCAAAGTGCTCTAATTTTCCAAATTTATTTTTCACAAAAAATCTAAATGCAAATTCGTATTTTACAGGAAAAAAGTAATCAACAAAATAAGTTTTATTAAAATCGGAGACAAAAAATATTTTTGCTGAGCTTTTTTGAAAATTTTCAAAATTTGACCAACTTTGAAAAGCTCTAGCAAAAAAACAAAAGCACTTGGAAAAAATCCAATTACTGATTTGTTTTCTACGGCTTTTAATTAGTTTAGAAACACAGTTTCAGGCAAATTAATTTTCTCAAAATTTTCCGCATTTTTAACTAAGGGGTAAGGGTCCAAATATTCGCAGTTTTTTAATTGGCATGGCCACAAATAATTTTTGCCACCAATGAGTGATATTTGTGCTTAGGCAAAACGAGCTGCTAAATCCGAATCTGGCACTTAAATAGTTGCATCGCTTTTAGTTTTAGTGTTATGAGCTTTTAAACGCAACTTCAAACGCGAAACCTGATTTTTTGTAAAGTGTTCTAATTTGCAAAAAAATTTTGAAAAATTTAAAATGTAGATTTGATTTCTAGAGCATAAAAGTAATGTACAAAAAAAGGTTCATTATAATCAGACACAAAAAAAGTTTTTGCTTAACATTTTTGAAATTTTTTATAATTTGGCTAACTTTGGAAAGCTCTTTGAAAAATGCTGATTGCTGATTTGTTTTCTTACTTTTAACAATTAATTTCTGGTAGTTTTTTTTGTCTTAAAACATGATTTATAATATCCATACATCACATATAGGGTACTTTATCTAATCTGAAATCAAATATATGGGAAGACACGAAGAACTAATAAATTAGTGTACAATCTTAGCTTAGCCATTTTATTAAGGTAACTTACAAGTACTTGCACTTAAAATCACTATCAGTAGCAACTCTTGGTATTTACTTATACCAATAAATATGAATCTCGCTAATCTTAATGTGATTATCGATGAGGTAGCTACTTTTAAATTGTGATAACAATCCACTTTAAAGAAATTATGTTCACCCATAAAGTAAGGTAGCTTCCGAAACTAAAATACACTTTGAAAAAAGACAAAAAAGTTCCTGATTCTTGTAAAATTGCTTTGAGAGCTTTTACGAATAAAACATAATCAGAAATATGTTTTATTGGAAGTCTAGTTTTAGTCAAAAATCAGTCATTCTAGGTGTCCAAAAATTGACGCATAAACGCGAAGGTACGTTGTTGGGGCATGCTTTGGGATTCCTGGAAAATTTTAAAAAATCCATCTGTTATATTCATTGAGGAAAATGCGATTAAAGTTGCATAAATTCGGCAACACAATCTAGGACAACACATCTAAAAAACATCTATGAGTCTTGATCATACACTTTGGCATTAGATTTATTGACATTGTTTTCTTCATTCATGAAAATTGTGTAAAATTAAATTAATTATAAAAATGCAATTCGACCATTTTAAGATAAACAAATTGAAATGGTTTAAGATAGCCTGCAGCTTTGTATTAAACAATTTTCGTTAATATGTGCTGTTATCTTTAAGGTATAAGCGTTTGAAGTTTTGCACTTTGGGACCTCATATCTCCAAGGGTACATGAGATGGATTTATTCAACATTTTTCCAGGGATCTCTAGACATGCCCCAATTTTTAAAAACCTTGTATAAAGGCCTTAATAAACGAATAAAAAAACCAAAAAGACTTTTTGTATCGCGTTAACCTTTGAAATAAATCAACTCCGCAATTTATACGACCAAACTAGAAAATATTTTGATTTATCCTAGAAGTATACATCATTACAAATTGCCAATTAAATCAATATTCTAACATCTTATCAATTTATTTTATAACGGTTTAAAACATACATAAATGTATTAAAATATGCCTAAGTAAGTATGCAAATTTTACAGGAAGACGAGCTACTCTACTAGGTACAAAAAAAAAGACGAAAGCCGGATTACGCCTAGAAACATCCTAGTAGGCTTTGAAATGCATTCCATCAGGGCGGCTGTGACCGTGAGAATTGTCGAAGACACAATAATTAGCCTTAGTTTACATTAATTGCCTAGTGTCTCAAGAAACTTGAAAGAAAAACATAAACAAGAATGTACAAAACAGAAAAATCTATGCAATTAGTTTTACGTACTCCTAGTACATGAATCCACTTAGCAAGACTAAAATGACAGTTTTTGGGGTATATTTTTATACTAAAAGCTTTTAAACTTATGTACGATCTAAATGAGCTATATTTTTAGGTTAAGCTTGAATTATAGATGAATTAACTTAACTTCACTTATAATTAACGTAGCGCGACTGAAATAAATTATACGAAAGATGAAATCGCATTTACAGATCCAATTAACTTAACTTGACGTTTACTTAAGGTTCTATTTCTTAATTTTGGTAAATTTCATCTAATTTTATGTTAAGTAAGCCTCTTCACAGAACCATCTATCGGCTACTAGACCAAATTTTTAAAATTACAAAGATTATCGAAGAATTTCATATAAATTTCTGTATATTTACACAAATAAGACGATTCTAACATTTACCGATAGATGGCGTTTACTTAATTTTCTTGTGCTTAACTAACGTATAAATTTATACTATAAATGCCTTAATTTAGTCAAGTCAAGTTAAGTGAAGTAAAGTAGCTTTGAGTGGCGTTGAGTTAAGTTAATTGATCTCTAAATCAAGCTTTAAACTTGATTTAGAGATGAATTAGCGTAACTTCACTTATAATTAACGTATCGCGACTTTACACATCCAATTAACTTAACTTGACGTTTACTTAAGGTTCTATTTCTTAATTTTGGTTAATTTCAGATAATTCAATGTAAAGTAAGCCCTTCACTAGATCCATCTATCGGCTACTAGACCAAATTTTTAAAATTACAAAGATAATCGAAGAATTTTAGATGAATTTCTGTAAATAAGACGATTCATTTACCGATAGATGGCGTTTACTAAATTAGCTTGTTGTAAACTAACGTGTAAATTTATACTATAAATGCATTAATTTAGTCGCGTCAAGTTAAGTGGAGTAAAGTAGCTTTAAGTGGCGTTGAGTTAATTTAATTTAACTCTAAATCACACTTAAGTGTCGTGTATAGACTTTACTAAAGCACCGTTAACTATTTTTTGCGTATTACTCAACACAGAAAAGGTATTTGCTACTACCAGAGTTGTTTTTTGTGAACTTGGCTTTATTAAAACGGCCTACTGCGTTTCATTATCACCCTATAATTTACAACTGCAGATTTCTGACGCAAAGAAGTCGTAAATCGTCATTTTCCAAGTTAGTCCGCGTCACAAATTCACTTTATATGTGTAATAGGCATTTAAAATGTATGAACATATGATTTATGCGAGTATTAGCCTTATTTGTACCAGATAGACGGTACAATAATACGATATATATTCGTAGTTTTAGAAAAAGTTCGTTAAGGAATCTAAAAATGGATATACATCTTTGAAATAGAAATTGAATATTAATTTATGCAGTTGTAAAAATTTTATAACATAAAATGCCTTTTTTGATGCATTCCAGATGGCCAATGCTTGGTTTTAAGCCGCGAGCGACAGCGAGCAAGTAAATAACTAAGCCCGTACAAATAAAATAATATATTAAAAGCCCTATATCCCACCTTCTCTTATGCAAATTTGTGTACAACTTAGACCGCAGTTTTTAGAGTTTTTATAAACGCAATGATTTTGAAATTTTGATAGCATTACCTTAACTTCTTTTAAAATACTTATTGTTTGGCACATTTTGATTTGGGTCCCTAGTTTAGCAAAAATAACAGTTTAAAGGTGGGTAAACCATACCAAGAACAACAACTATTTTTTTTAAGAAATTCAGCGCTCAAAAACAAATTTTAAACAATAAGTATTACAAATTTAATAAGCTTTCCAATGACACCAAGTTTTTAAAAATCCGATAAGAATTAGCAAAGATATTTGAAGTCTAAATTACAAGAATATTTACATAGGAAAGGGTTCCCCCTCCGCCAGCCTCTATCGTACAATGGAAAAAGGATGTATCTGATTTTAACATGTTTACTGATTTATACGTTTTTTGGACCATGCGGAAACGATAATCATACTTTAAACATTATTTTATTGATAAATATTTAGATATTAATACGTCTGAAGGTGTACCAGCAGTTCAATGTGAAGCATATTGAATAAAACCTTATTATTTCAAAATCCGATTTTTGCACATACACTCTTTTTTAATTCCACGGTAGGCCCTCTCATGCTAGCGTTCCCCGCACCGATTCGCGTCTCACCATGGTAGTCGGAAGAGATATGAGACTCTTAAATGTTTTTGTTTTTGAGGTGTATAAAATCATTTTCAGAGATTCTCTGGCCCATCCTGTATAAGAATTATGATAGGATATAAGTGTTAAATACTACTCTTTGCATTTTTGTTGTGTCATGTTTCACAATAAGTATAATAATAAAATAAATACTGGTGTACCGTCTGAAGTCTTATTTTGATTGTATTAATAATGGACTGATACTTTCAAATATTCTAAGAGCTTCCTTTGAAAATAAACACCTTTTCAAAAGGTTGTGTCAACAACTGGAGTTGCTTAACTGGTCTAGATGGTTAAGTGAGTACTCTTCGCAGACAAAATTTAAAAATGGGCAGAGTTTTTAGTTAAGAACTTCCATTTAATAAACTGTTTAAACAGATGTAGTAATTATGCCTAAAAGAAACGAATCATTTTAGCCATGCTGTGTGTATTCATGTATCAGGAGTACCTAAAAATAATTTTGCACAAATTGTGACCCGGCGCATCCGCCATTTTCTAATGTGTCTTATTTTATGCAAAGAACGTCTAATCTGCATTTAATTTTACTTTTTTCTTGTTTTAACCATTAAGAACATCCTGTTTTCTGGGTTAATTATTTACAAAGTTGCTTTTGTGACCATATACAGAATAAAAAAAAATGTTATACTATATTCTACGCCAATTGATTTGTTCTTTTTTATTACCAATCGTAAAATAATTATAAATTCTGTATTTTATGGTTTTAATGCAAAGATGCGTTTAAATGACCAGGAACGGCTTAGAGGGAAATGTCACGAAGCATAGAAACTGTGGTTATGTAATGTTGGTTGCCTAAAATCAACAAAAATAGCACTTTCTGGTCATTGCTCAGTGGATTTATAAGAGTTAATTTTGAATAAAAATTGTGCTTACCAGCAACATAAATAAACAAAGCACAAGTTGACATTCTAAAGTCCATCAATAAGTGCGGTTTAAATACAGTATTTCGGCAATTTAGAAGCACAATTTTTTGCATTTTAAATTGCCAAAATTCAGTATTTAAACGCTTAATAATGGACCTTTAGACTCAACTTGTGCTTTGTTTATTAATGTTGCTGGTAAGCACAATTTTTAATTAAAATTAAATTTTATAAAGCCACTAAGCAATGACCAGAAAATGGTGTTTTTTGTTGATTTTAGACAGCCAACATTACATAACCATAACCTATGCGACATTCTGCACTTAAATTTTAAAATACGGACCTGATTAAGTAATAAAATTATTTTTAGTCTCGATGTGCAGTTTTATATTATCAAAAATAACTTAATATATTTAATTTCCTACTGTTTTTAGTGTTTTTATGCATTAAAGAAGTCTTTCGATTGTTAAATTATGGCCGTAATAAAAACCATTTATTGCTTTTTGTCCAATGACTTCACTATCGAGAAATACTTGAGAATCTGCGATGCCATTAAAGGCCGATTTATAGAACGTTACTTTCACTTTACTTCCGCTTTACTTCGGCGTAACTTTACAGAAAATTAAATAAAATACATGGATTGTATTAGCAAATTTATACTTCACTTTAGCGCTACTTTGCTGTTTCATTTAGCTGTAAGTAGTACTGTCAAAAGCCGAGCTTGGCCGATCATGCGCAAAATTTGCAAAAATGAGATATTTACCCTTATTGTTAAGGGTGGTGATTACGGAATATCGCTTCGTACGAATCCTGCTGGTCTTCTTATGTAGGTTTCGTACTAAGCGATATTCCGTAATTACGGCCCAGGTATAAATAGTCAGAAGTCGTGAGTTCAGACACATGCGCATACCTGTTCTCAATTTTACGTAACTTTACAATCTATAAATTAAGCAAATTTGTTAAGTTACGCGGAAGTAAAGTTACGCCGAAGTAAAGTGAAAGTAACGTTCTATAAATCGGCCTTTATGATTTATGTTGTGTTTAAGATTTGACATTACGGCTATTGTATCGATTACGCGTTAATTAGTTGTTAAATCTTGGTTATTTATCAATCGGTTTTATTGCTAATAAATCTTACTTAACACTTAGTTTTTACAGATCCTAAACCGCGGACATTTTGTATTCTGATAGATATAAAGACACATTTTCAAATGGAACTTTGCTTTTAATTTGATCCTGCTGAGAATTATTAAATCAGTGTTGTAATACATAATTTGGTTTTAATTGCAGTTCTTTATTTATTTAAAATATAATTACTCGATCGATAGATTGGTTTTTGTTCCTTTTGAAGTTTAATTTCTTAAGTCAAATCGAACATCTGTTATTTAATTTCTATAAGCTTTAGGATGATTGGGACTTTCGCACACAAGAAATAAAAAAATGTTTTTACATTTTGTAGACATTCTGAAAAAAAAAGTCATTTTTTTCATGATTCGTACTTGTCAAGTTCCTGATTTTCTTGTCCCATTTATTTATGTATCTATTCTACACAATTCAACAAAATAACATCTTATTTAACGATTATATCAAGTATGTGTATTGTAAAAGAATTTGAATAGGATACCTATATACGAGGACGCCATCTATCTCAGATTAATTCATTAAAAGTGGGTATTCAACTGTCAACCAGAGGTATTCACTCCAATTTATGGCTTATGATGCATTAATCTTAAAACAATGCATAAACTGTAGCTTTAATTTTCTACAACTACAAAGCAAATAGTTAAAGAAATGACTTCTTTTTAAAATAACCTACAAATGCAGGGTGTCTAAAAATGGCCCATAAACGCGACGTTACGTTATTGGGGCATGTCTAGGGATACCTAAAAAAATGTTAAAAAAATCCATCTCATATACCCTTGGAAATATGAGATCCCAAAGTGCAAAACTTCAAACGCTCATATCTTGAAGATAACAGCACATATTAACGAAAAAAATGGTTTAATACAAAACTACAGTTTATCTTAAACCATTTCAATTTGTTTATCTTTAAATGGTCGAATTACATTTTAATAATCAATTTAATTTTATAAAATTTTCATGAAATGAAACAACAATGTCAATAAAATCGAATGCAAAAGTGTATGTACAAGACTCATAGATGATTTTAAGATGTATTTTTCTAGAATGTGTTGCCGAATTTATGCAACTTTGTTCGCATTTTTCTCAATGAATATTACAAATGGATTTTTTTTGCAATTTTCCAGAAATTTGTAGGCATGCCCCAACAACGTACCATCACGTTTATGCGCCAATTTTTGGACATTCTGTAACTTATATAAATTTTGTCATTTACGCAGAATTTTAATAAAGTAAGTTTTCTATCGCAAAGTAAATAATTTTCCCACAAAGTGAAACCAAGCTGTTCAACAGCACAATTAAAAAGTTTTAACTGCTTTATGGCCATTATTACATCTAAAATGATCATGTAAGCATTTAAAGACTTGAAGTATAAATTTATTATCAGAAATATATCAGCTTATTAAAGCGACTGCAATCGTTTACGCTTTATGTGTTTACTAGAGAGCAAATTCTTGAGGATGCCATAAAATTTACACTTATGTGGACTCTTATACATAAAGAAAATGCACTACCAAAATGGCGCCAAAATTTGGTAAAAACAATTTTGCAGTTTGATTTAGAAAAATCAGAAAAGTTTCGCGCTTGATCTTGCATTGAATTTTTAAAGTTTTGCTTCTAAAATTTTAAATAAGGGCCAAATAGACAGTTTTTCTTAGGATTCGTGTTAAGGCTAGAGATTCAAATTCACAAATTTAAAGAACTGTGCTCCTAGAAGCTCGTATAAGTCATCTCCGTTGAGCTCCCGCCAGTTCTACTAAATAGCACATCTACATGAGGGCCCTATCGTATATTAAAACTAAATGCAGATTTGAAAACTAGAAAAATAAGACTACAAACGTATTACGGTTTTATTTAGATCGGTTATTTTTTTTTGCCTTTAAAAACAAAAATATCACAATGATTTTCAACACAAAAAAATAACCGATTTAAATGAAAGCATAACACGTTTGTAGCCCTATTTTTCTAGTTTTTAAAACTACATTTTAGTATACGATGTGGCCCTCATGTAGATGTGCGACTTAGTAGAATTGATGGGAGCTCGACAGAGATGACTAAAGGCCGATTTATAGAACATTACTTTCACTTTACTTCGGCGTAACTTTACTTCCGCGTAACTTAACAAATTTGCTTAATTTATAGATTGTAAAGTTACGTAAAATTGGGAACAGGTATGCGCATGTGTCTGAACTCGCGACTTCTGACTATTTACACCTGGGCGGTAATTACGGAATATCGCTTCGTACGAAACCTACATAAGAAGACCAGCAGGTTTCGTACGAAGCGATATTCCGTAATCACCACCCTTGACAATAAGGGTGAATATCTCATTTTTGCAAATTTTGCGCATGATCGGTCAAGCTCGACTTTTGACAGTACTACTTACAGCTAAATGAATCAGCAAAGTAGCGCTAAAGTGAAGTATAAATTTGCTAATACATTCTCATGTATTTTATTTAATTTTCTGTAAAATTACGCTGAAGTAAAGCGGAAGTAAAGTGAAAGTAACGTTCTATAAATCGGCCTCTAAACGACATTTTTGAATGGAGTTATCCCTTTTTTTATCTAAATAACTGACCATTTATTTTCTAACTATATGTTTTGTAAAAACGTAACAAGCTAATTAATTTCCGATCTACGTTTTTATCTCACACAAAACAGCTTATTAGTGGTCGTGTAATTAATTGGAAATAGTGAACTGTATCACCTATTTTAGAGATTTCCCACAAAATGCAACAAAACCTGTAAGTTGGCTTGGCATATAAACAGGTGTGCATAGTTGAAATTTCGCATAATTACAAGAGATTGATCGGCGTTAAAAATGAGAACGTTGCAAGGCGTTGACCGAGCCAGATATAGAATAGTTCTACATAAATTTAAATATTAAATCACGTATAAGATAGCTCTGCAGACAAAATGTAGCTCCTGGTCTCTTTTTCAGAAAATACCTCCATAAAACATGTTGAATGTACATCCACAGTTTTCTTACATTTAGATTTATCCTATAAAGTCTGCAAATATAGCAACAGTACTTAGATGAAAAAAAATTTTTCCAAAATTTTACCATCTTGCCATTTTTTTTTATAAAATTGTCTGTTTCTAAGTCACGATAACTCTAAAACTAGACGAGATGGAAAATATTTAGTGTTTTATTCTGATTCAGCAGCTTATTTTGCATAAGTATGAAAGTTCTCGGGCATGCAAATAATTTTTTAAAGTCGTGAGAGCAAAAAAACTTGATTTTGGCTAAAATCGACAATTTTTTAATACCTACCCCTTCAAAAAAAGTGAAAAAATTTATCGTCGCCGATTCGTATCAAACTTGATTTGTAGATTATTTAAATAGTACAGAAAACTATAAGCAACTTAATTTTTTATAAAAAATATAGGATCAAATTTTAATATAAGATGCAACCTTATTTTTCTCCCTCAAATTTCCTAAAAATATACAAAATTTAAAATTTATACCAAACTGTTTTTTCGAAAATTGATGAAAGATAATATTAGTAGGCAACATTTTAGACAATATGGTGCTTTAAATTTTGAAATGGAATGAAAAATTATTTTTCCAAATATTTACCACCTTGCCATTTTTTTTTATAAAATTGTCTGTTTTTAAGTCAGGATAACTCTAAAACTAGACGAGATGGAAAATATTTAGTGTTTTATTCTGATTTAGCAGCTTATTTTGCATAAGTATGAAAGTTCTCGGGCATGTAAATAATTTTTTAAAGTCGTGAGAGCAAAAAAACTTGATTTTGGCCAAAATCGACAATTTTTTAATACCTACCCCTTCAAAAAAAGTAAAAAAATTTATCGTCGCCGATTCGTATCAAACTTAATTTGTGAATTATTTAAATAGTACAGAAAACTATAAGCCACTTAATTTTTTATAAAAAATATAGCATCAAATTTTAATATAAGATGCAACCTTATTTTTCTCCTTCAAATTTCCTAAAAATATACAAAATTTAAAATTTGTACAAAACTGTTTTTTCGAAAATTGATAAAAGATAATATTAGTAGGCAAAATTTTAGATAATATGGTGCTTTAAATTTTGAAATTGAATGAAAAATTATTTTCCAAATATTTACCATCTTGAATGTACATCCACAGTTTTCTTACATTTAGATTTATCCTATATAGTCTGCAAACATAGCAACACAGTACTTGGATAAAAAATTATTGTTCCAAAATTTTAACATCTTGCCATTTTTTTTCTATAAAATTGTCTGTTTCTAAGTCACGATAACTCTAAAACTAGACGAGATGGAAAATATTTAGTGTTTTATTCTGATTCAGCAGCTTATTTTGCATAAGTAGGAAAGTTCTCGGGCATGTAAATAATTTTTTAAAGTCGTGAGAGCAATAAAACTTGATTTTGGCCAAAATCGACAATTTTCAAAAAAAAGTGAAAAAATTTATCGTCGCCGATTCGTATCAAACTTGATTTGTAAATTATTTTAATACTACAGAAAACTATAAGGCACTTAATTTTTTATAAAAAATATAGGATCAAATTTTAATATAAGATGCAACCTTATTTTTCTCCCTCAAATTTCCTAAAAATATACAAAATTTAAAATTTGTACCAAACTGTTTTTTCGAAAATTGATAAATGATAATATTAGTAGACAGCATTTTAGATAATATGGTGTTATAAATTTTGAAATGGAATAAAAAATTATTTTTCCATAATTTTACCATCTTGCCAATTTTTTTTATAAAATTGTCTGTTTCTAAGTCACGATAACTCTAAAACTAGACGAGATGAAAAATATTTAGTGTTTTATTCTGATTCAGCAGCTTATTTTGCATAAGTATGAAAGTTCTCGGCATGTAAATAATTTTTTTAAAGTCGTGAGAGCAAAAAAACTTGATTTTGGCCAAAATCGACAATTTTTTAATACCTACCCCTTCAAAAAAAGTTAAAAAATTTAACGTCGCCGATTCGTATCAAACTTGATTTGTAAATTATTTTAATACTACAGAAAACTATAAGCCACTTAATTTTTTATAAAAACTATAGCATCAAATTTTAATATAAGATGCAACCTTATTTTTCTCCCTCAAATTTCCTAAAAATATACAAAATTTAAAATTTGTACCGAACTGTTTTTTCAAAAATTGATAAAAGATAATATTAGTAGGCAAAATTTTAGATAATATGGTGCTTTTAATTTTGAAATGGAATGAAAAATTATTTTTTCAAATATTTACCATCTTTTTTAATACCTACCCCTTCAAAAAAAGTGAAAAAATTTATCGTCGCCGATTCGTATCAAACTTGATTTGTAAATTATTTTAATAGTACAGAAAACTATAAGCCACTTAAATTTTTATAAAAACTATAGCATCAAATTTTAATATAAGATGCAACCTTATTTTTCTCCCTCAAATTTCCTAAAAATATACAAAATTTAAAATTTGTACCAAACAGTTTTTTCGAAAATTGATAAAAGATAATATTAGTAGACAACATTTTAGATAATATGGTGCTTTAAATTTTGAAATTGGATAAAAAACTATTTTTCCAAAATTTTACCATCTTGCCATTTTTTTTTATAAAATTGTCTGTTTTTAAGTCACGATAACTCTAAAACTAGACGAGATGGAAAATATTTAGTGTTTTATTCTGATTCAGCAGCCTATTTTGCATAGGTATGATAGTTCTCGGGCATGTAAATAATTTTTTAAAGTCGTGAGAGCAAAAAAACTTGATTTTGGCCAAAATCGACAATTTTTTAATACCTACCCCTTCAAAAAAAGTGAAAAAATTTATCGTCGCCGATTCGTTTCAAACTTGATTTGTAAATTATTTTAATACTACAAAAAACTATAAGCCACTTAATTTTTTATAAAAAATATAGCATCAAATTTTAATATAAGATGCAACCTTATTTTTCTCCCTCAAATTTCCTAAAAATACACAAAATTTAAAATTTGTACCAAACTATTTTTTCGAAAATTGATAAAAGATAATACTAGTAGACAAAATTTTAGACAATATGGGGCTTTAAATTTTGAAATTGAATGAAAAATTATTTTTCCAAATATTTACCATCTTGCCAATTTTTTTTATAAAATTGTCTGTTTTTAAGTCACGATAATTTTTGACATATGTCAAAGTCCAATCAAATTTGCGTATTTGTGATCACGTGTGCAAAACTGACCAATCACAGCAAACTTAGACTGATAACAGTCCTAGGCACATTATCAATCACTATGGCAACAATCTATGGTTTATAAATATTTTAAGTAACAAAAGTATGCTTTGACGTCAAGTGACAATTTAAAAAACGCATTAA
This sequence comes from Cartodere bifasciata, assembly GCA_963920755.1. Taxonomy (NCBI): domain Eukaryota; kingdom Metazoa; phylum Arthropoda; class Insecta; order Coleoptera; family Latridiidae; genus Cartodere; species Cartodere bifasciata. The sequence goes on from OY987198.1 coordinate 17,802,418, forward strand.
CGAAAAATGTCGACGTCTCCTCAAATTAGATTTGGAAACGAAAATGATGAGTCCATAAACAAATTAATCGAAGAAACAACCCCAAAAAATACGATCCAAAGCAAAAAATACATTTGGAACATTTTTGTAAAGTACGTAAATATGAACTAAACGGAAACCGATCCATTGAAGAACTAGCAAAAATTCTAAAAGATTGGGCAGTAAATATGAATAAGAAAGATGGTAAAGAGTTTAAGGAAAGCACGGTAAAAACGATTTGGAATGTGTCTGCTAAGTTATTAGAAGAAAAATATTTTAACGAATTTAAAATTGTTATTAATCCATTTCTGGGAATTGTATTTAAGGAAGTACGAAATGCACGAGATGCAACCAGAAAAAAGTTACAAAGCAGTCCAACAAAACGTAAGATTAGTTCGGCACCTCTGAGTGTTTTAGAATTGGGGAAAATTAATTAAAACGGGGCAAAAACATTACTAGTCGTAGGCTATTCTTGCGCCCAAATCGTTTTTGGAAAGTTGAAGGGGACAGGTGGTACGATGACATGCCTTTGGGAAGAAACACCATTCTAAATTGGACAAAAACGTCGGCTGAAGCCATTGGTTTAGACACCAAATCAAAAAAAATTACCAATCATTCCAATAGATCGTCAGCAGTTAGCAATTTGGCTAAAAGTGGGATAGAAGAACAGCAGCTTCTAAAAATAACGGGACATAAAAATCCCAACTCTATAAAACCATACTTGGTACTTGATGAAGAACATCACAATAAAATTATCAACAATATGCGTGCAAACACTAGTTCCACTAATTCCTCTGTTTCCTTTAATTTTGATAATTGTAGCTTTAACAATTGTGTTTTCAATAAATAAAATGTTTCATTGTTTTCTTTATAATTTCAAAAATTATCCGACCGAATATCCCTCGAACATTGATTAATTCTTATAATGATCACAGATTCCTCACGCGCGTTTCCAAAGGTAACCACCCTCCGCCTTCGGCGTCGAGTGGTTACCAGGCAACGCGCGTTCGAATATCTGTGACCATTATTGCGAATTATCAATGTCCTTGGCACATTATAGCCGATAACTGCTAAGTATAAAGGTTCTCGGGCATGTAAATAACTTTTTAAAGTCGTGGGAGCAAAAAAACTTGATTTTGGCCGAAATCGACAATCTCTTCAAGAGTGTACCGTCGCGTTTATGCGTCATTTTTTGGACACCTTGTAGGTTAAACATTTTTATTAACTTCTGCCCTAGGCTAGCTCTTTTCTAGTAAAAGACCATTAACATTTTTTACGCTGATTATATTGTTACTTAAATAATAATAAGGTATAAAGCTTTTAACTCTTTACACCATTATAAGGCCAATTATGCTTTCACAACTTAATACAGTATACAAAAATGAATTTAGTTTATGTATCGGTATATAATTATTTTCCTTACCAACTGATACAATTTACCAAAACTGCAATAACTGATCTTTCAAGAAGCAAGTTATATGCTTTTGTCTCCGGTTTATTTAAATAATATCACCAATAAATCAATAAGCAATCTCAATACGTAATGAACAAATGATGTAATAAATAAAACCATGTAATAATCTAATATTTATAGCACTTTGTAATGTTTATGAATACAACCGCGCAATACGTATGTCATACTGGATTATTAAATTATTAATAAAGCACCAGATTGCAATTTAACACACATTAATTAGTCAAATCAAACCAAAAAACAAGTAGTACTTAGCTACGCATAATTAAATTTAAATTGGTCGAGTTTTTTGTAAGAAATGTTTGCAACAAAAGTTGCTTAATGGGGAATGTCGCGAAGCATTGAAACTGTGGTTATGTAATGTTGGTTGCCTAAAATCAACAAAAAACACCACTTTCTGGTCATTGCTCAGTGGATTTATAAGAGTTCATTTTAATTAAAAATTGTGCTTACCAGCAACATAAATAAACAGCACAAGTTCACATATTCTAAAGGTCCATCAATAAGCGTTTAAATACTGAATTTTAGCAATTTAAAATGCAAAAAATGAGCTTCTAAATTGCCAAAATTCTGTATTTAAACCGCGCTTATTAATGGACCTAGAATATGTCAACTTGTGCTGTTTATTTATGTTGCTGGTAAGCACAATTAATTAAAATTAACTCTTGTAACCCACTGAGCAATGACCAGAAAGTGGTGTTTTTTGTTGATTTTAGACAACCAACATTACATAACCTAAGAAATGCTTTGTTAAACTTTTAATTGTATTTTTACCTCCGCGGGGACTTTTTTTAATTATTATACTATACACGTACTAAATAAGGCTCATTTTTATAACATTTACCAGTAATTATAAACGTTAGAATGTATTTATAACAGCAATAACTGTTAACTTGAACAAATTACCGCCAGGTAAATAATTTAAAATAAAATATATGCAGTATTGATATCAATTTATGAACAAATTATATACAGGATGTGCCACCGGAAATATCTATCAGAAACAGGGCATTTTTTTTATGCAGAATGTCCAAAAATTAGCGCATAAACGCGATGGTACGTTGTTGGGGCATGCCTAGGGAATACCTGGAAAATTGCAAAAAAAACCATGTGTTATATTCATTGAGGAAAATGCGAACAAAGTTGCATAAATTCGGCAACACAGTCTAGGAAAATACATCTAAAAATCATCTATGAGTCTTGTACATACACTTTTGCATTGGATTTGATTGACATTGTTGTTTCATTTCATGAAATTTTTGTAAAATTAAATTGGTTATAAAAATGTAATTCGACCATTTTAAAGATAAACAAATGGTAAAATGGTATAAGATAAACTGTAGCTTTGTATTAAACCATTTTTTTCGTTAATATGTGCTGTTATCTTCAAGGTATGAGCGTTTGAAGTTTTGCACTTTGGGACCTCATATCTGCAAGGGTATACGAGATGGATTTTTTTAACATTTTTTTAGGGATCCTTAGACATGCCCCAATAACGTACCGTCACGTTTATGCGCCAAAAATGTTGCCTTTATATGGTATTTTAAGTTTATTAATAAAAATTAAAAATTATTGAGTTATTGTATTTTATTTTAATTAATTATTTAAACAAGAAATTAGTATTCAAATCAGACACTTATCTGCAAGTGTATGTTTTTATACAATTACCATATTTCATTAATTAGAGTAAATACTACGATGTTAATTTTTTGCCGCAGAGAATTTTCTTTTCATAAAATAACTTAGTTAATAAGGTATAAAAAGTGTGATTTATAGTTAAATTAAATTAACTTAACGCCACTCAAAGCTACTTAACTCCACTTAACTTGACGCGATCAAATTAATGCATTTATAGTTTAAATTAACACGTTAATTTAGAACAGTAAACGCCATCTAAAGGTAAAAGTTAGAATCGTATTTTTTACAGACATTAGTGTCTATTCTTCGATTACCTTTGTTATTTTAAACATTTGGTCTAGTAGCCGATAGATGGCTCTAGTGAAGATGCTCACTTTACCCTAAATTAACTGAGACTTGTCAAAATTAAGAAATATAACATATAAGTAAACGTAAAGTTAAGTTAATTGGATGTGTAAATGCGATTTCATCTTTCGTATAATTTATTTAACTCGCGATACGTTAATTTTAAGTGAATTCATCTATAAATCAAGCTTTACATTATTAAATCAAAGGCTGAGTTATATTTTTCATAATATTGACAGCAATTTAAAAAGCTATCTAGTTGGAAAGCAATTTTCTTGTATGTGTTGTAATTAAACGAACGTATATTATCTTACAATCAATATTTCTATAAAGCCGACTTATAATGAACAATGCTGTAGATATAGTACGTCTCCTTCAACAAATTAATGTAATAAACTACTGACAACATAATTTGATGCAATTTTCTATTAAAAATTAAATCAAGACTCAAGACATATCAATAATTTTATATGGCTCTAATTTTGTTTGATGTGCTCTAGCAAAAAAACAAAAGCTCGTAGAAAAAATCCAATTGCAGATTTGCTTTTTACATTATAAAAACCATCTACAAAATAAGTTTAATTAAAATCGGAAACAAAAAACATTACTCTTGAGCTTTTTTGAAAATTTTCAAAATTTGACAAACTTTGAAAAGCTCTAGCAAAAAAAATTAAAGCACTTGGAAAAAATCCAATTGCAGATTTGTTTTCTACGGTATTTAATAAGCCTAGAAACACAATTTCAGGCAAATTTATTTTTTCGAAGTTTTCCGCATTTTTAACAAAGGGGTAAGGGTCCAAATTTTTGCAGTTTTTTATTTGGTATGGCCACAAATAATGTTTACTACCAATGAGTGCCATCAATGCTTATGTAAAACAAGCTGTTAAATTCAAATCTGCCACTTAAATAACTCCAGCGCTTTTAGTTTGGTTGCTATGAGCTTTTAAGCGCAACTTCAAACGCGTAACCTCATTTTTGTTAAAGTGCTCTAATTGGCAAAAAAAATATTTTACAAAAAATCAAAATGCGGATGTGTATTTTACGTCCAAAAAACAATCTACAAAATTATTTTTATTTAAATCGGAGGTAAAAAATATTTTTGATGAGCTTTCTTGAAAATTTTCAAAATTTGGACAACTTTAAAAAGCCCTAACAAAAAAATCCGGAAAAATTTGGAAAAAATACAATTGCAGATTTGTTCCTTACACCTACTAATAAACATAAAAATACAGTTTCAGGCAAATCTATTTTTTGAAAATTTTGCGCATTTTTTACCAAGGGTAATGAATAAAAAAACTTTCTTTGAAATTGTTAATAAACGTTTTGTGAACAGCCTGTACTTAATATATAAATAAAATAGTGTAACATACACACGATGTAATCTTAATCTTTTAATTTAAATGTTAAATAGTAAAATTGCTTTAGTCTTGTTATTATTAATAACTTTTCTAATAAATTAAATGATTCCAATCTTTACATTATTAAACTTTTAGCCTGAATAGGAACACTTTTTCTGTTTAAAACAAGAAGAGACTCTTTTAAAAGACTAAAACACTATTAGAAATATATGGATCTTAGCTGCGCTACAGAAGAAATAATTTTTGTCGGGATTTTCATAAAATAAAACGGTTTTATTTCAACTATTATTTACGTAGGTTTCAAACATCGCTAAGAATTTCCTTATAGCTAATAATGCCGTAATAAAAACCAGCATTAAAGCTCAATTTCTAATTCAGTTTATCCACATAATAAAACTAATACCATTAACAAGCATAATCGTCTATAAACAATCACATACAACCCCGATTATGCAAATAGGAACATTTACTTTTATTTGCTGTTAAATCTTCAACTCAGGTCTTGCATATTATATGTGTTTAGACCTAGTCCAACAACGTGTATACAACCTAAATAAATACTCAACAAGAGCGTTGAATGTCCAAAGCTTATTTTCAATGTGCTTTCTTATCAATTGGCCTGACCGCTGGAAGATATGGGTTTTTATTAGTGTTTTGCAAATTGGTGCTTTGTCAGTTTATATTGGTGGTAAAACTGATAACTGGACGTTTTCTGTCCAAGAAGATTTACAACCCAGTTTTGTTATTATTATATAACAGCATTATTTAGTGCTATCAAATCATTTTGTCGGGAGAATACCAACTGGCCGCATCTACCTGAAAAGACTACTAGCTGGCCGCGCCTAATTGCAGGGTGCATGGTCGAAGTGGCCACGCGATATTTCTGGTTTGGTCGTACTGGCCGCAACTCATTAACTTTTACCTAGATTTATTTTTCTGTATCCCATGTTTTATTGAGTTGATATTAGAAAATTATAAAAAAGAGAATCCTTTGTATAATATACAGACTTTTATTATCATTAAAACAAGCCAGCAACGTTGAAAGTACTCAATGCATGTGTTTTTAAGTTTTGTTACCGACAAACTTTTTTAAAAGCACTGGAGGACACATCCACTGGGGGACACTAGGTTAGGTAGGTTAGGGTAACTTTTGCTGCTAAAAATAATATTTAAACAAATGTGCTTATGTCACCAAACTGCAATGTAAATCATTTTTTCAATAAAATATTGATAGTTATCGTTGTTGTTTTATAAAAATAAAATTCGTTTGGTGTTTATACTCATCCTTTCACAAAACTTCTTAGATAGCTCCTTTTCTACCGGCTAAACATGGAAGCAGATAGAAAAAGTACCGCGCCAGCACCACCATGACCTATGCAGTAAAATGCGGCCAGCTCCACCTAATCACCCCTCATTTATGATGCGGCCAGCTCGTATATCCTTATTTTGTCATGTCATGGTTTTTCTTAACAGTAAAGACACTGGAAGTGCTTAAGAAGTGCTGCAAAAATTTGGGCCCTTTTAGCTTTCTTAGACTAAGGTTTTTGTAAGTCTCCTAAGACATGTCTGTCTGTAAGTTAATTTATATTAAGCCTTTTTTTAATGTGGCATTACAAGGATTGATTTTCTAAAAGGAAAACATAAACACAGTTGAAATAAGCATAAATCGAACCCAAGTTTAACAAGGGTAAAGGTTATACAAACATGTTAACTCGTTAACATAAGTTTAAATTTTAATTAAAGTCTCATACATTATGGTAAAAGTAATAAAACTAGTGATGGGTTAGGTCAGTGAATAGGTTAGATTAGTGAGCATGTTAGAGTTTTTTTATAAAATGCCGACATTTAATAGGATACTCCTCGCAGTAATCAGAAAACAATAAAGTTAAAATGAACAATAATTTTTTAAAATTACAAAAAAAAATCTGCGAAGAGGTTATACTATTAACTTTTCTATAAAAAAAAAGATTTATTAGCGAAAAGCATAAATGCGTATTAATTCTGACACTGACGTTTAGGATTTAATTTGGCTTAAGAAAGATGCACTTGTTTTATTTTTTTTTTTGCAAAGCCACCTTGACCGAACCTAGACTTACGTGACTTAGCTTTTTTATCACTAAAAACCTATTTTTTTGACCTTTTTTGTCTTAAAAACTTCACAAAAAAAAAACAAAAAATATATTTTAATACAGAATTTAATTTTCTTTGATTTTTATGACTTAAGTTTTTTTTGTAAATTAAAAAATAACGAAGATACGGCTTTTTTTTAAATTGGGGGGCTTAAGTGGGGTCGGACAAAAAAAACTTAAATATACTTTTAGTAGAGAATTAAAAGGGCTTTAAAGTTACAAGAAAAAAAATTCTGTAATTTTTATGATAACTGAAATATGAATTTTTTATCACTTGGGGGGTGCGGCAGCCCCCCTTATTATTTTCCGATTTCTTTCAAAAACAATAGGGATCTAGATTTTAATGAGAACGATTTTTCCTGAAAATTTGAACTTGATGGGAACTTTGGTTCTCAAGTTAGAGTGTCTACAAAAAACGTGACAGACGGACGGACGGACGGACAGACGGACGGACGGACGGATTTTTTGAAAGTTGTTCAAAATTCGATGAAACGCACGAATCTGCAAGAATTTTTGCTCTACGACGATTTTTGACGATTTTAGAATTTTCAAAACAATCACAATATACTCCTCGTTTTTGACTTTGTCTGCGAGGAGTATAATAAAGATGTCTACAATAATTGGCGAGGCATCAATGTTTAGTTAGATGTTATAAAGTGTCGAGACATTTAGATTTCTACATTCCTGAAAATAATCTATTCATTATAGGTGTACACTTTTGAGAGCAATTTAAATTTAAGTTAAATGCGAGAACTCTTGGTCTAAATAAATAAATTAACGTTAAACAAATTGATCTTCTATCCAATGGACAGTGTTGCTAACTAAATTGAACATTTTTTAACTATTCTATTGACCGATCCTTGCAATTTCTGGAAACGAAAATTAATTAACGTACTCTAAAAAATCCTTGGCTGATTAAAATCTCTTGAGGGGAATCTTAGATTAATTCCTTATTGAAGAGTATAATAAAGCATTACAGGGTGTTACCAAATAACAAAGAAAAAATTCAGGGGGTAATTCCTGGACACATTTTAAGTAAAAAAGTTCACATAAACATGTGTCCGAAAATCCTTCTTTTCTGAGATACAGGGTGCCAAAGTTTCTAAAAAAAACTTTTTTTTTAAGATTACCAAGAAACTAAACCAGATATTTATTTAAAACTTAGCACGGGTAATTTTTTTTTCATTAGGCATAAAGTGCGGTAGAAAAAAAATAAAAATTATAATTAGAAGGGGCACATTTGGGGGTACCATGGGGGTTGTTCACTCCCAACTTTTTTGTGTGTTACTTTTTTGGTATTTTCATAAATAATTAGAAGCTCTAGAATATGATCTTTAAAATTAATGTCTTGTTCTTTTTTCATAAAATTAACCGTTTTCGAGAAAAAAATTCATTGCCCAAAGGCAACAAAATTTCTTTTTTAAGTTTGGCTTTTTTATGTTAATGAAAATAAAACATAGTTAACAATGAAGGGTTAATTAATTTCTTTTGTTTATTATTATTTTAAATAAGTATCTGGTTTAGCTTTTTAGTAATCTTAAGATTAAATTTTTTTTTGAGAAACTTTGACACCCCGTATCTCAGAAACGAAGGATTTTCGGACACATGTTTATATGAACTTTTTTTCTTAAAATGGGTTCAGGAATTACCCTCTAAATTTTTTTCTAATTATTTGGTAACACCCTGTATATCAGGAGGAAGTACACGAGCAAAATCTGGCTAGCAACATAAAGCTTCATTCACAATGAAAATTAGCTTGCATGCGGTAAGAATTAAGGTAGCTTGTAAGAGCTTAAAATATGTATTTTGGATATACCATTCACAATGAATTAGCTTGCATGAGCTCTTACACGCTAATTCATTGTGAATGGTATATCCCAAATACATATTTCAAGCTCTTACAAGCTACCTTAATTCTTACCGCATGCAAGCTAATTTTCATTGTGAATCCCACTTAAATGTGTACCACGTGCGCATTCCTATGATGAAACTCAACATTTAATCTGAAAAATGCTCTAGAATTTACTAGCAAATCAGGCTCGTTTAAAATTATTCAGTCAATAAATCAAAGTAAGTAACATTTTGTGAAGAAAACTAGGCGATCTATAAGGTTTATTACCAGCGTATTTGAAGTATTCGCGGCGGTATAAATTTGCTTTGGTATATAGAGAAACGATTGGTCTGTTGGCAATTATACACGCGATCCCGTGTCGACATATATCGTTGAACTGCTTTGGCGGTCGAGGCCGATATACGGCCATCGGCCCAGATTTTACATTCCCAATAAACTTTGATCTGATCTCTAGATCAAACCACGATGATGCTTTATACTTTATGTACAAACGTCATGCTCAAATCAAGCACGCTTATAAAATCCGCCGCAGTTCATAACCTTTAAGGGCGATTTATAGAACGTTACTTTCACTCTACTTCCGCTTTACTTCGGCGTAACTTTACAGAAAATTAAATAAAATACATGAAAATGTAGTAGCAAATTTATACTTCACTTTAGCGCTACTTTGCTGATTCATTTAGCTGTAAGTAGTACTGTCAAAAGCCGAGCTTGGCCGATCATGCGCAAAATTTGCAAAAATGAGATATTCACCCTTATTGTCAAGTGTGGTGATTACGGAATATCGCTTCGTACGAAACCTGCTGGTCCTCTTATGTAGGTTTCGTACGAAGCGATATTCCGTAATTACCGCCCAGGTGTAAATAGTCAGAAGTCACGAGTTCAGACACATGCGCATACCTGTTACCAATTTCACGTAACTTTACAATCTATAAATTAAGCAAATTTGTTAAGTTACGCGGAAGTGAAGTTACGCCGAAGTAAAGTGAAAGTAACGTTCTATAAATCGCCCTTTAAGAACATAGTCCAACAGAAAAGAATTTTTTTATATTTGCGTTCTTTAATAAAAACATTATAAAACCCGAAATCTGGTTTTTTAAGGTTGCTAAATTGCTTCATTATCAAACCCAAAATTTTATTGTATTAGGTTGATTTTCCAGATGCAAAATGATGAATTCTTCCCTTGCAAGGTACTTTTTATTTACAAATTTTACTATTATAAATTATCGGGGAACATAGTTTTTTTGTAGAGACTCAAGAGAATAACTAGAAGAATTGGAGAAACGATATCAACGGTTACCTTTTCTCAAAAACGCCTATTCATAAGTGAGTAAAGTTTACAAATGTCATTATTCAATATGTCTGACCTAAATTTACTTTTTACTTCCAAATGTCAATGTTGCCAATCCAATAAAAATAAAATTTTAAATCAGGTTGCCTAAATTAATTATTTATCCTGTATTGATGAAAAATCGATTCTACTTTGTATTAACTTTTAATCATGTTATTAAATGGCTTAAGCAATAAAATTTAATATCTTCTAATTTAGATAGTACAAAATTCGATTAATCTTACTTTTTAATGTTTCCGGCGGCATGGATCTTTAAACTTGGGATATTACTTAGATCTATTCCAGAGGCTACTAGATATAAATTACCAAAAATTAGGTACACACCTTTTATAATTATTCATTACGCTATTTTTTCTCTTCTTTTAAATTTTGGTTTTATTCTTCTAACGAGGTAAATTTTGTCTTTGTTTTATGGTGCTAATACAGGTTATTTAAAGTTGTACAGCCACCTTAGAAGCAAGTATTGCTCTTAATATAGAAATCTCGGTTATCGCAAGTAAATTCTTCAATGGCAATATTTATTGAAATCAATTTACATAGAACACACTTCTTCACTATAAGTGGTAGTGATTTGTGTACCCGGCCCGTGCCATTTATATCAATTATAGGACAATGTATCATGTTTTTAGCTATATATGGCCTATGTGGAAGACCTCTTTGAACGCCGATATGAATTCTAATATCCGCTAAAGAAGCTAAAGCCTAGATAATCCTTAAGGGCGATTTATAAAACGTTACTTTCACTTTACTACGGCGTAACTTCACTTCCGCGTAACTTTACAAATTTGCTTAATTTATAGATTGTAAAGTTACGTGAAATTGGCAACAAGTATGCGCATGTGTCTGAACTCGCGACTTCTGACTATTTACACCTGGGCGGTAATTAAGGAATATCGCTTCGTACGAAACCTACATAAGAAGACCAGCAGGTTTCATACGAAGCGATATTCCGTAATCACCACCCTTGACAATAAGGGTGAATATCTCATTTTTGCAAATTTTGCGCATGATCGGCCAAGCTCGGCTTTTGACAGTACTACTTACAGCTAAATGAATCAGCAAAGTAGCGCTAAAGTGAAGTATAAATTTGCTAATACATTCTCATGTATTTTATTTAATTTTCTGTAAAGTTACGCCGAAGTAATGCGGAAGTAAAGTAAAAGTAACGTTCTATAAATCACCCTTGTGTACTTTAAAATACGTTTTCTCTGAATCAGCCTTGTTTAATTTTTAGAATCATAATTTAAAAAGCTTGTGGATCATTCACATACACAAAAGAACATGTTATACAAGCCTATAAGGAACAAAAACATAATAACCAATCTACAATTTAATTTAAATTGAAGCAATATCATCGCATATAAAAAGTAATAGCAGCAATTTGCAGCTTTTTTTACTTTTATGCAGCATGCACGAGTTAAAGTGTTTGTTTATTGAAACCTAAGTTTATTGAAAATGTGCGTGATGATCTAGAGCTCCATTATAATTTTATCAATTTCTAGAGAGTTATGAAATCGTGCTTAGCTTATTGAGCATTATTTTGAGGCGTTATAACGCCACGATTCTTGTATTGGTCAAAAGCCATCATTTTGGAGCAAAAATTAGACCACATTTGCTAAAGTCAACTTTAAAGAGGAATGTCGCTAAGCATAAAAACTGAGATTATGTAATGTTAGTTGCCTAAAATCAACAAAAAACACCACTTTCTGGTCATTGCTCAGTGGGTTTATAAGAGTTAATAAAAATAAAAAATTGTGCTTACCAGCAACATAAATAAACAAAGCACAAGTTGACTTATTCTAAAAGTCCATCAATAAGCGTTTAAATACAGAATTTTAACAATTTAGAAGCACTATTTTTTTGCATTTTAAATTGCTAAAATTCTGTATTTAAACGCTCATTGATGGACTTTTAGAATATGTCAACTTGTGCTCCGTTTATTTATGTTGCTGGTAAGCACAATTTTTAATTAAAATTTACTCTTATAAACCCACTGAGCAATGACCTGAAAGTGCTGTTTTTTGTTGATTTTAGGCAACCAACATTTTTTTATGATTTGCGACATTCTCCGTTAAAGCAAACAAAATAAAACACTTCTCTTAAGACAGTCAAATTAATTGTCTAAGCACGCCTTTTTGTTTCGTTTTAAATAGCTTTTATTTAAAAGGGTATATTTATTAATAACAATGATTTGGCAATTTTAAATAGTTAAGAGTTCATTAATCCAAAACGTGCATGGCCCAATTTAATAACATTCATAACGTAATATCTCAAGAAAACAAATGGTAAAAAAGTTTTAGTTAGACAGTGAGGCTATTTTTTCAGGGTGTCCAAAAATTGACGCATAAACGCGATGATACGTTGTTGGGGCATGCCTAGGAATTCTTGGAAAATTGTTAAAAAATCCATCTGTTTTATTCATTGAGGAAAATGCGAACAAAGTTGCATAAATTCGGCAACACAGTCTACGAAAATACATCTAAAAATCATCTATGAGTCTTGTACATACACTTTTGCATTAGATTATATTGACATTGTTGTTTCATTTCATGAAAATTTTGTAAAATTAAATTGGTTATAAAAATGTAATTTGATCATTTAAAAGATAAACAAATGGTGAAATGGTTTAAGATAGACTGTAGCGATGTATTAAACCATTTTCGTTAATATGTGCTGTTGTTTTCAAGGTATGAGCGTTCGAAGTTTTGCACTTTGGGACCTCATATCTCCAAGGGTATATGGGATTTTTTTTAAACATAGAAGTACAGGGTACGCCCTGTATATAAAGAGTCGTTTTTAATGTAATCTGTTTCACATTATTCTGCATGAATCTTCCCGCAACCTACGCAAATAAATTTATCTACTGCATAGCTAAAAACAGGACTTATTTTTCACATTTCATCTAAGAAAAAAAATGGCGTAACTAGGCAATTTCATCAAGTTATGTAGATTAGTTTTGTATGTAGCAGAAACAGCACTTAGATGCAATTAAGTCTTGAATTAAAATTCATCATACATCGTGTTTTGCACGCAAGTGTTTTTACACATTTCCTGCACTAGGCCTTTTGAGATTAAAGCTACGTGAGGTTACCTGTCTTCTTAACCCAATCATTCTAATAATGCTCCCAGAAAAAAATCCCAACCAAGATCTGCTTATGCAGGATTGTAGGCACTACCCCCAGGAACATAAAAGTGAAAAATTCCCACAAAATTTCCGTGACGTTTAGCCCCCATCTTGCATAGAAGTGAGGAGTTAGTTTTTTGTTAAGACCTAAACTATTCGGCACTTTTAAAAAAATGATGTATTACTAATATTAACGATTCTATAGCTCTTTGAAAATCACCTTATTTCATCATAATCGTCTATCTTAGTCATAGAGTCCTGAAGCATCGATTGCAGCGTACTCTGTAGGACCAAATTAGCACATTTTCAAAGTGCTATAAAATCGTTCATATTGGTGATTTATTATTTTTTTAAAAATGATTGTATTCTTATTAAAATAATGTTCCTAAAAATTTTTAAAACTTTTTTCAAAAGTGCCAAATAGTTTAGGTATTAACAAAAAACTAACTCCTCACTTCTATGCAAGATGGGGGCTAAACGTCACGGAAATTTTGTGGGAATTTTTCACTTTTATGTTCCTGGGGGTAGTGGCTACAAACCTGCATAAGCAGATCTTGGTTGGGATTTTTTTTATGGGGGCATTATTTGAATGATTGGGCTACTCTCCATTCATTAAAAAAAACAGAGTAGGCGAGCCATAGGGTGACAGATTTTGCCCTGTATATTGTCATTTATGTCACTTGTGTTTGCTGGTTATGTAAGAAAAGTCAAAAAACTTAAAAAAATGCATTTAAAAACATGTTTAGAGCATCTGAATCAAAAACAATGGTCTCAACATATACAGAAGTATGTATTTTGTTATTAAATTACTTTATAATGCACTAATCTTTAAAACATTTAAAAGTTTACACAAAATAGGAATTATTTATGTACTCGCTGTTAAGACCTTTTAGGTATTATAGGGTACATTAACACTTTTACAAAAATGTCTACAATTTCCTTCATAAATTCACACATCTCAAGCAAAAATTGTTTTTTTTTTCCAATTTTTCTGCCTGTTTTATGTAACTGTCATATTAATTTTGGCATTTTTCATTTTTTAATGACAGTAAATTAGAAATGTAATGCCAACTTCGTGGAAAATTCAACTTTTCAAAGAAAAAGGTTCTAATTTTCATAGGTTTCATAGGAGTTCCTTTAAAAGTGTTATTTTGCTAAGATGCATAAACAGAATTGCAATAATTTTGTTGACTGCCATAATTATATCCGTGTCCTTTTATTTGCGTACACCCAATTTGCGTACATACCCAATTTGCGTACCTAAATGGTCAAAAACGGAAAGGTTAGAGGTAGTGAGTTTTTTTACCTGGGTAAAGTCCAATATGCATATTGTTTTTTGAATTTTAGGGTTTTAGACTGACTTTTATGAAAGCACTGGGGGACATTTTTCCACTGAGGGACATTAGGTTAGGTAGGTTAGGTTAAGTTTTGCTGCTAAAATGAAAATCTAGGTATGTCGGTGCCTAGCAGTGCGTCCAAAATTGTGTGCATTACACTGAGGGACATATTACTAGGTGTTGTTCTCGGTGTTGTTATGTAAAAAATGTATCAACACATTATCAGAAAGTAGTGGTAGTTTAAAATTATTTGATCTTTATAGTAAATAAAAGCATAAAATATTATTACTGACTTCTGCACATAAACATCTCAAATTAAATGATAATCCTTTTCTTACTGCAGGTAAACGGATTAACCCTTACTTAATGACTTTGTACGCGAATTGGAGAGTATTTTGGAATGTACGCATATTGGATGTACGCAAATAAGAGGGCTTCATTATATCATTTTAAGTACATACTCGTACAAGCATTTCTTTCACAAAACTAATTTTATACTCGCTTATTAAAATGACTCTTAATAACTTATTTACATATTGCTTTTATTTTAAATGTCAGAGAATTTATTTACAGTGCACCTGCTTTTATTTATAACAAATTCAATTAAACTTTCTGTAATAATTAATCATACCTAAAATGGTCGAGAAAGGTCCATGTTAAAAAGATACTTTTTTTTGTGAAAATTAAAATCAAACAAGTTGTTAGAAAATAATTGTGCATCAGCAGGTTTCAATTAAATGACGCAAATTAATTTTAATTTTAGAGAAATTATTAAAATACTGAGACATATACAGAGTGTTCATCTTTATAATACGTTTTTGGGGCATGTCTAGTGATCCCCAGAAAATTGTTTAAAAAAATACCCTTGGAGATATAAGACCCCAAAGTGCGAAACTTTAAACGCTTAAATACCTTGAAAACAACAGCACATATTTACGAAAAAATGGCTTAATACAAAGGCACTAAGTATTTTACAATTTGTTAATTTTTAAATGGTCAAGTAACATTTTTATAAGCATTTAATTTTGCAAAATTTTAAAGAAATGAAGCGACAACAATGGTAATAAAATCTGATGCAAAAAGGTGTTATCAAGAATCATAGATGGGTTTTTAAATGCAACAGAGGTGTCAAATTTAACAAACTTTAACTGATTTTTATCAGAGATAAGAAAAGATGGAGTTTTTTAAGCAATTATTCAAAAAAAATGCCCCAACAGCGTACCATACAGGAAGTGGTACATTCTGTAAACAGTTTTTAAACAGATGCATTTTTGGAGCACCATATTTCAAAAATGGGGCACTTTGCAACAATTATTTTTGACAAATGTGTTTTAAATATATTTATCTACTACCGTTAGGTAACAGCTACTTTAGCTTACTCATTTAAGTTACCTAATGACTTACTTTATTTCACGGAAATAAAATGAGTTAGGAAATGAAATCATAACCTAACGGAAATTAAATAAGTTAGGAAATGAGATCATTTTTTCACGCAAATTTGACATGTTGTCATGATGACAATTAGGTCTACAGGATGTACCACAAGAATTTTTTTTAAATTTTTATTATTTTTTTTATTTTTTTATGTTATTAAGCGGTCGTAGATAAAATATTGTATGCAACACGTTAGGAAACAGTCATTATTTCACTTATGCTCTTACAAAACTCGGCTAAAGCCTCGTTTTGCAAACTTCGCATTCGTTAAATAATGACCATCGTTTCCTTACTTGTTGTATAAATAGATTATATTTAACTGTATGTTAAATATCATAGCTCTAACTTAACGCAAAAATTTGTTAAGCCTTCTTAAACATGGTCAAAATAAAATGAATATTTGCCCAAAGTTAAGACATTTTTTGAGCTTTGAAAAAGTGAAAATAAATTAAAATGACTTAGGAATAATAAGTTTAGACTTACCTTGTGGCGTTTAAGAGTTTTGCAGGCAATAAAAAGGACTTCTTGCACCTAAATTGGTCTTTTTAAAAAATAAAAACACTATAAGTTTGTGTCTTAACGCACTATTGGAGTCTCCAGTTTTATAGCCTTATTTACCGCACTTTTTACCACGTTTCAAGTTCTTTAGCACATTTTTCTCCTAGTTCTATTAGTTTAAAGCCTTATATCGCGTTTAAGGGTGTTAGTTTTAGCAGTCGCGGGTCCGTACAAGCTATGTTTAGCTCTGAAAACCAAGTACTCTCCAGATCGCGTCTGGTAGAAGAGTGGGCAGTTAAGATAGATCTAGGGTCCGCTACGTCCATCTAACTGGTTGTAGCTCCCGCCACTGGACCTACCGATCTGATTTATAAATTATACTCACTTTGCTTTGCATATGTTCTTAGGGATGGAATGGAATGGAATAACTGCATTTATTTAGGTCTATTGTATTCTTCTTTCTTTTAGATTAAGAAAGGACATGATAGGACATTTGTTAAGGAGTTTTAGACGCATTTTGGTGGAAGTCCTAGTAGACAAATTAAGGTTTTTTTAAAAATTGTTTTGGTTTTACAACTGTTTGATGTTGAATTTATGCATTTTGTGGCTTAAAATTGTCGTTTAAATTGAGCCATTTCAAGGCTTTACAAAGTGTCTCAAAATAAACGAATAATGTCACGAAGCATAAAAACTGTGGTTATGTAATGTTGCTTGCCTAAAATCAACAAAAAACACCACTTTCTGGTCATTGCTCAGTGGGTTTATACGAGTTAATTTTAATTAACTGTGCTTACCAGGAACGTAAATAAACAGCACAAGTTGAGATATTCTAAAGGTCCTTTAATAAGCGTTTAAATACAGAATTTTTGCAATTTAAAATGTACTTCTAAATTGGCAAAATTCTGTATTTAATCGCTTATTAATGGACCTTTAGAATATGACAACTTGTGCTGTTTATTTATGTTGCTGGTAAGCACAATTTTTAATTAAAATTAACTCTTATAAACCCACTGAGCGATGACCAGAAAGTGGTGTTTTTTGTTGATTTTGGCAACCAACGTTACGTAAGCACAGTTTCTATGCTTCACGACATTCCCATTTTGATGAGAATTTGTGGAATGCCTCAAATACTAGCAAAGAATCATTACCTTAAAGAATGCCCATTTGCCCATAAATCAATTTAGTTTTTTACATGCAGTTTAGTTAAATTTTGATGAATTTGAACTATTTTGAAGTTGCAAGAAGTATTACATGGTTTAATAGCCTAAGCCGCTCCAGTTTTATTTTTTAAAGCCATGGTTTTTCTTCAGGAGCCAAAGTTATGTGGAGACTTTAACGTCCAGTGAAGCTGCAAAATTTTTTAATTTTTGTTTTATTTTGTGATGCAGCCCAGTTTTAAAGCATGTTGAAAAACATTTTTTTAGCAAAATTATGTTTTCTATTTGCTACATATTTTAATTATTCATAATATAATATAAGCAGTCATTTTATAGCCTAAGCATTTTTAGCTAAGTCACAATACATATCCAAGCTGTTTGTGCAAATTTCAAAGCACCCTTTATGCGCTATTTTTTACCTTTTCTAGTATTACAAACGCAGCTGCACGAAACAAGCTTTCCCCTTTTCTATCTTAGTAAAAATATGACAGAATTTGCATTTCCAAAAAACGCTCGCGAATCAACAATAGCACTCTTAGATTAAGCACCCTTTGAAGGGGAATCTTGCCATGACAAATTAAATTAAAACTGGATTTGCAAAAAACTTGCACAAATTCATAGCATTTATTTTTATCTATGCAAAAGTGGTCAGAACTAGTTTTGCAGAAGAGCTCACAATTGATGCGATGCAAGAAGGTTTCAGATAAATAATTAGAAAAATATGTCGCACCAATGAGGGAAAATGTTTCACAGATGGTTTTTTCCTTAAGGGCGATTTATAGAACGTTACTTTCACTTTACTTCGGCGTAACTTCATTTTCGCGTAACTTAACAAATTTGCTTAATTTATAGATTGTAAAGTTACGTGAAATTGGGAACAGGTATGCGCATGTGTCTGACCTCGCGACTTCTGACTATTTACACCTGGGCGGTAATTACGGAATATCGCTTCGTACGAAACCTACATAAGAAGACCAGCAGGTTTCGTACGAAGCGATATTACTTAATCACCACCTTTGACAATAAGGGTGAATATCTCATTTTTGCAAATTTTGCGCATCGACCAAGCTCGGCTTTTGACAGTACTACTTACAGCTATATGAATCAGCAAAGTAGCGCTAAAGTGAAGTATAAATTTGCTAATACATTCCCATGTATTTTATTTAATTTTCTGTAAAGTTGCGCCGAAGAAAAGCGGAAGTAAAGTGAAAATAACGTTCTATAAATCGGCCTTTACTTTCGAATGTAAAACGCTTTAATTTTGAATTAAGAAAATTATGTTTTGTATTAACAATTTCAAACATTTTTTAAGCTCTAAAAAGGGTTTTAAAGGTCAAAAACCTAGATGAATCTCGCCATTCAAGTTTCGTATCATCTGACTGGTTAATGATAAACTTGAGATAGTTTTTGTCAGTTGGTATTAACCACGTATCATAAAGCGTATACAGATCATTGCTTCTTTACGTTTGAATGAGTTTAAAATGCTCCACCATTAAGATATGGTATAGTGAAAAGAGATAACTAAAAATAAGGCATTAGTATTCAATGGGAAAAAAAGCACAAGTCAAAAAAGGTTATGAAACGAATGATTTTTGCAAAAGTAATTTGCTTTAAAAATGTACCTATATTTAGGTTAGATTCAAATGCATGATGACTTGTACAAATTCGTTAGAAAATTAGCATGAATTATAGAAAACAATATGTTACAATGGATGACATGTTAAATTATAAGAATAATGTAGCCCACTAGCTATTGTTCTGCATTTGTTATGCTTCGATTTTGGAAAAGAGGCAGACCCTAAGGAGTGTTAAATAATATTACAAATTCCAATATATTCCAACGAAGCTCGCGACCTGAATTTTTATCACAAATAATGAGCCAAAACATATGACGTCCAAAATGCCAATGGCTTCTAAAAATAAGTCTCTTTTTCATATGCTTTGAAACAGTACTTTTAAAGCCCAATTTAACATAACATTGTTACTCCTCATAAAATGTTTCAATTTGTAGTTAAACCTATGTTTTAACAATGTATTTAAGCGTGCTACCGAACTGCGGGGTTTTAAATGTAACTTTAAGAGCCGCGGCCTTGCTAATGTCTTTCCGCGTTCCATGCAATGTCGCCGACCTTTGTTATTAAGTACTCCCCCGCAGCATTGTCCTGCACGGTACTGCAGCCCTTTTGTGCTAATATATCTTAAGATTACATAAAAATACTGCATTCCTTTGCAGAGCACGCGGCGGGCCACCACGCGGTGCGGAATTCTCATTAAATAATAACGATTACGGAAGTTCGTATTTATGTTTGAACCACATTTAATAATTACTGGCACAAACGTAAGGCTTCGTCTAAAATTTGAAATAAAATATAAAGTTTAGGAAGGTTCCAAACACAAAATTAAATGCTGTTTGTTTTTGTAGACAATTCGACTACCAAACTTTTTCACAATTGAGAATTCATTTAGCGATATTAAAGAAGAATGTATCAAATCAAGGCATAAAAACTGTGGTTATGTAATGTTGATTGCCTCAACAAAAAACAGCACCTTCTGGTCATTGCCAGTGAGTTTATAGAAATTAATTTTGATTCAAAACTGTGCTTACCAGCAACATAAATAAACAAAGCACAATTTGACGTATTCTAAAGGTCCATCAATAAGTGTTTAAATACAGAATTTTGACAATTTAGAAATACCTTTTTTGCATTCTAAATTGCCGAAATTTTGTATTTAACGTTTATTGATGGACCTTTAGAATATGTCAACTTGTGCTTTGTTGATTTATGTTGCTGGTTAGCGCATTTTTTTTTATTTAAATTAACCATAAATTACTGAGAAATTGCCGGAATGTGCTTTTTTATGTTGATTTTTTGCAACCAACATTAGAAAATCACAGTTTCTTTGGTTTGCAACAATCTCCGTTAAAATAATAAAAGCAAAATTTTTAAAAGCAACTATTTACTTAACATTGGCAATATGTCGTTTTACCTGACTATGCCATTTTAAGCACAATTTATTTTCGTTTCCAGAAACCAAAAGAAATCTGCTGATAAATGAAAATCAAAAAATTTCTTGTTTAAAAACATTTTATTATAAAAGTAAAAGCTACAAAATATGGCACTTATTATTTAAAAGCTAATGACTAAGACTTTTATACATTTTAGAATTTACCACATATTAAAGCATTTAACTCATAACATAAGAAGTCGTTTTTTATATAAAAAAAATACAATATTGCATCATTTCAGTAAAAAAAAAAAATAAAACATTATAAACTAAACATAA
Organism: Cartodere bifasciata; assembly: GCA_963920755.1. Classification (NCBI taxonomy): domain Eukaryota; kingdom Metazoa; phylum Arthropoda; class Insecta; order Coleoptera; family Latridiidae; genus Cartodere; species Cartodere bifasciata. Next base: position 17,823,418 of record OY987198.1, read on the forward strand.
AACACATAAAATCATTTAAAAAATTAGCGTATCCATTCCCCAAAAGAAAACTCAAAACTGTTCCAATTTACACTCTTTGACGTACTAACTGGTTTTAGGCAGCTCATTTTTCGCTTTTTCTCATCCAAAAATTGCCAAATACACAAGCTTTCATCCCGACTTGCCGTTGCTAAAATTAAGAAATAAAAAAAAATGTTTTTGTTAATTAATGAAAAAAAAAAACTGCGAAGAGTGCTAACCATTAACTTAAAAAGCGAAGAGTTTATGATTTTATTTGAAAGAGTTTTTTATACAAGTCACGAATCTGAAAGAATTTTTGCTCTACGACTTTTTTTAACGTTTTTAACTAAAAGTGTTTCGTACCTAATTTTGCTCCATCAGGACTCCACATTAAAAAAGGCGTAGGAGCTGTGTGAAAGTTAATTTCATCAACTACGTCCTTTATGTTCATAAAAACTAAAATTCTATGCGTCTTTTTTTCGTTATTACTGATTGCAACCTAAGAAAAAGTGCATATAAAGCTTTTTAAGCATGTTCAAGAAGAAAAAAGGTACTTACAGCTAATTCTGCAGTTTTAGGGTTAAAACTCAATGCGTCGATGAAACCATGCGATTTTCTGGAAATACCATTGTGTGTTATGAGTTTTGAATCACCTTCGCCTATGTGCCAAAGAGACAGGTAGCCTTTTTTGGAGTTTCCGCCAACGACCAGCGTTGAGGATTTCCATGGATGCCATGCCAAGGTCTAAAAATATTAAACAGAACGATTTATAGAACGTTACTTTTACTTTACTTCCGCTTTAATTCGGCGTAACTTTACAGAAAATTAAATAAAATACATGGGAATGTATTAGCAAATTTATACTTCACTTTAGCGCTACTTTGCTGATTCATTTAGCTGTAAGTAGTACTGTCAAAAGCCGAGCTTGGCCGATCATGCGCAAAATTTGCAAAAATGAGATATTCACCCTTATTGTCAAGGGTGGTGATTACGGAATACCGCTTCGTACAAAACCTGCTGGTCTTCTTATGTAGGTTTCGTACAAAGCGATATTCCCTAATTACCGCCCAGGTGTAAATAGTCAGATGTCGCGAGTTCAGACACATGCGCATACCTGTTCCCAATTTCACGTAACTTTACAATCTATAAATTAAGCAAATTTGTTAAGTTACGCGGAAGTGAAGTTACGCCGATGTAAAGTGAAAGTAACGTTCTATAAATCGCCCTTTAAGGCTTAAAAATAAAAAAAAATCAAAAATTGTCAATGAAAATTTCGCCTTACGTGAGAGATGTGTGAATAAGAAACGCGTGTAATTATTTCCAAAAACGGTAGCTTCCAAACATAGACCATGCATTCTTTACACGATGTTGCCAAATAGTGCTCATTACAGTTTTCTTTCATGACAATTATTTCTCCAGGGTTGCCGTTATGAACCGTTTTGATAAGTTTAAGTTTGTTGGTAAAAACTGACAGTTTTAAAGATGAACAGGCAGTTATTATAAAATTTGTTGTCCATAATAAAGAGCCTATTTTGCAAGGATTTAAAAAACAGCAAACTGTGGATTCTAGTTTCTGAAATAATAAAAAAAAGACGTCAGTATAAAGAACAAAATGTCGCAAAGCATAGAAACTGTGGTTATGTAATGTTGGTTGCTTAAAATCAACAAAAAACAGCACTTTCTGGTCATTGCTCAGTGGGTTAATAAGAGTTAATTTTAATTAAAAATTGTGCTTACCAGCAACATAAATAAACAAAGCACAAGTTGAGATATTCTAAAGGTCCATCAATAAGCGTTTAAATACAGAATTTTGAAAATTTAAAATGCAAAAAAGGTGCTTCTAAAGGGCTAAAATTCTGTATTTAAACGCTTTTTAATGGACCTTTAGAATATGTCAACTTGTGCTTTGTTTATTTATGTTGCTGGTAAGCACAATTTTTAATTAAAATAAACTCTTATAAACCCACTGAGCAATGACCAGAAAGTGCTGTTTTTTGTTGATTCTAGGCAACCAACATTACATAACCACAGTTTCTATGCTTTTTTTAAATTTCTAATATTTTATCTGCAAAAGGAAATTATAATAGCTTACTTTCATAGATTTTGCATTCCAAATTCCAACGCTATTGTTATTGTAAACAGCAGTTAAGTTTTTAGGATTTGAAGGACTCCATTTAATTTGATTATTTACATAATTTCTTGTGTTCATGGTTTTTTCTGTTGAGGTACCTGTTTCAAAAACATGTATTTTTCTTTCAAAAACCGTGGCAACCATTCCGCTAGCGCTCCAATCTACCGGATTATTTCCTGGACAAAAAAAAATGCAAAAATCGTAAGTATAGAAAAAAAAAATTTAAAATGGGTTATTTTTAGATTTTTGTAGTAAAATGCTTTACCTGTTTGACATTGTATGTCCGGAAGGTCAAGAACACAGACCGGACTACCTATTGTTGGTTTTTTACGTGGATGCACCGGCCAATTTATTTCTTTTACAACTGGTAGTTTTCGTTTTCCTGGTGAGAAATTCAGGACTTTTGAATCATCTAAGGATAGTGCTCGTTTAAGTCTGAAAAATGTTTTTATTTTTAACACAATTACATGAAAATATTGTAATTTTTAAAGGGGAATGTCTTGAAGCAGTAATTATGTAATGTTGTTTGTCTAAAATCAACAAAAAACATTACTTTCTGGTCATTGCTCAGTGGGTTTATAAGAGTTAATTTTAATTAAAAGTTGTGCTTACCTGCAACATAAATAAACAGCACAAGTTGACATATTCTTAAGCTCCATCAGTAAGCGTTTAAATACAGAATTTTGGCAATTAAAAATGCGACAGAATAATTGCAAAAATTCTATATTTAAACGCTTATTGATGGACCTTAAGAATACAACTTGTGCTTTGTTTATTCATGTTGCTGGCCAGCACAATTTTTAATTAAAATTAACTCTAATAAACCCACTGAGCAATGACCAGAAAGTGCTGTTTTTTGTTGATTTTAGGCAACATTTTGTATGCTTACTTGTCCGAATATGAGTTGCGCAAATACAGATATTTGGTAAAAGATACATTTGCAGGTGAGTCATTATTGTTATGATTGAGTAAGCGTTGAAAATCGGCGTACGAATCGTCGAGATCCTCGTTTTCGGAACAATGTATTAATAAATTATTTTCTTTTGAAAAACTACCCCGTAAAGGGATAAATCTATCGACAGCAGCTGTTGTAAGTCTTCTTTTCTTTGCGGGCCCTTGGTTTAGCTAAAAAAAAAACAAATATAATTAAAAAAACAAGAGCGGGTTAGATCAGTGAGTGGGATAGATCATTTAAAAAGTTAAACTTCGCAGATAGGACTTTTTTATGACTATTTTTTTATTTTTATATAATTGTAACACATTCTATATGATACTCTTCGCAGTAGATGATTAAAAAGGAGCATTTTTCATTTTATTGAAAACAACGTAAAACTTATTTTTTTTGTAAACGGGTGGTAATACAAAAAAATTACCACCTGCTTTTTTATAGGGAAAAATACAATTTTTAATTTTATTAAGAATATTTTTTTTCGTAAAGTTGATATTAACGAAAATATGAATTTTGTTCTACTTTGGGGGTATTTTTAACCCTCTATTTATTACTTGATTTTTTTCCAAAAACAATAGGGCTCTTCCTTTAAATGGGATTAATTTTTGTGTTAAATCTCAAGTCGATCCGATAAACCGTTCTTGAGTTATGGTGGTCACAAATTTCGTTAGAGACAGACAGACGGACAAAAAATAAAAGTCTTAAAAAGTCATGAAACGAACGAATATGTAAAAAATTTTGCTCTTGGATGAATATTAACGATTTTAGAGAAGGTCCGACCAATCGCAATATACTCTTCGACTTTGTCTGCGAAAAGTATAATAAGTACAGTTTTAATAAGGATAAAATTCAGTAAAGTGTGTCCTTTAGTTTGTAAAAAATGTAAGCACATACTAGGTTTAAAAAGAGGACAATTAATAGTTGTAGGACCTGTTTTTTATTTTTTAGACTTTAAAAGGACAAAGGTACATGTAATTCCTAAACGGGACCTTTTAGAAGCGTGCTTTTAAAAAAGGGTGACACGCGAACAAAAAAAAAACTATGGGTATTGTTTAACTTGTTTAAAATTAAATAAAGCCACGTGTGCAAATTTTGGCAAGGATATTGCTTTTTTGTACCTTTTACATCGTAAAATATGTTACTTTTTAAAGGCACTGACATTTTTAATAAAAAAAAAAGTATTTTAATTTTAAGGATAATAGAAAAATTAAGGATACTTACGGCAACAGGAATCATTATTTGATTTTAACATGCAGCAGCTACAATTAAAATCAGGTTTAAAATATTGTACGTAAATTGCGATTGCAACGAGAAATACGAAAACTAGGAACAGAACAAACATTTTCTTGGTTTCTGGACAACGACTAACTGATTATTTAGCATAAAAATTTGCCATCTTATCAAATTAGTTTCATATCTTAAATATAGGATAGTTTTTGTTGATTTTTTTTCAGCACCTTTTTGTTATCGGAAATGTTTTCTCTTGATACCATTAAATTTTAGGTTCTTTCGTAAAAATGTAGTAAGCAGTTTTACAAAACCAAATACAGGGTGTTACCAAATAACTAGGAAAAAATTGAGGCGGTAATTCCTGGACACATTTTAAGTAAAAAAGTTTATATAAACATGTGTCCGAAAATCCTTCGTTTCTGAGATACGGGGTGCGAAAGTTTCTAAAAAACTTTTTTTTTTATATTACCAAGAAACTAAACCAGACATTTACTTGAAACTTAGCACGGGTAATTTTCTTGCCTTTAGGCATAAGTTGCGGTAGAAAATAAATAAAAATTTTAATTGGAAGGGGCACATTTGGGGGTACCATGGGGGTTCTTCACCCCCAACTTTTTTGTGTGTTATTTTTTTGCTATTTTCATAAAATAATTAGAAGCCCTAGAATAAGATCTTTAAAATTAATGTCTTGTTCTTTTTTCATAAAACTAACCGTTTTCGAGAAAAAAATTCATTGCCCAAAGGCAACAAAATTTCTTTTTTAAGTTTGGCTTTTTTATATTAATGAAAATAAAACATAGTTAACAATGAAGGGTTAATTAATTTCTTTTTTTTATTATTATTTCAAATAAATATCTGGTTTAGCTTTTTAGTAATCTTAAGATTAAAATTTTTTTGAGAAACTTTGACACCCTGTATCTCAGAAACGAAGGATTTTCGGACACATGTTTATATGAACTTTTTTTCTTAAAATGGGTTCAGGAATTACCCCCTGAATTTTTTCCTAGTTATTTGGTAACACCCTGTATTAAAAAAAAAGAAACATTTGGAAGCAATTTATTTGTACATACAATGCAAATAAATGGACTAATCGATTATTTTAAACAGGTACTAATTAAGGGCAACTAATAAATCATTTAAAAAAAAATAACCTAATGTATATGTGTTGCAATTACCCACTATTATATGCTTTATTTTAAGAGGTATTTATAAAATATGACTGCTAAATTATTAGTTTCCGGTAGTAAAGCGATAAGTTGAAAATTTCTCGCTATTATCCTTAACTTAGGAATTTTGTATTTTCTGCTCTTTTTTGTTTTTTTAATAATGCATTTTATGCCGTAATTAAAATTTCCGATTACACAACAATTAATTAAATACGCTTGAAAATATTTTAATTAGCTGTAGTAATTCTTAAATATAATTGACATAATTTTGTGTAACTGTTTGCATTATCCTTGCTACAGTTTAATATTAATAAATGTCAAATTTATAATTGCGATTTATTGCCAATTAATAGTTAAGCAGAGCAAAAAATAGCACTAGTTAGGGAAATGTTAAGTCAAGGACCTCTATTGGCCTTTTTTGGAAACAAAACGAATTTTTAAAAGCAGTTTTACTTTTTTGAATTTTTCCATTTTTGTGCAAGGACGAAAATCGAAATAATTTCATGACTTATTTTGCAAAAATAAAACTAAAGCTCTTATTATAAAACAAAGATTCTCTCCAAACCACACTTTATTTAGAAAAATCTGAATACGTATTTCGACAGCTTCTGATGTAAGAAATTATACATAATTTCTAGTTTAAAAAGGAATATTTATTTGTCAGGAATCAAACACTATTTAAATATTAACAAGAACATTTAATTTTGCCAACAGTCTTCGGTTACAGAAGCTGTCGAAATACGTATTCAGATTTTTCTAAATAAAGTGTGGTTTGGAGAGAATCTTTGTTTTATATTAAACATTCGCCACAGAAATCATCAAATATCCATTTAAAGCTCTTATGCCAAAACTGATTGCGGATTTGTTTTTAACCCTATTTAATAAGGTAAGAAACAAATTTTGGTATAAAAGTGGCAACTTTGAATTTTTTGATTTTTTTCCATACCGACCCCTTAAAAAAATTGCCAAAAACATCGATTTTTAGAAACATTATTTTTTACGCTTATTTTATGAGGAATTACTCCAATCAAATTGTATTAACGTTATTTTGTAGGAATGTTAAAATATTTGCACGTTATTGCATCAGCAAATTTGAAATACGCAAAAATAGGTGAAATATTCCAAAAATTTTCATGTAGGTATCACCCAAAATTTAACAATATTTAAAAAAGGCTCTTATGATAAAACTAAATGTGGATTTGCCTTTAAATTCATTTAATAAGCTTAGAAAGGAAGTTTGGTGTAAGTGAAGCGAGTTTGACTTTTTTGAACTTTTTCCATTTTTGTCCAAGGACGAAAATCGAAATAATTTCAAACGGGACCTCATGACTTATTTTGCAAAAATTAAACTAAAGCTCTTTTGCCAAAACTGATTGCGGATTTGTTTTTAACCCTATTTAATAAAGTAAGAAACGAATTTTGGTATAAATGTGGCAACTTTAAATTTTTTGATTTTTTTCCATACCTACCCCTTAGAAAAATTGCCAAAAACACCGATTTTTAGGAAAATTAATTTTTAAGCTTATTTTATGTGGAACTACTTCAATCGAATTGTATTAGCGTTAGTTTGTAGAAATTTAAAAATATTTGGACGTTATCACGAGTCCATGCCAGATGGCGTTACGATTTTATGTCTCCAAAATAAGTAAGCATGATTTTATAAGGTGCACGCTTTGAATTTTTTATATTTAATTTATAGATTGTTTAAATAATTATTTCAAGCTAAAATCTTTTGTTTTATTTTCCTAACATTAGCATACATAAAGTTAACGTAAAAATATAAAAAAAAACATTATTTATGAGTAACAATAAATCAATTAATAACTTAGTCCAATTCGAAAGTAAATTTAGTTTAGGTCTATTAGTTAATTACAATTTGCGTTCAAAAACGACAGAAAATCATTAATTATCATGTTCTAGTCTTAAGGATAATTATTTTAAAATAGAAATAAAACAAAAACTTAACGATAGTCAATACAAACTACATAATCAATTTATTTTCAGTTTTTTTGTTGCATTTATTCTTTAACAGCTAAGGTACCGGTCAACAAAGAATCGAGTGTGCTAGGAACACACACCACACGACTGAATTAAGCCATAATTTCCATGATACACAAAATACCCAAAATATAACTTTTAAGGGCGATTTATAGAACGTTACTTTCACTTTACTTCGGCGTAACTTCACTTCCGCGTAACTTAACAAATTTGCATAATTTATAGATTGAAAAGTTACGTGAAATTGGAAACAGGTATGCGCATGTGTCTGAACTCACAACTTCTGACTATTTACACCTGGGCGGTAATTACGGAATATCGCTTCGTACGAAACCTACATAAGAAGACCAGCAGGTTTCGTACGAAGCGATATTCCGTAATCACCACCCTTGACAATAAGGGTGAATATCTCATTTTTGCAAATTTTGCGCATGATCGGCCAAGCTCGGCTTTTGACAGTACTACTTACAGCTAAATGAATCAGCAAAGTAGCGCTAAAGTGAAGTATAAATTTGCTAATACATTCCCATGTATTTTATTTAATTTTCTGTAAAGTTACGCCGAAGTAAAGCGGAAGTAAAGTGAAAGTAACGTTCTATAAATCGGCCTTTATATTCTTTGTTAAACAAAATAAAACATGACGCAGTTCTAGCAAAATTCTCACAGGATTTAATTTAAATTCAGTCTTGGGAAGTGCTTTCCTAACGTAAAACGTTACGGCATTAATCAAGAATGCCTTGACACGTGGATTACGTCGACACATGACGTCATTATATCAACCCTTAGCCTTTTCATTTTTCTTAGACTATGTCCAAGGGGTGAAACAGTCTAGAAAAATACACATCAGCTTACTATGACCGCTCAAGTATTAAAACTAAAAAGTAAAACCCTTTCCTTACGTGGGAAATCTTTCCCTTATAATATGAACAAGTTTATGGAATAGAAATTACCTTCTTAAGGGTTGAAATATAGTATAAATTACTAAAATTATGCCGCAAGATTTGGTTTTGAGGGGAACTAGTTTTTTGAAAAATGACACCAAGGAATAACGTATTTAATTTGATATGCTATAAAGCTTATAAGGGATGTTTTTAGATAATTTTAAATGCTAGTTTAGGGTTAAAATTAAAAAACTTCAACCCCTATTAAACTTTGGTGTTTTGCAAATTTTAAAATCACATAAGTCTCTACTTTTCGAGGAAAAAAATTGCGTTAAATTGGACCAGCTTTAACTGCCCTTTTTCCCCTTCAACTTTTATGAACTTTTACACCATTGTCAAAGTAACATTACCGCCTATTTTTTTTGCTTAATTTATTGCTTTACTTACATTTTACCTATTTTTTATTAGAGCCACGATAAATAAATTAAAATAAAGATAAAAATATTCCATACTTTAGGCAATCTGTCACTAAGCGCGCGGGTTGACTTAAGAAACATAACAAAGAATACATAAATGTTGCTAAGCAATGTGCTACACCTTAGAATAGTGGAAATGGGCGGAAGGGGAATGTCTTAAAATAGGGGTGCCTAAAATTTTAAACTTTGGAGGGCTAGAACACCTAAACCAGCCACTAGATAAACTAGAGATTTATAGGGAAAGCTCATGCCCAAGTTTGCTTTTCATTTTTAACCAAAAAATTGAAATCTGTTACTTTTATAAGTTTACGTGTATGTGTAATTAACATCTGTACTTAGTTTTATTTCATTTTCCTGCTGAAAAAAAAATCCTACTTCTACATATAGCTTTTGCCTTCCTAATACCATAGAGAAATGAAAAATAGTGGCAAGCCTTCGCTATGATATTAACTCTATCCAGTGAGTTATAGCTCGTTCATATGTATAAAATTAAGCGTAAATTATACATCTGTAAGTCTAATTTGCAGGAATGTTGCAGGAAGTTAGTAGGATGGGCTTAATGCCAGCCTTCTTGAGTTTTGTACGGCTGCTAAAAAATGTCTTATCTGACATTGTATCTATGCTTTTCTTTGCTAGAAAATTAAATCTGTTGTATGAATGATATTATAAAAAATCAATTAAAATTGCTAAGTGGCTATAAGTACTATCGTGGACATGAATTTAAAACGATCAATTTTTGCATTGTAAATATGGTCAAAATAGTGGCTCAAGTTTTATGCGAAGTGGACATTACCAAGATACATTTCTCTGATGTTTTACGAAGATTAGAGCCTTATTTTTATCCTAACACAAAATTGTTTAAAAATGGAAATATCTTCTTACTATTTTTCTCGCCGGCAGCACATTTTACATGATTTATTTTTATTAAAATAAATCATGTACATTTGACGCATTTGTTGTCAAAATAACATTCGAAAACTGACATAAAAAAACCCCATTTACAATAGAGTAAAATTCAAAAAATCAAAGGTGGCTGATAAAAATTCGTTCTAAATTCCATGCCCACGATAGTACCATCGCGTTTAAGCGCCAATTTTTGTACATACTGTATTAGAGCGCGGAATTTGAATTTGCCCATGTAGCCAAGAAGAATTCAACACGATTGTTGATAAATATCATTGTAAAATGGTCATAAGTGATAAACGAGGCATGGTGCCCATGGTACCATGCAGCTGGTACTCCGCCGACCGGCTATCTCTTTGACCATCGCCCTCCATGGTATGCACCCACAGATACCAGATATTGCAACCCATCCATCATTTTATTCTGATCTTTCACTTAACTTGTCTTTGATTGCAAAAAAAGGTACTTTGGAGACACTCCTATATTTCTGTTTAAAATAATTAGCAAAAAAAGGATTTTGCGCTTGATGGGGTTTGAACACGTAACCTTTGGGGTCAAAACTAAAAAAAAATGTTTCATTCTACCTCGCGTAAGATTTATATTTTATTCTTGCGAAAATGTAGTAAAATCTCGTAATATTCTGTTGACACCGTTTTGCAGAATTAACTGCTTCAGTTTTAAATTAATTTTATTATTTACCAGGAATTTATACCAATTATTTAACAATGCTTTTAAACATAAGGTAAGTTGTTAGCATGCGAATATAATTTCAAAGATTTTGATCAGTCATTATAAAACAACAAGGTACAGAAATTCTAGTTATTTAAAAGTGCAAGTTGTGCTTTACCAATGCAGTTTAATAACGTCGTTAGGATTAAACATTAGACCCTAAATTTAAGTCACCATTTTAAGAAAATTTTATTGCACTATTTTCCCAGGAAGTTAATATTTTATTCTATGAGAAAATAGCAGTATTTTTCTGGGCGGTTGTATCCCACAATAAATATTTTTCTAAGGTCACTTCTTGAATCCGAATTGATACAGATACTTACTTTTAATCAGTAATAATTCTGAAAAAAAATGACTTAAATGTACCTATAAAAAATAATTTAAATACATCATCAATTCTATTATTGATTATTTATGTATCCAGTTGTTAGTTTTGAAAGTTCTCAACATAAATAACGTTGTTGATGACAGTAAGAACAAGTCTTGTTTGTGTGGAGAAAATCCGTGGATATATCAAAAAATACTTTGATTTATGTGCATTACAATCTTAAGATTGCGTTGATAAAATTTTAAAACCATAACAATAAATATACGTTTTATTATTTTGTCACAAAAAATGTAATCCTGCAAGTTGCAATACATTTAAAAAGGCGTAGGTTTTTTGTTTACATTTTTAAATAATAAAACATTAATAGATCTGAAAAAAAAATTAATATTTAAAATAGCTTCTGGAATTTATGTTTTCAAATCTTTTAAAGCAAGTGTCACTTAAAATCATCGACAAAGGTTTAAATCCCACGTTTATAATCTATTTGATAAATGGAGTTTATTTTTTGAGCTTCATTTACATATTTTAGTGTCAATTTATCAACACTAAATTGTTTTATGAATGAAGCGTATGTTTGTAAACTGGCCTTAATACCTATTTAAAAAAAGCTACACAAAAGTGGAAAAAAATAAAACTTAAGCGTATAGTTTTAAGAAATTTGGTAGCACTAAATAAAAAATTGAGGAGGCACCTAATAGTACATTATTAACCAAGGTAGAGAAGAGGGTCATTATTGACACTATTGACCACGCAAATATTGTGCCCGAGCCGCGCAGCGGCAAGGGACACAATTGCGCGTAGTCAATAATGACCTTCTCTACCGTGGTTAATATACTATTTTTTTCACTACTACAATTTCTTGAAAAATGTTAATTTAAAAATAAGTTCAATTTTTATCAAAACCCTGTATATGATTTTTACAAAAAATTAATCGAAGTTTCCATGGAAATGACAATGACGTTACATCAATCAAAACAATAAAAAGTTCTTCAAATGGGTGTTTTTTTCCAAAATAACTCATAATTTGCACGTAAATGGCGTAAATGATTTAAATAATATGATGGTCACTGATAAGGAATTTGTAAATAAAATGATAATGATAGAACACTGACACAGCTACAGAAAAAAGTGCGACATGTTTACAACTGTACAATTTTTTTTTTCGTTAAAATATTTGTGCAATAGAATGTTTTCAAGTATTTTAAAGTAGTTATGTTTTCAAAATAAATGAATCTTCGTAAAAAACTCACAAAAACTGCATTGCCGTTCTATTTATGATAAAACCTTGACATATGTTTTGACATTTCATTATTATACAGTGTACATAGAACATAGACATGCAAATTATTATTGACCAAGGGAGAGAAATGTGATTTCTCTGGTATAAAATCGCTCAAAAATTGCTTCTTCTATAGGTAGTAGTGAAAAAAATTGTATTATTCACGTTATTTTACCAAAAAATAGGGCAGTTTACAATGAACCCAATATTCTTATGATACATGTGCCCTATTCATTAATAATATTCATTTTATGGCGTAGGTGGGCTACCGTAGGTACAGTGGCTACATACAACGTTTTCATATTAAGGCAATTTATTAAAATTATCAAAATACTATTAATCATGTGAATTGACCGCAAAAGCATGAAAAAGCAGCAGTTACTAATAATATTTTATGAATAAAACTTAAATACCTTTTCACAGAAAGGATTCATTTTTCCAGAGGTCCTTTCTAAGGATATATGAGATGGATTTTTTTAACATTTTTCTAGACATGCTCCAATAACGTACTGTCGCGTTTATGCGCCAATTTTGGCTCCAAAATGTTCTTGTTTGCAAATAGTACAATAATCCTAAAGGGTGTTTTCTTCTATCGATGCGGTCAGCTGCTCTTCGTCCTTAGTCCTTTTAAGGTCCTTTTTAAGGGGTATAGTCCCCCACCTGTATCTGTGTGAACTTCTTTTCTGTTTGCATTGAGATGAGTTGATATGTAAATTAAGCTCTAGCATAATGGTTCAGATAAATGTTTTATCTTTGCATGTTTAGAAAAATAATAAATAAGTGTCGCTCGAGTGCATGAGTGTTTTAAACACACGCACTTTAAACAGACTGACCGGTTTTTTTCTTAGTGAAAACGTCTGCCTGTCGGTTTTGAAGACACTTAAATTTAACAGTTAAATTTTGAGTAAAAAAAAATTTTCTTTGTGCTTAATAATTATGAAAAAAAAAATTCTCAAAGGGGAATGTCACGAAGCATTGAAACTGTAGTTATGTAATGTTGGTTGCCTAAAATCAACAAAAAACAGCACTGGTCATTGCTCAGTGGGTTTATAAGAGTTAACTTTAATTAAAAATTGTGCTTACCAGTATATATATATATATTCGTATGATTATTAATAAACATTACAAGTTATAGTAGGTATAAGGGTTGGTATGTGACAAATATGAACATGCAAGAATATAATAAAGTTGTAAATAATATAAAAAAGTACAAATAATGTTCTTTTTGGGATGCCCATGGACAATGTTCATATACTGATAAAGCATCTGCTTTGGGGGGAGGGGCCAGAGGAAAAACCATGGGAAAAATAACTCCAGCATACCAGGGTCACATTCCAGTTAAATTACAAGGTACAATAAATTGCCAAAAATTACAGAGGTTTCAAGGTTGATATCCAATTTAATGCATTTGGAGTCAGATTATGTAATTCATAAAAACCGCCTTCAAAATTGGTGTTTGGACAGTCCTCTACAATATGTTTAATAGTTTCTGGAGATTCACCACATTCACATAATGGACTAGGTAGTGCATTCCACTTATATAACATATTATTGCAACGTCCGTGACACGTTCTTAGACGATTAACAGCATTCCAAATCTTCCTCGGCTGCTTACCAGTAACATAAATAAACAGCACAAGTTGAGATATTCTTAAGGTCCATTAATAAGCGTCTAAAAACAGAATTTTGACAATTTAGAAGCATAATTTTTTGCATTTTAAATTGTCAAAATTGTGTATTTAATCGCATATTGATGGACCTTTAAAAAATGTCAACTTGTGCCTTGTTTATTTATGTTGCTGGTAAGCACAATTTCAAATTAAAACAAACTCGTATAAACCCACTGAGCAATGGCCAGAAAGTGATGTTTTTTTGTTGATTTTAGGCAACCAACGTTACATAACCACAGTTTCTATGCTTCGCGACATTCCCCATTAACACGTGCGCCCAATTAACAAAACTCTATTAATCAATCTTTTACTGCTAATAAATTAAAATTTCTTTTTGTATTTGCACCGACTAAGAAAGTACCTATACATTACTTAAATATAATTCAAATACTACTTGCCTACCGAAAATGATTAATGAATATTATCTCTCGTAAATGCACTGGACAACAGTTTAAAATTTATTAAGATGTTTATACTTCTAAAAAAAAGTTGTGCTAGATTTTATAAGATTTAATGTGAAAATCGTGATAGAATTAAAGCAAGATATCAAATAATTATAGTCTTAAATTACAATAAATCTTCACCTGTTCTTTGGAATCGATATCCATAGATAAAAAAAGATTTTAAGAGTCTATTAGTAAAAATTTTAAAAATTTGTCCAACTTTGAAAAGCTTTAGCAAAAAAAACAAAAGCTCTTGGAAAGAATCCAATTGCAAAATTTGTATTCTACATACAAAAAGCAATCTACAAAATAAGTTTCATTAATATCAGAGACAAAAAATATTTTTGCAGAGCTTTTTTGGAAATTTCCAGAATTTGTCCAACTTTGAAAAGCTCTAGCAAAAAAACGAAAGCACTTGAAAAAAATCCAATTACTGATTTGTTTCCCACGGCTTTTAATTAACCCAGAAACACAGTTTCAGGCAAATTTATTTTTTCAAAATTTTCCGCATTTTTAACCAAAGGGTAAGGGTCCAAATATTTGCAGATTTTTAATTGGCATGGCCACAAATAATTTTTGCCATCAATGAATGCTATCAATGCGTATGTAAAACGAGCTGCTAAATCCGAATCTGACACTTAAATAGTTGTAGCGCTTTTGGTTTTGTTGCTATGAGCTTTTAAGTGCAACTTCAAACGCGCAACCTGATTTTTTTCAAAGTGCTCTTGTCGGCAAAAAAATTATTTTACAAAAAATCAAAATGCAGATTTGTGTTCTACATCCAAGAATTAATCTACAAAATAAGTTTTATTCAAATCAGAGACAAAAAATATTTTTGTTGATTTTTTTTCCAAAATTTGTCCAACTTTGAGAAGCTCTAGCAAAAAAACAAAAGCACTTAGACCTTCCCTATTAAATTTTTTATCTAACTTAAGTTCTCCTTAGTTAATTCAGTTTTACTTTGTAGTAGCCTTACCGTTAAAATCTAAGTAGCCATGACTTTTTGCAGTTTCAAACATTGTTAGAAATATAAAGGTACTTTATAGTAAGGGTGTGCCCGTAATTATTACAAACCATAGCAATTAATAGCGGCCTCCTATGAAGTTGATATTTATGCAGATGAATATCTTTGATTACAGCGACCAATCGCCCTACAAGAAATCAACAGCATTGACGTAGAACCCCACAAGTTGCCTAAAATCATCAAGAAACACCACTTTCTGGTCATTGCTCAGTGGGTTTATTAGAGTTAATTTTAATTAAAAATTGTGCTTACCAGCAACATAAATAAACAGCACAAGTTGACATATTCTAAAGGTCCATTGATAAGCGTTTAAATACAGAATTTTAGCAATTTAGAAGACTATTTTTTTGCATTTTGAATTGCCAAAATTCTGTATTTAAACCGCGCTTATTGGTGGTCCTAGAATATGTCAACTTGTGCTTTGTTTATTTATGTTGCTGGTAAGCACAATTTTTAATTAAAATTAACTCTTATAAACCCACTGAGCAATGACCAGAAAGTGCTGTTTTTTGTTGATTTTATGAGGTCCTGCATAGGGACTAGTGATATGTTTTATGAACTATCTAGACGCATGTATTCTTATTTATGCGGGTTTTGAATGCATATTGACATGTAGAAAACTACAAAAAAGGTCCTAACATACGCTGGTCGAAGTATATTCCATATTCGTCAAATAATTTCCATATGTAAAATGACATATTTGTAATAAATGTTTGTAAAATATCGTGTATTTATGTAGATGTGCGGTTGTTTTGCGTTTTGCATTTTGTATTTTGCAAATCGACCATAGAATGACGGCTTAAGAAATAAAATTTTTAAAAAAGGAATCTGCAGGCAAAAAGGTTGGTAGGGGGATTTTTGGTAAAAGTTCAAAAAAAAATATATTTGGAAATAATGATTTGCAAGGAATAATTTCTTTATTAATCTCTTATGCAAACTATGAGGTGTTTTTGCTAAAATTTTGAAAGCCTAAATGTTTTCGGAAAGTGAAAAAAATTGAACTAAAAAAAGGGATTATTTTCTAAAACTTCAAATAAAAATATTTCGCGAAATAAAGATTTGCAAAGACTAATTTTTTCATAAATCTATTATGCGAAGAGAAAATTTTGGTAAAAATTTAAAAGCCAAATGCTTTCGTAAAGTAAAAAATATAGAAACCCAAAAAATGGGGTTTTTAATACAAAAAAATTGGCCTTTTCTTAAGTGCAGACTAAGAATATTTGTTTAAAAAAAAATCCTAATTACAGTTTGCTTAAGTTAGCATTTCTGAAAGCAAATTTATCAGCTTCTGTCGGTAAGAATAGGCGTGGTGCTTAGCAGAATACATTACCATCAAGTTTCAATATTAATAATGTTTTCTAAAACCCATTCAGGAAAGAAAATTACTTTAGGAGCTCTAGACACTCCCTAAAGAAATATGCTAGTAAATTTTGTTATACACTAGACAAAAATGAACAATGATTAGTTTTCACAATGAAAGAAAATTTTAGGACGTTGCCCTTTAAAAGATTCCTAGATATTTAGAATTTGATTGGATTATTTTTGGTAGAAAAATAAAAAAATATTTTTTTTTTGCATTTTAATTAAAATTATGCTCTAGGTACACTAAAAAAATCCTAACGTTTAATAATGATGATATAATTCTAATGTTATAATGAAGTTCAAACTTCTGTTTAATACACACACGAAGCAGCATTTACAACACGCATCAAAACAACCTATGATTTTATATCGATTAAAAATATATCATGTAGCTTTTCCAAGTACTTACATGCTTCAGAAGCAAAATGCCAACAAGAAAACGTAAAGTTTAATTTCCAGTTATGGCACTAAGTACTGTTTACAAAATATCCCGTTTGAAGGCAACATAACGTAATCTTCTAATCTGTGCTCCTAGAAGCTCGTATAAGTCATCTTCGTTGAGCCGTCAATTCTACTAAATAGCACATCTACATGAGGGCCCCATCGTATATTAAAACTAAGTGTAGTTTTGAAAACTACAAAAATAGGGCTACACACGTATTATGGTTTCATTTAAATCGGTTATTTCTTTGTGTCGAAAACCTGACTTCAAACATCATTATACTATTTTTGTTTTTTTTTCGACTACGGATTCCTTTTTTTTTTGTTTATATACATTACGTGGTCTATACCAAATCATAATACGTTAATTTACCATGGTTTTTTAAGCTTGTAAATGATTAAAATTGCAACTTACGTTTTTCCCTAATATAGATGTGCTCGTTCAAAGATTTCAATGTAGAAAGAAAAACACCAAAAGTACTATTTTACCATATTTTTATTATTTCTTGCACTTAGTACCACTTCTATGTATCACGAGCATTATCTTTAATATTTTTAATCATAGTTATTGATGTATTACTCCTTGCATATTTTGTAGAAATTTCGAAAATAACTGACATTCAAGGAGATGACTTTTACGAACTTTTGAGTGCATAGAACATCCCATTTATGAATTTGAATTTATAGCCTTAATCATTTTATTGGAAAACTTTTAACAAAATGATTGTTTACCGTATCGTATTGTGGTTTATATTGAGCATCCTAAGTCTAATTTCCTACCTCTAGTGCTCTGTAAACGATGCTTAAAGTTTAATTTCTAGTTATGGCATAAACTTACCCTTTTTTTATCCGTTAAATAATGTGCATGCAACGAACGAACTATCGTTACATCATTCTAAATCACTTTTGCGTTTATTTGCATGTGTAATTAACTCATAAACTATGCTCGCGGCTGGACGTCAGAATTTTTGTTTTATTGTTGAAATTATTTATCGCTAACTAGGTACCTAATCACTGGTACTTAAGAACTCAAAGTAGTGAGTATAATGTAATGTTGGTTGCCAAAAATCAACAAAAAGCAGCACTTTGTGATCATAGCTCAGTGGGTTTATAAGAGTTAATTTTAACTAAAAATTGTGCTTATCAGCAACACAAATATACAAAGCACAAGTTGACATATTTTAAAGGCCCATGTATAACTTTTAAAATTGAAAAATAAATATTTAACCCAACATTTCTTTACTCCACATTTAGCAGCAGCGCAACAGTTCAGGTTTTGATAACAAAAATGTTTTAATTAGTAAGTTTATCCATTTTGAATTAATTTATTCATTGAAACATTTTTTTATTCCTAAGCATTAATTGGCTCGATTCCATATTTAGACTATGTTGCGCTTAAATTAAATATAACGACTGAGCGAATTAACTTTTTATCATGTTTTAAATTTATTGCATGGCTTTATTAAATTAGATCGCAGAGGCCTACGTTAATTGAG
Source organism: Cartodere bifasciata (assembly GCA_963920755.1). Taxonomy (NCBI): domain Eukaryota; kingdom Metazoa; phylum Arthropoda; class Insecta; order Coleoptera; family Latridiidae; genus Cartodere; species Cartodere bifasciata. The sequence goes on from OY987198.1 coordinate 17,841,924, forward strand.
TTCGAACGCGAAATATTAAATCGAGTGACCAAACATGACGCGGCCCTAAGTTTTAATTAAACCGACAAACAAAATTTTCTTTAAGACTTGGGTTTTAAATTGACAGATCTTCTAATCAGTGCTCCTAGAAGCTCGTATAAGTCATGAGCTCCAGTCAATTCTACTAAATGGCACATCTACATGAGAGCCCCATTGCATATTAAAACTGAATGTAGTTTTGAAAACTACAAAATAGGGCTACAAACTTACTATGCTTTTATTTAAATCGGTTGTTTCATTGTGTCAAAAATATGACTTCAAAAAACATTATGTTATGTTTTTTTTTTACTACAGATACATTTTTTGCTTTATGTACATTACGTGGTCTATGCCAAACCATAATACGTTAATTTACCATGGTTTTTTTAAGCTTGTAAATGATTAAAATTGTAACTTAGGTTTTCCCTACCGATGTGCTTGTTCAAAGATTTCAATGTAGAAAGAAAAACACCAAAAGTACTATTTTACCTTTTTTTTATTATTTCTTGCACTCTCTTGCACCACTTCTATGTACTACAAACATTACCCTAAATATTTTTAATCGTAGTTATTTATGTATTACTCCTTGCATATTTTGTTGAAATTTCTAAAATGACTGACATTTAGGGAGATGACTTTTGCGAACTTTTGAGTGCACAGAACATCCCATTTATGAATTTGAAACCCTAGTCTTAAGGGTCTATTGTTTCTATAAACCCAAAATAAAAGTGAAAGTACAAAATGTACAAAAACGCTGTATAAAACGGGCCTTATATAAATCGTCGATCAGCAGCATTTTTCCGAATATTAATATTGTAGATCATATCAAGTAATTTAACATTTCAAAACTGTGGTGTATCAGTGATGTAATAATGGTATAGGTAGGATGATAAAGAAGGAGCCTGCAGCTTCACGAACTTGACCTCAGGCAGCAAGCTTTTCAAGTTGTTAAAGAATCCGTTGATCCGCCTTCTTAAGCTTCTATATTAAAATAATAGCCTTCCAAGGTATCATAAACATGTTTAATATGATTTAAATAGTTCATAGCTTAGGAATAACTTGGAATTACGTTTAACTGACAGAGATTAGAAATTTGCCACGTTATAAAGGATTAAAGTTTGCTAAAAAACACCCGACACCAATTAGGGTGTTTTTTTATTATTTTTTGCACAAAACTTTTATATTATACATTTATAAAATTACGTTGTTTCAGATAAAACTTGTTTGAGTTTTTCTGTTGCGATGGTGCTAAGTAGGTAACAAAACTAATTTCCATGCCACTTAAGACTAAATAATAACAAGAGCGGGTTAGATCAGTGAGTGGGATAGATTATTAAAAAAGTTAAACTTCGCAGATAGCTCATTTTTATGACTATTTTTTTTATTTTTATATAATTGTTACACATTCTATATAATACTCTTCGCAGTAGATGATTAAAAAGGTGCATTTTTTATTTTATTGAAAACAACGTAAAACTTATTTTTTTTGTAAACGGGTGGGGATACAAAAAAATTACCAGATGCTTTTTTATAGGGAAAAATACAATCTTTAATTTTATTAGGAATATTTTTTTTCGTGAAGTTGATATTAACGAAAATATGAATTTTTTTCTACTTTGGGGGTGTTTTTAACCCTCTATTTATTACTTAATTTTTTCCAAAAACAATAGGGCTCTTCCTCTAAATAGGATTGATTTTTGTGTTAAATCTCAAGTCGATCCGATAAACCGTTCTTGAGTTATGGTGGTCACAAATTTCGTTACAGACAGACGGACAAAAAATAAAAGTCTTAAAAAGTCATGAAACGAACGAATATGTAAAATTTTTGCTCTAAGACGAATATTAACGATTTTAGAGAAGGTCCGGCCAATCGCAATATACTCTTCGACTTTGTCTGCGAAGAGTATAATAATACAAACTAGTATCATTGCTCGTTTAAATAATCATGGCAATTTTGTCGATTTTCATAAATGTCATTTTCTTCTTCAACACTAATTACAGTGTTTATTAAAGCCAATTATATCTTTAATAGAACAAGGCAATACAAATCCTATGTACCTGTAGTGTTGACAGAAATATTACAAATAATTTGTAGCCGCGCCAATAAAAAACTGAACCCCTTACGAAGAAATACAGCAAATTTTTAAACTGGAACTGAACAATTCTAAACTTATTCTCTGGATTATTTACGAACCTAGTGTGCACTAAAAACATAAAACATCGGTAATGAGACCCTTTTTAATGCCAGATAACACCTCGTTGTCCATGTGGGAGCTGGCAATACTCAGCAATTAAAAAAAAGACATTGCGTGTCAACTAGATGTTATACACTTCTTAAGTGATGAGTATCATGTTGCTACATGGTTTGTACGGAACACAACTCACAAACTGATCGAAAAATGGTACTAAAACCAACGAGAATATTCATAATTACAGGTACTGCTTTTATACTTCTGGGACATTCCATGTAAAATCGACCAATCATAGTTGCTATTATTTGATTTATTTCATATTTGGTAGGTACAATCCTTACCCATTGTAAAGGTAGTAAAGAAAACAATTTTATCAATTTTCATAATTATTCTTGTCTTAGACAAAAAATCGAATTTTCCGATTTTACGATTTTGGAAGATTAAAATTGGTAGTAATTTTAAGTTGACAATGGACACGTCATTTTATTAAAAAATCACCAGCTGCATATTTGCACTCCTTCTCTACTATTAATTACCCCAAACTATAGAAAATGACCAAGTTTAGGTCCAAAAAAAGCTTTGTGGGACTAGGTCAATTTTTTTTTTGATTACTTTAAAATGTTATTGTTCTAGTGGAGATTCATAATAAAAATTATTTTTTTTGTGATTTAACTTCGTTTAGAAACAGCATTGATTGTAAAATGTTACTGATTATGTCAAATTTAAACACGATCGAATCGTATTTTAAATTCTTGGAAGATTAAAATTAGTAGTAGTTTTTAGTTGACAATAGACATATGTTTCTACAAAAAAAATTTGAACCGCATAATTGCTCTCCTTCTCTACCAGGCAGCTATGAAAAAGGACCAAATATGGCACTAAAAAAAGTTGTGTGGGACTGCGTAAATTTTTTTTTTAATAATTTTAAAATGTTGATGTGACAATAGAGCCGCATTAAGTAAAAAAAAATGTTTGTAATTTAACCTCGTTCAGAAACAGCAAAGGTTTTAATATGCTACCTTTACAAAAAATCGAATCACAATATCGTTATTTTTTTTTATTGTATACTATGTCCTTGGTAACATTTTAAAATACAAATAATAAAAATTTACTCACTCCCACATAGCATTTTTTAGACCTAAATTTGGTCATTTTTCATAGTTTAAGGTGCTAACTGATGGGGAAGGAGTGCAAATATGCAGCTGCTAATTTTTTAATAGAATGAAGTTACCAGGAGTAAGCACTGGACTAAACCTCAAAAGAATTTAAAATCATGCAGCAACTCGAAAACCGAATTTTGTAGATTATACATGGAATAGGCCTTCTAGATGTCCCCAAGAAGACACTTAAATTTACTCTCAAAAACGGAACAACTCACGTCTTTTTGTAGTTATTTTCATTCCCGTGTCGGTACAGTAAAATAAATGTAGCTCATTGAGTACTGGCAATATTTCAGTGCTATTCGCAGCAAAAATATTCATAGTTCACGTGTTCACTCAGCATGGTAGTACCAATTACATATTTCTGTTGATAATTTCTCATTATAATAACGCAGGTACTACATGAAATATCTCAAACACTCTTTCATTATTACTTTCAGTTATGAATGTTGTGATTATACTTATTATTCAGATGCATGCCGCTATTTGCCATGCTTTTCTTCCTTGCAAAATGTGGTGGTACTTTACTTCTTTAAAAATGGTTACATATAAGGAAGAAATTTAAAAAAACGGAGCAGGTACTTAAAGGGTACTGTCGCGAAGCATAGAAACTGTGATTATGTAAAGTTGGTTGCATAAAATCAACAAAAAACACCACTTTCTGGTCATTGCTCAGTGGGTTTATAAGGGTTAATTTTAATTAAAAATTGTGCTTACCAGCAACAAAAATAAACAGCACAAGTTGACATATTCTAAAGATCCATCAATAAGCGTTTAAATACAGAATTTTGGAACTTTAAAATGCAAAAAATAGTGCTTCTATATTGCCAAAATTCTGTATTTTAATGCTTATTGATGGACCTTTAAAATATGTCAACTTGTGCTCTGTTTATTTATGTTGCTGGTAAGCACAATTTTTAATTAAAATTAACTCTTATAAACCCACTGAGCAATGACCAGAACATGGTGTTTATTGTTGATTTTTGGCAACCACAGTTTCTATGCTTCACGACATTCCTCGTTAACTGTTTTTGTAAATAATTCGTAGCTAAATCATTGCATTTTATCGCAAGGAACAGAATAAATTCTACAAGAATTTAGCTAATATTTCGTACCTAGCGGTGTGCAAATTCAAAATTTAGTACTGTTCTTAAAAAATCTCTTCGGTATAATCAAGGGAAATAAATAGTATTCATGGCTTCTTATTAAATTCGCTTCACCAACCATGAACATTATATCTTGTTTCTATTCAAAAGTTGACACTAATTTTATTCGATTTGTTTTACGATTTTCTCAGATCTAGATTATTGTGTATTTAGATTATCATTTGTATTATAATAACTACCATTGATAAAACTAATACACCGCCGCTTTTGTATGTAGGTAAAGGTATATTATGTTAAGTAGAAAAATATAGATTCCTAGAACACTTTTCTATTTGAATTTATTTTTAACCGTAAAGGACGATTTATAGAACGTTACTTTCACTCTACTTCGGCGTAACTTCACTTCCGCGTTACTTAACAAATTTGCTTAATTTATAGATTGTAAAGTTACGCGAAATTGGGAACAGTTATGCGCATGTGTCTGAACTCGCGACTTCTGACTATTTACACCTGAGCCGTAATTACGGAATATCGCTTCGTACGAAACCTACATAAGAAGACCAGCAGGTTTCGTACGAAGCGATATTCCGTAATCACCACCCTTGACAATAAGGGTGAATATCTCATTTTTGCAAATTTTGCGTATGATCGGCCAAGCTCGGCTTATGACAGTACTACTTACAGCTAAATGAATCAGCAAAGTAGCGCTAAAGTGAAGTATAAATTTGCTTATACATCCCCATGTATTTTATTTAATTTTCTGTGAAGTTACGCCGAAGTAAAGTGAAAGTAACGTTCTATAAATCGGCCTTTAGGCCGGCAATATTAGAATAAGGTGTGTAATACTCTAATAATAAAAACAATAACGCGTGAATAATGTGTTCTTCTTAGCAATCTAATAAAATGCAAATTGTTACAGCACACGCGGCATTTATTTTACTTTACAGCAAAAATGTACCAATAAACAACGATAAGTTCTGTTTTCGTCTTGTAAAACACCTACCTTAAAACATAACGATTGCAAATTGATTTCGAGGAAAGAAACTAAACCTATGTGTTAGATTTATTAGGCAATTTAATGTATTAGGTGTGAAACACATACAGCAAAACATTTAGATTATAGAATGAATATTACAGCGAGCATTATCTTCAATAATTATTGCTTTAGATTATTGAGCATTGTCTGCTATCAAATGTTACGTAACAATCAATATAACGCTTAAAAAGTACACATTCACAATGAAATGTATAAAAGCGCTTTTGAAGTACATTAAATTTAAAAAGAATTCGAATTTTGCGCTTTTTTCATTCCAAAATACAGTGTTTACAGTCCTTGCTAATAGGCAACACAAAATACACAAATTTACTATCAAAACTACTATCGCCATCTATGGCTTTTATTTACTACCAAGGTACTAGAATACAGGAATCTATTTAGCCTTGTTCGACGGTAAAGTAGGTTCCTTTTCAATCAGTAAACACTAGATGCCGCCAATCTTGCCTGTTTTAAAACTTTTAAAATTATCACTTTTGCACTTACTACTAAAAATAATTTTCTGTTGGGCAGCCCAATTTTTTAGGGAGGCACAAAAGTAAACTGGCTTTAATTAGTGACCCAGAATTTTGAGTCTGTTCAGCAGTGGAATTTCATAAATTTTATACCAAACCCCAAATGATAACTAATTATGAATTCACATAATAAAAATTAAAAAATAACCAGAAACAAGAGCGGGTTAGATCAGTGAGAGGGATAGATCATTTAAAAAGTTAAACTTCGCAGATAGCTTATTTTTTATTTTTATATAATTGTTACACATTCTATATGATACTCTTCGCAGTAGATGATTAAAAAGGTGCATTTTTTATTTTATTGAAAACAACGTAAAACTTATTTTTTTTGTAAACGGGTGGGGATACAAAAAAATTACCAGATGCTTTTTTATAGGGAAAAATACAATCTTTAATTTTATTAAGAATATTTTTTTTTCGTAAAGTTAATATTAACGAAAACATGAATTTTTTTCTACTTTAAGGGTGTTTTTAACACTCTATTTATTACTTGATTTTTTCCAAAAACAATAGGGCTCTTCCTCTAAATGAGATTGATTTTTGTGTTAAATCTCAAGTCGATCCGATAAACCGTTGTTGAGTTATGGTGGTCAGAAATTTCGTTACAGACAGACAGACGGGCAAAAAATAAAAGTATTAAAAAGTCATGAAACGAACGAATATGTAAAAATTGCTCTAGGACGAATATTAACGATTTTGGAGAAGATCCGACCAATCGCTTTATACTCTTTTGCGAAGAGTATAATAATTAGAAAAATACAGCGGCAATAATAAATAATTTAAAAAAAACTAGAAAGTACATAAGTATGAAAAAAATAAGCTTAGCCAATAATTGCGTTACATGAGAACCAATAAATGCTAATAATAGTAAATGATTTGCTGTTTATCTAACATTTTCAATTCAGATCAGATCTTAGACGGCCTTGTCAGGTCACGCCTGCCGCCGCCAATGCCTTCTAGATTGAAAAATGAAAATTAATTCAATTTCCAAACATGGAAGTTCACTTGACTTTTCCGACTTTTCGTGTTTGCTGTTTGGTTTCGAATTACAATTTTATTCACTGTAAATAAAGAAACTTAATAAAATCATTGTGTAGATCCTACTTATTTTGCATAATACTGTCTTTATTGTACGGCTTTCGAATTTATTCTGTTTATTTTGACATTTAAACCTTTTATGCTAAAGAAAATCTTATGGAAAATCCAGAGGAAAGTCTTTTTATATGCTAAGCACTGATTATACAGGTTTTTGTTGTCAGATTTTTCAGATAAGAAATTGGCGAGTTTATACTTTTTTACTTTGAGTGCATTTGGGGAGTTGTAACTTTTGTGCCCTCTAGTGGGTAATTGCGCAAACTTACAGGACTGTTTTTTTATATTTTTACCTACGAGCGTGCGGTAAAGTGCACTTTACCGCACGCATTTGCGTGTGGAAAGTGTCACTTTACCGCACGCTGTTACTTTACCGCACGCCGTGCGGTAAAGTACTTTACCGCACGCATAATAAGTGTTTATTTATTTTTTTTTGCTCGTAGGTAAAACGTTGTACCTAACACGTGCGGAAAGTTTCTTTACCGCCCTTGATGGCATGACCGAACTCCGCTTCGCGTCGTTCGTTCAACTGCCATCGCGTGCGGTAAAGTACAACTTTCCGCACTTGTTAGGTAAACTACTATTAAATTACTCATTTGCCTTTAAAAATCCTGTTGAAACCCAAAAATATAGCGTCTATAATACGATCAGACAATGTCGTTTTTTAAAAGCTCAAAACATGGTATGAAATATTGTTATTTTTATAGAAGAAAATTGGAAATGTGCTATCTTTACCGCTCCATAAATAAAATGCGACGATACTAGGCTAATGCAGTTCTTAATAATATTTTCCCCAAGAAATTCCCCTTTTCTATTTACTCTATATCCACTCAAGTGTTTGGTAAAATGAGTGGGTTAGCCCAGTGAACGGATTAGAAGACACTCTTTACAGCTGGGTTACAGATTTAAAGATCTGTGCTCCTAGAAGCTCGTATAAAGGCCGATTTATAGAACGCTACTTTCACTTTACTTCCGCTTTACTTCGGCGTAACTTTACAGAAAATTAAATAAAATACATGGGAATGTATTAGCAAATTTATACTTCACTTTAGCGCTACTTTGCTGATTCATTTAGCTGTAAGTAGTACTGTCAAAGGCCGAGCTTGGCCAGTCATGCACAAAATTTGCAAAAATGAGATTCACCCTTATTGTCAAGGGTGGTGATTACGGAATATCGCTTCGTACGAAACCTGTTAGGTCTTCTTATGTAGGTTTCGTATGAAGCGATATTCCGTAATTACGGCCCAGGTGTAAATAGTCAGTGGCTAGTTCAGACACATGCGCATACCTGTTCCCAATTTCACATAACTTTACAATCTATAAATGAGGCAAATTTGTTAAGTTACGCGGAAGTGAAGTTACGCCGAAGTAAAGTGAAAGTAACGTTCTATAAATCGGCCTTTAGTCATGAGCTCCCGTCAATTCTACTACATAGTATCTACATGAGGGCTCCATCGTATATTAAAACTAAATGTATTTTTGAAAACTAGAAAAATAGGGCTACAAACTATTATGGTTTCATTTAAGTAAAAAAGAATCATTTTTGAAGAGGAAGTTTTTTTTTTGAGTCGAGCAAACTGACTTTTAAAGAAGAGTTTAATAAGCTCGTATACTTATAAAGTAAATAAATATTGACTGCTTTTTCTTCGAGTTTTTCAATTGGGATGCGATGAAACAGAAATAATATGTCCTTAAACATACTTTAGTTTTTTTTTATAAGCTTTTTACAAGTATGTTTAGTACTTTTAAAACTGTTTGATTCTTTAAGGTTTGAATCAATTTAAATATGGTAGCTAATTTCTTAAATTTAAAATTGTCTACAATTTTTATTCGTTGAAATCCATTTAAATTAGGGATTATATTAAAAATTTCGTGGCGTTAAACATTTTAAATAAAATTAATTTCACACCCGACACCATAGCTCAATCATTCTAATAATGCCCCCAAAAAAAAATCCCAACCAAGATCTGCTTATGCAGGTTTGTAGCCACTACCCCCAGGAACATAAAAGTGAAAAATTCCCACAAAATTCCGTGAAGTTTAGCCCCATCTTGCATAGAAGTGAGGAGTTAGTTTTTTGTTAATACCTAAACCATTTGGCACCTTTAAAAAAAGTTTTAAAATTTTTTAGGAACATTATTTTAATAAGAATACAATCATTTAAAAAAAAATAATAAATCACCAATATGAACGATTTTATAGCACTTTGAAAATTTACTAATTTGGTCCTACAGAGAACGCTGCAATCTATGCTTCAGGACTTTATGACTAAGATAGACGATTATGATGAAATAAGGTGATTTTCAAAGAGCTATAGAACCGTTAATATTGGTGATTTATTATTTTTTTAAAAATGATTGTATTCTTATTAAAATAATGTTCCTTAAAATTTTTAAAACTTTTTTCAAAATTGTCGAATAGTTTAGGTATTAACAAAACACTAACTCCTCACTTCTATGCAAGTTGGGGGCTAAACGTCACGGAAATTTTGTGGGAATTTTTCACTTTTATATTCCTGGGGGTAGTGCCTACAATCCTGCACAAGCAGATCTTGGTTGGGATTTTTTTCTAAGGAACCTACAAATTTTAATTAGAATAATTGGGCTACTATGCTTTGCAACTTGTATGTTCTTGCTAACATTTTAGAATATCTTCACGTACCTTACAGTTAAATAAATCAATTCTCGGCTTTTTTGTAACTATCAACTGCAAATTGAAGTTGCACCTGATCCCAATAATGGGCGTATAATGGAATTGGGGTAAATTGGAATGGTCTAGACTAAAATATAACATCTTGGTTTTTAAGGAAACGATTTTGCAAAAAATAATACAGTTAATTTCACATAAAAGTGGTACACAAGTTTTTAATACTATAAGCTCTTAAAGGCAACCTCAAACGCGCTACTCGATTTTTTAAGAGCTCCAATTTGTAAAATATTTTGTTCAGAAAAAATCTAAATGCAGATTCGTATTTTACAACCAAAAATTAGTCTACAAAATAAGTTTTATTAAAATCTGTGAAAAAAAAAAAATTGTTGCAAATTTACAAAATTTGGTCAACTTTGAAGTGCTCTAGCAAAAAAACTAAAGCACTTGGAAAATATTCAATTGCAGATTTGTTTTCTATGCTTTTTAATAAGCTTAAAAACAAAATTTCAGGCAAATCCATTTTTTGAAAAACCTCATTTTGTAGCAAGGGGTAAGGGTTCAAATATTCTCAGTTTTTTTATCCCCACGACCACAAATAATTTTTGCCAACAATGAAAACTCGCATGCTTATGTAAAACGAGCTGCTTAATCCGAATCTAATGCTTAAACATTTACAGCGCTTTTAGTTTTATTGCTACGTGCTTTCAAAGGCAACTTCAATCGCGTCACTAGTTTTTTTTAAGTCATCTAATTTGCGAACAAAAACTTTTTAGAAAAATAGAAATGCAGGTATTCTACAGCATAAAAGAAGTCTACAAAATAAGCTTTATTAAAATCGAAGGCAATTTTTAATTTTTGTCAAAAAAAAATCCCTTTTACATCCACGTTTATACAAAGGCGAACGAAATAATCCTGAATCCTTATTTAATTAAATTTTCTTTGGCTTTTGATTGTGATTAATAGAGATTTAATTACGTCCCATTAAATTCTAAGATAAAGGACAAATTAACAAGGATTATCAGCTAAAAGAGAGTAAAATGCCAAATTATAATTAGAAGAGTGAAATACAGGGTGTTACCAAATAACTAGAAAAAAATTCAGGGGGTTATTCCTAAACCCATTTTAAGAAAAAAAGTTCATATAAACATGTGTCCGAAAATCCTTCGTTTCTGAGATACAGGGTATCAAAGTTTATCAAAAAAAAATTTAATCTTAAGATTACTAAAAAGCTAAACCAGATATTTATTTGAAATAATAATAAAAAAAAGAAATTAATTAACCCTTTATTGTTAACTATGTTTTATTTTCATTAACATAAAAAAGCCAAACTTAAAAAAGAAATTTTGTTGCCTTTGGGCAATGAATTTTTTTCTCGAAAACGATTAGTTTTATAAAAAAAGAACAAGACATTAATTTTAAAGATCATATTCTAGGGCTCCTAATTATTTTATGAAAATACCAAAAAAGTAACACACAAAAAAGTTGGGGGTGAACAACCCCCATGGTACCCCCAAATGTGCCTCTTCCAATTATAATTTTTATTTTTTTTCTACCGCACTTTATGCCTAATGGTTAGAAAATTACCCGTGTTAAGTTTTAGATAAATATCTGGTTTAGTTTCTTGGTAATCTTAAAAAAAAAGTTTTTTTTTAGAAACTTTGGCACCCTGTATCTCAGAATAGAAAAATTTTCGGACACATGTTTATATGAACTTTTTTACTTAAAATGTATCCAGGAATTACTCCCTGAACTTTTTTCTACTTATTTGGTAACACCCTGTATAATTAATTCATTCTTAAATCATTGTAAACAAACCTAATTTTGTATGTATTAAAAACAATTAAGAACAAAAAAACAACTTGTTGTTTTTATTTAAATTTAAATCAGGTTGGTTTTCTCTTTTTTTAGACTATTGTCCTTTATTTAGCCTAGAAATAATTTTTACGAAAATGTCCTTAAAATTACTTTGCTAAAAATATTTTTTTGTGATACAAAATATTTAAAAAAATATCACAAAAGTAGAAAATGGTGAAAGCGCCTTTAGCCCACACCCGACACCAATGTTTCCAAAGGACATTAAGGACCTTTAACCTACCAAAAGTCAAGCTATAGAATTTCCAATTTCGGTTCTAATTAGGCAGCAAATTTGAAGCAAATTTCTAAATTATAGTTGGTTCCTTTTATTAGTAGCCACTATTAAACCAAACAAAATTAGAGTGGAAGAAAACAAACCCTCTAAAGTCCTTTAATTTAGTCCTGCATACAGGATGACACTTTTTAAGACAGTTAATTATTAGATATGGTAAGGTACATCGGCATGACTAGGGTATCAAATTTACAGATCTTCTAATCTATGCTCCTAGAAGCTCGTATAAGTCATCTCCGTTGAGCTTTCGCCAATTCTACTAAATAGCACATCTACATGAGGGCCCCATCGTATCTTAAAACTAAACGTAGTTTTGAAAACTACAAAAATAGGGCTACAAACGTATTAGAATTTAATTTAAATCGGATATTTTTTTGTGTCGAAAATCTTACTTCAAAAATCATTATACTATTTTTTTTTCAACAAATTTTTCAACTACGGATACATTTTTTGGTTTATATACATTACGTGGTCTATGCCAAACCATAATACGTTAATTTACCATGGTTTTTGTAGCTTGTAAATGATTAAAATTGCAACTACGTTTTTCCCTAATAGATGTGCTCGTTCATAGATTTCAATGTAGAAAGAAAAACACCAAAAGTACTATTTTACCATATTTTATATCTTGCACTCAGTACCATTTCTATGTATCACAAACATTATTCTAAATATTTTTAATTATAGTTATTGATGTATTACTCCATATTTTGTTGAAATATTGAAAATAACTGACATTCAGGGAGATGCCTTTTACGAACTTTTTAGTGCACAGAAATTTATGAATTTGAATTTACTTTTAAAGCACTTTATATAGGCTTTATTTGTACCAGTTTAATCGTCAATTTTGAGCCACAAAATAGTTAATTTCATTGTCTTTTATGCAGGACCTTTTTACTATGGGCACAGGGTAAGAATGGGGGTATTTTTCGTCGCTGTTTGCGAATAGAAAATCAACTTTAATAGCGACTCATTAAGGAGTAAACAAGAAGAGGCGACAAAGTGTTCAGTGCCAGTTTGTTTAATAAGCATATGTGTCGTCAGATCACAACCATTTAAAGTAACGATACTTGTTGCATTTTCTCTCGTACGTAAGCCCCTTTCTGGCGCTATGTTATATTGATTTTCCAGTGGGTGTCAGTCGCTCTCAGTCCTCATCCTGTTATTCCTGTTATCACTGGATACTTAACACCATTACCAACTTAACAGTTGTCATTATTTAATCATCGTTTATTAGGTTTAATCTGCTGAAAAATCAAAAGCTGGACGCAGTTTGCCTTTTAATGAAATTGACAATTAAACACCTTTGGAAAATGATTCTTTCTACATGTATTTTCGTGTCAATTATTAACGTATTTTCTTTTTATGGAAATTTTTTGATAACGTGTTTTATTGACGCTATTTTTTTGTGCAAGATTTTTGTCCTGTAAAAGGTATAATTAGAGTTGGCTTTAGTCCTTTTTTTACCAAAAACCTTAACGTGGAGGTGTAAATTAATTTAAAGTTTACATCTCAGAAGTCACGGGCTTAAGATTTTGGATTATTCTCAGCTTGGTTTCTGATTCTGAGAAAGCCTGTTTATTATCCTTTATTCCTGGAACAGGACTTAATTAAACCAGAAATTAAAGGTCCTTGATAGGATCTCATAAGAAATTGACGTACTAAAAAATTCTGAAAAAAATCCACGTGTGCAAAAATGCTTATTTTTGTTTCCAAAATTTGTCCAATTGTAAGACGATTTTTTAAAAGTTCTCGCCACCATTTCAAAGGCAAATATAAATTCAGGCGTATCCTTTTTAGATCCTTAATTATGCGGTTTTGGCTCGACAACGGTAATACTCCTTAGGGTGCGATTTTAGACCCAGATAACAAGGATATGAATAAATTAAAAGTACGTAAGTACGTATTTTTAGAAACGTAATGGTTTTATAATTTCTTAAAATTCTGTTTTGACGCCTATGCTAATCATTTTCTAAATTTAGACAATTTTGTAAATTAAAAAAAAATTTCCTTTCCTTAAACCAAGCTCTTTTGAAAAGATGTAAAACAACAATCAAATAAAGAGAATCCTTGTGCCTTGTAAAATTGGACTACAAATAGATTTAAGTTGCTGACCTATTTTAAATGACAAAATGGTCTTTTCAATCACGTTTTTTACGCAATGTTTTTCTTTGTTTTTTCCATTTCCACGGCCCTTAAATCTAACGGTTATTTGGCGAATCCAATTATAATATTGGGCTGCATACTTTTTCGTTTTACACAGCTTTTTTTTAACTTAAAAATTCAAACAACATTTTTGACCATTTTGGTTATTTAAGCAAAATCATATTTTGATTAAAGTGGTTTTAAATAACATGCCAATTTTCGCTGCTCCTTAAGAGCTGAAAATCGACTCTAAATACCCCATAATTCAGCATTAAACGATACATTACAGGTCATAAATTGGCTTAACGATCTTAAATTTGTGGTCATTTGGGAAATAGAGCGATATATGAGTATTTCACTGCAGACTGGGGTTTATAATCTAGATTGCTGTGAGTAAGGACTAAAAGGCGATTTATAGAACGTTACTTTCACTTTACTTCGGCGTAACTTCACTTTCGCGTAAATTAACAAATTTGCTTAATTTATAGATTGTAAAGTTACGTGAAATTGGAAACAGGTATGCGCATATGTCTGAACTCGCGACTTCTGACTATTTACACCTGGGTCGTAATTACGGAATATAGCTTCGTACGAAACCTACATAAGAAGACCAGCAGATTTCGTACGAAGCGATATTCCGTAATCACCACCCTTGACAATAAGGGTGAATATCGCATTTTTGTAAATTTTGCGCATGATCGGCCAAGCTCGGCTTTTGACAGTACTACTTCAGCTAAATGAATCAGCAAAGTAGTGCTAAAGTGAAGTATAAATTTGCTAATACATTCCCATGTATTTTATTTAATTTTCTGTAAAGTTACGCCGAAGTAAAGCGGAAGTAAAGTGAAAGTAACGTTCTATAAATCGGCCTTAAGGACTAGAGGAAGGATGTTGACGACTCAGGCTTAAATGTCAGAGCCTCCTATGTAATGAATCTCAACCAATCTATACCTGTGGATAAACAAACAAATTCAATTACAAACGTTTCGATTTTACAGGATATGGATAAAGCAATAGGATATTAGGTCTGTTTGTGTGAAAAAAAATTCATTGTAAAATCTTTCTCAACCAAAATATCAGCCAACAGATTGAGAAAGAATTTTTCCTACTACTCTAATTATACAGGGTGTTATTTTGTAGACTTTACTTGCGTTTTGCTCAGCTATGTGCAATTCGATTTCCTTAAAAATTTCTAAAAAGACCATTACTTGCGACTGGTAAAAACAATATTTTAATTGCTCCACTAGTTTTGCAAAAAACATATGAAAACTAGAATCTTCTTCTTTGAAAAGTTGAATTTTCCTTAAAGTTGGCATTACATTTCAAATTTACTGTCATTAAAAATTAAAAAATGCCAAAAATAATATGACAGTTACATTAAACAGGCGTAAAAATTGGAAAAACGAAACAATTTTTGCTTAAGATGTGAGAATTTATAAAGAAAATTGTAGGCATTTTTGTAAAAGTGCTAATTTATCCTATGATACCTAAAAGGACTTTACAGTGAGTACATAAATAATTTCTATTTTGTGTAAAGTTTTAAATGGTTTAATGATTAGTGCATTATAAAGTAATTAAATAAAAAAATAAATACTTCTGCATATGTTGAGACCATTGTTTTTGATTCAGATGCCCTAAACATGTTTTTAAATGCGTTTTTAAATTTTTTTGACTTTTCTTACATAACCAGCAAACACAAGTGACATTAATGACAATATACAGGGTAAAATCTGTCACCCTATGGCTCGCCTGCTTTGTTTTTTTTTAAGTTGTGAATGGATAGTATCCATTTATTTCTATTACAAATGGAAGCAATTCGTGCCGGCAATAATACTACTTGTTGCTTTTACTGTTGTGAATTTTAAATTAAACTACCATGAAGTTTATTTTTAGATCGGCTGTAATGTCCAATATCTCTCAACAATGAAACGTTCAATTTCATCAAATACCAAAAGTCCGGATCAAGGATTAGGCGCCCGCTGCCCGGAGTCCAAATCACCGGACTCAGGCGGTCCATATAGGCTCCGGACTTTTCCGGAATAAAAAACGTGGGTGTTTACTGTTTAAGTTAAAACTTTGAAAGGCGGACGCCCGCCACCGGTTTAAGGGGCCACGTGCGTCGATGACGTTTACAAATCGGGAAAACGCATGCGTCTAGAAAATATTGTCAAATCGCTTCATTTCACGCGAAACCCGCGAATAGGTAGCTTGTTTGTAAAGTGAACGCTCAGTGCTTGAAATTTACGTCAAAAACACTTGTTAATAGATAAAAATACATTGTAAGTACCTTTTTTATTTTGGACATGTTTTAAAAATTATTTAATCATAATAGGACATTACATCTTAACGAAATAATCTAAAAGAACTTACAAATTACAATTTTACTGTCTTTTACTACTGTCCATTCACAATTTAAAAAAAAAAACAGAGCAGGCAAGCCATAGGGTGACAGATTTTACCCTGTATATTGTCATTAATGTCACTTGTGTTTGCTGGTTATGTAAGAAAAGTCAAAAAAATTAAAAATGCATTTAAAAACATGTTCAGGGCATCTGAACCAAAAACAATGGTCTCAACATACAGAAGTATTTATTTTATTATTAAATTACTCTATAACGCACTAATCATTAAACCATTTAAAAGTTTACACAAAATAGGAATTATTTATGTACTAAGAAGTCCTTTAGGTATCATAGGATAAATTAGCCAAAAATGTCTACAATTTTCTTTATAAATTCTTATATCTCAAGCAAAAATTGTTGTGTTTTTTCAATTTTTACGCCTGTTTTATGTAACTGTTATTATTTTTGGCACTTTTTAATTTTTAATAACAGTAAATTTGAAATGTAATGCTTTGTGGAAATTCAACTTTTCAAAGAAAAAGATTTTAGTTCTCATAGATGACTTCGTTTTTTTAAACTGTGAATGGATAGTACTAAAAAACAGACATAAGTTTTGTGTGTAAGGGTGTAAATTTTAAAACGAAGCGTCTTAAAAACGTGCCACCAAAATTACTTAATTTCTTTCTTATTTTATCGACTTTCAAACTCAAATATATCAATTTTTTTTATTTAAATCAGCAAAAGTGTTAAAGGAAATTCAAGCTATTTTAATTCACACTCGATTTCTGACAAAAACAAGATGTTTACTTTGGTTACAAACCGCAAAACCTCGTTTTAAATAAGGCTTAGCCAAGTAGACGTCCAATTTTAATTTAAGTTTGTATTTTGAACATGTGAACACATAATTATACGGGGTAGCTTATACACTCCAAAAGGGGACAGTTAATTAACTATTTATTGATCCTTATTTATTTAAAGGAATTTGTCAGAAATTGTTGTCGTATAGCTTAAAAAAAGAACTGAAATGTGAGGAAGAATATTGGTGGTTAATTTTGGACGTTATTTTTTTACGGTTTTTTTGTAGACAGCTTGGGGAAAATTTTTATCATACACTTCAAATGGATTTTTTTGGCTTATTAATACATTTGAAGGTGCCTCACAATACAGACTGTCCCAAAAGTAATTTTTTGTCCCTATACAATTAGTAGTGCTGCAATGTTTTAACGAAGAATGTCGCGAAGCATAGAAACTGTAATTATGTAATGTTAGTTGCCTAAAATCAACAAAAAACACCACTTCTGGTCATTGCTCAGTGGGTTTATAAGAGTTAATTTTAATTAAAAATTGTGCTTACTAGCAACACAAATAAACAAAGCACAAGTTGACATATTCTAAAGGTCCATTAATAAGCGTTTAAATACAGAATTTCGCCAATTTAGAAGCACTATTTTTTTGCATTTTAAATTGGCAAAATTTTGTATTTAAACGCTTATTAATGGACCTTTAG
Organism: Cartodere bifasciata; assembly: GCA_963920755.1. Classification (NCBI taxonomy): domain Eukaryota; kingdom Metazoa; phylum Arthropoda; class Insecta; order Coleoptera; family Latridiidae; genus Cartodere; species Cartodere bifasciata. Next base: position 17,859,850 of record OY987198.1, read on the forward strand.
AATATTTCAACTTGCTTGTGCTTTGTTTATTTATGTTGCTGGTTAGCACAATTTAATCAAAATTAACTCGTATAAACCCACTGAGCAATGACCAGAAAGTGATGTTTTTTGTTGATTTCAGGCAACCAACATTACATAACTACAGTTTCTATGCTTTGCGACATTTTCCTTTAAGCAAAGATAGCCAAAAATTACTTTAAAAAAGTCAACATTTTTTTTATTTCAAGGGTGCGTAACTTTTGTGAACCTCCCTGTATATTAAAGGGCCTCCACTACATGCATATATTATTGTTTTTAATGTTTTGGAAAGATAATGTTATCTTATCAAACCAACAATGAAAATCTAATACCTATTATCTATACCCATACAATGCATGTAATTCTATTTAAAAATAAAAATAATGTAGGAAAAAAAATCAATTTTTTTAAGGACCTTACTAAAAGCTACTTTTTATGATTCTTATCAATGAGAATTGACGTAAATTTGCGGTTACAAAACAAACTATAACTTAGAAAGAAAAAATTTCTATTAAGAATCTATTTAGTTGCAGTGTCGATCTTTAAAATGACCCAAATAAAATCTAAGCAATGATCGCTTCATTTAATCCATAATCAAAGTTACTAAACTATGCAAAACACAGTTATATAACATTTAGGAGTGCAACAATGCAAAAATAAACGTAAAATCATTCTTACACTATACTATTATTATAGGACCGTATACAACTTAGATAACTTTAAGATTGTTTAAAAAAAGGTGTTTTTTGAAATAAAAAATAACTCGCAAAAACAAAAAATATTTTTTTCAAAATATATTATTGCCAAGCTTTAGCAAAATAAGATCCAAAATAAGTTTGTCTGGGCGTAAGTCTATTAAGATTTGCTTGTGCATTTTTTATAGCCTTATTATACTCTTCGCAAGACTAGGTCCGAAGAGTATATTGCAATCGATCAGAAAATCCTAAAATCGTCAATTTTCGTCGTAGAGCAAAAATTTTTGCAGATTCGTGCGTTTCATGACTTTTTAAGATTTTCATTTTTTGTCCGTCCGTCTGTCTGTCCGTCTGTCTGTCGGTCACGTTTCTTGTGGTCACGCTATCTTAAAAACCAAAAGTGATATCAAATTCAATTTTTTAGGAAAAATCTACCTCTATAAGAGGAAGAACCCTATTGTTTTTGGCAAGAATCTGAAAACTACAAAGCCCCCTTTTGTGCCCCCCAAATGAAAAAAAAATCGTAGCTCAACTATTATTAAATTTACAAAAAAAATTATTCGACATAAAACATAGGAAATTTAATTCTTTATAAAAAAGTATTCTAAAGTTTTTTTTGTCCGACCCCCCAATTACCCCTCAGTTCAAAAAAACCCTCTATCTCCGTTATTATTCAATCTACAGAAAAAATATTTTTTACAAAATTAAAGAAAATTTAATTTTCTATTAAAAATGTTGATTCATTATTTGTTAAGTTAACTAGTAAGGTTAAAAAAACAATAAAATAAACTATTTCAGTAGCAAAAAACTTCTAAGTCCGAATAGTGTCACGCGTCATTCAAGTAGGCCATGCCAAAAATATTTTAAACTAAGAAACAAAAGCAGCTGTCAGAACAAATAACCTCAAATATGTTAAACGTCAGAACTGACGTTTATCTTCTTCGTTAACGAAATTTTTCGTGTTTTCTGTTAATAGTTTGCACTCTTCGCAGAATAAAAAAAAAAGTTTCATTAAAAATAAAACTATTATCCCATAATAGTTTTCTTGCGAAGAGTATAGTATAGAATGTGTAGCAATTATATAAAATGTTGATGTAGCTTTTTTAAAAAATATAAAATTACACTTCTACCAAATCCGAATTCTACTCGAGCTACTCATTTGCGAAGAGTAACTTTTACGCGTTTCGACTTCTACCCGTTTCGATTTCTACCCATTCTAGTTTTTTTATAATTTTAACATTTTTTTATCTTACAAATGCACTTTAAAGGTCAAGACCATGTCAAATGGCTTATACATAATCTGTAGCATAATATTTAATTAACTTTTTAAAAATATTTGTTTTCGTAAGCGCATCGTGGAATTTGTGTTATTTAAGCAACTTTGAAATTTTATTATTTAAAATTGTACCTTGCAAAAAGAACTTTTTTAAAAAGTTTGCTTTATCAATTTTAATGTTTTTTTTTTATAATCCCAAGGAATTAATTAAATCTCCTGTTCAAAAAATAGTGGATTATATTTTGTTGTAGGTAATAATTGTTTAATTTACATTTAAAATCAAACAAAATAAATTTTTAATTGCTCAGCGTTTTGTGTGTTATAGGCAAACATTTTTATTTTTGTTAAAATATTTAAAAATACACAAACAGAATAATATTTATCTTTGAGTTTATAACAAACATTTTTGATCACGATTTCCAAGGATTTAAAATATTTTAATTTTCCTGGGAATTCCTGTATAAGTTTTACGCGCTCGTTTTTTCTAAGGATTATTATTATAAGTAATTTTATTATGGAAATTACTACAAATCGTAAATGAAATTGCAAATTAAATCTATATATAGGTACTTTTACTAACTTAGTTACTTAAAGCAAAAAAAAACACTTAAATAGGTATTATGTTTTATAGTTTTTTGGAGCACTCAACGGGAAATGTTGAGAAGCATAGAAACTGTGGTTATGTAATGTTAGTTGCCTAAAATCAACAAAAAACAGCACTTTCTGGTCATTGCTCAGTGGGTTTATAAGAGTTAATTTCAATTAAAAACTGTGCTTACCAGCAACATAAATAAACAAAGCACAAGTTGACATATTCTAAAGGTCCATCAATAAGCGTTTAAATACAAAATTTTGTCAATTTAAAATGCAAAAAAAGAGCTTCTAAACTGCCAAAATTCTGTATTTAAAAGCTTATTGATGGACCTTTAGAATTACAACTTGTGCTTTTATTTATGTTGCTGGTAAGCACAATTTTTAATTAAAATTAACTCTTATAAACCCACTGAGCAATGACCAGAAAGTGGTGTTTTTATGTTGATTTCTCTTATTTAATCCGTATTAAATAAAAAAAGATATGTTTAATGTCGTGATTTTTGGTGTAAACATAATTAATTTGTAATCAATTTTTTATACTGTGTCCATTGCATAAATTTTATGCGTTACGAGATTAATTTAATAAAAAACAAACACTAATTATTTTGTTGCTGAGGGACATTTTGAAATTAGTAGTTATCTCAGTACGACTTAATAATTTTTGGTATAGGTCCCTACTTTTTTTTTATATTTTTCTGCAGGTTATTAAAAACATGTTTTAATCCCCTACTTTGATCTGGTTATATTGTACACGTTTAATTTCTTTATTAAATACTGATTACGTTATTCTTACTTTCATTTACACACATGACTGATTATAAATTAAAAAAATGGTAACCGCAACAATAATTAGAAATTCAAACTTTCCTGTAAGATTTGTGGTCGGTACCTAAATCCCGAAGCGGTACCACGATTTTTTTGCACGAATAATCATCTTTTAATATCTAATTTTCATTGAACTTTTAAATATTAATTTAGGTAACAAAATTGCGAAAGATATTAAAAATTATCCGAAAAATAATATAATTACTAGTTGCGATTAAAAACTGGTTACATTGTAGATCTTTATTAGATTCTAAAAGGTCAGAATAGTAGATTAATTTCATATGACTTCTACAAGAGCTCCGTATATTACAAAGATGAAAAATTTGGTTTAACTCAGATTTTTGGAATTTGGAAAATTATTTTTTTGAGCTCACAAATTTTGTTTGAAAGTTTAGAATTTTAGATGTAGCGCTTAGTAACAAATTTCTTATAAGAAAGTAATCTATTACATAAAACTTTAAGCGGCTTTATAAAAGTATATTATCCTTGTACCAAATAGTTCCAACATTTGTAATTTAATATATTGACTTTTGTTATAATCTAGATTATAATATCAATTAAAAACAATCTCTAATTTGAATCAGGACTCTTCTAAAGCAGATAAATTTTAACAAAATTTTACAACTAAAGGCCGATTTATAGAACGTCACTTTCACTTTACTTCCGCTTTACTTCGGCGTAACTTTACAAAAAAATAAATAAAATACATGGGAATGTATTAGCAAATGTATACTTCACTTTAGCGCTACTTTGCTGATTCATTTAGCTGTAAGTAGTACTGTCAAAAGCCGAGCTTGACCAATCATGCGCAAAATTTGCAAAAATGAGATATTCACCCTTATTGTCAAGGGTGGTGATTACGGAATATTGCTTCGTACGAAACCTGCTGGTCTTCTTATGTAGGTTTGGTACGAAGCGATATTCCGTAATTATGGCCCAGGTGTAAATAGTCAGAAGTCGCGAGTTCAGACACATGCGCATACCTGTTCCCAATTTCACGTAAATTTACAATCTATAAATTAAGCAAATTTGTTAAGTTACGCGGAAGTGAAGTTACGCCGAAGTAAAGTGAAAGTAATGTTCTATAAATCGGCCTTAACAGAAAACTTCTGTGTGTGCTACTTGACTTGTAGTAATTTTGTATAATATTTATAACGGGATTCTTTACCTATATTAATAATTTATTAAAGGTAACAGCTCGACCTTCAATAATTAAATTAAAAACTCTTTTTCTTGCCCAAGGAATGTGCTTTTTATTCATTGAGAAATAGGGCGTAGCCGGATCAAAAATTTGGCATTACATTAAGGACTAAAATGTCCTTGATATGTTTTAATTTTTACACTACTGCCCTTAATACAGGATGTACAAAAATTGGCGCATAAACGCGATGGTACGTTGTTGGGGCATGCCTTTAAATTCCTGGAAAATTGTTAAAAAAAATGCATGTGTTATATTCATTAAGAAAAATGCGAACAAAGTTGCATAGATTCGGCAACACAGTCTAGGAAAACACATCTAAAAATCATCTATGAGTCTTGTACATACACTTTTGCATTAGATTTTATTGACATTGTTGTTTCATTTCATGGTAATTTTGTAAAATTAAATTGATTATAAAAACGTAATTCGACCATTTAAAAGATAAACAAATGGTGGAATGGTTTAAGATAGACTGTAGCTTTGTATTAAACCATTTTCGTTAATATGTGCTGTTATTTTCAAGGTATGAGAGTTCAAAGTTTTGCACTTTGGGACCTCATATCTCCAAGGGTATATGAGATGGATTTTTTTTAACATTTTTCTAGGCATGCCCCAATAACGTACCGTCGCGTTTATGCGCCATTTTTTGGACAACATGTAGTCTCTAAAAACAGTTCTAATGGATCTTTTTCACATCTAAAAGTTGGGTTTTCTCATGAGATTTCAGATTATGATATTTTATTTGTAGTGCACACAAAACTGAACTATGATATTTTGTCTCAAGACACCAAGACCGAGATTAACTTGGTTGTGTGTTAAAAATCAAAGAAAGCTTTGATATAAAAACGAAACAAAATAAAAACCTACTCTGATGTCACTCAACGGTAAAATCTTTGTATGTTGACGTTTTATTCAGAAATACCCTGCATACAGGGTGTCAGCGAGTATTTTACCAGAGAGTTAAGAGCCCGATATCCCACCTTCTCTTATGCAAATTTGTGTACAACTTAGACCGCAGTTTTTAGAGTTATTATTAACGCAATGACTTTGAAATTTTGATAGTATTACCTTAACTTCTTTTAAAATACTTATTGTTTGGCACATTTTGATTTGGGTCCCTAGTTTTGCAGAATAATAACAGTTTAAAGGTGGGTAAACCATGCCAAAAACAACAACTATTTTTTTTAAGAAATGGAGCGCTCAAAAACAAATTTTAAAAAACAATAAGTATTACAAATTTAATAAGCTTTCCAATGACACCAAGTTTTTAAAAATCCGATAAGAATTAGCAAAGATATTTGAAGTCTAAATTACGTGAATATTTACATAGGAAAGTGCTCCCCCTCCGCCAGCCTCTACCGTGCAATGAAAAAAGAATGTATCTGATTTTGACATGTTTACTGATTTATACGTTTTTTGGACCATGCGAAAACGATAATCATACTTTAAACATTATTTTATTGATAAATATTTAGATATTAATACGTCGAAGGTGTACCTGCAGTTCAATGTTAAGCATATTGAATAAAACCTTATTATTTCAAAATCCGATTTTTGCACATACACTCTTTTTCCATTCCACGGTAGGCTCTCTCATGCTAGCGTTCCCCGCACCGATTCGCCTCTCACCATGGTAGTCGGAGGAGATATGAGGCTCTTAAGTTCACAGTTTCGTAGATTTGTGCTCCTAGAAGCTAGAATTGACGGGAGCTCAACTGAGACTTATGCGAGCTTCTAGAAGCACAAATCTTCGAATCTGTGCTGTGAATTTTAATCTATTTTTTTAAATGTCCACTTTTTAGTGGACACCCTTGTGGTTCAGTCAGATATACGCTGCATAGAACATGAGTGTGGGTTTTATTTTTCTACTATGAATGCTTTTAGGCAGATCTATTCGAATTATACTTTGAGATGAATAAAAATTTACGGTGTTATGACCTACAAATATTTTATCTTTTATTCAGACATATTTAGTGATATAAATGGGGCTTATTGAGTGCCCAGCCCACACCCGATTACATTTATTTTGTTTTAATAATGATTTGTTGTTTCATAAACCAAATTTGCATTTGTAAACTTTACTCACTTAATAATACTGAATAAATAGGCGTTTTTGAGAAAATGTAACCGCGGTTGATATCGTTTCTCAAATTCTTCTAGTTATTCTCTTTAGTCTCTACAAAAAAACTATGTCCCACGATAGTTTATAATAGTGAAATTTGTAAATAAAAAGTACCTTGCAAGGGAAGAATTCATCTTTTCGCATTTGGAAAACCAACCTAATAAAATAAAATGTTGTGTTTAATAATGAAGCAATTCAGCAACCTTAAAAAACCAAACTTCGGGTTCCATAATGTGCTTATTATGAAACGCAGATATAAAAAATTGTTTTTTAAATCACGTTTTATTTTTAAGAATTTCATAACGACATATTTCTTGAGTGATAATTTTTCTGCATTTAAAGTAGTATACAGTGATTTCCATAATAATTCAATAACGGAGACAACAATTTTCTGAGCAAAAGAATAAAGTATTGACATTTACTTTATAAGGGGCTTTTTGCATATTTCAATTTTTTTCTATATGAAATGAATAAATTTTCAATTGATCTATTAATAATAAAACGTAATTTTATAGCGACTTCCTGTACATTTATCTATCTAGAATTTGTCTATTATTATCTCGATTATTGCAAAAACGTTTGACTTTGTTGTTAATTTTCACGCGTATAAAATTGCAAAACGTTAAAAGCTTTTTATGTTAGAAATTGCTTATTTCAAATCATGTTCTATCAGGCTAAAAATGTAAAAACCTATTAGGTTTGATTAAAGGTCCTAATGTCAATTCATTTCTCATTTCATTTAGTTTTCAATTAATGGAAAAGTGAAAAGGACGACGATTAGCTACGTGAAGTTATCAAACTTTGTTTGTGTGCTCCTAGAAGCTCGCATAAAGGCCGATTTATAGAACGTTACTTTTACTTTACATCGGCGTAACTTTACAGAAAATTAAATAAAATACATGGGAATGTATTAGCAAATTTATACTACACTTTAGCGCTACTTTGCTGATTCATTTAGCTGTAAGTAGTACTGTCAAAAGCCGAGCTTGGCCGATCATGCGCAAAATTTGCAAAAATAAGATATTCACCCTTATTGTCAAGGGTGGTGATTACGGAATATCGCTTTGTACGAAACCTGCTGGTCTTCTTATGTAGGTTTCGTACGAAGCGATATTCCGTAATTACCGCCCAGGTGTAAATAGTCAGAAGTCGCGAGTTCAGACACATGCGCAAACCTGTTTCCAATTTCACGTAACTTTATAATCTATAAATTAAGCAAATTTGTTAAGTTACGCGAAAGTGAAGTTGCGCTGAAGTAAAGTAAAAGTATCGTTCTATAAATCGCCCTTAAGTTATCTCTGTTGAGCTCCCGTCAATTCTACTAAATAGCACATCTACATGAGGGCCCCATTGTATATTACAACTAAATGTAGTTTTGGAAACTAGAAAAATAGGGCTACAAACGTATTATGGTTTCATTTAAATCGGTTGTTTCTTTGTGTCGAAAATATGACTTCAAAAATCATTTTAATATTTTTGTTTTTTGAACTCAGATACAGAATTGTTAACGTCACGTTTACTGTAATCGATTTTCACGCCATGTAATAATACAGTGTCTAATGTAATTTTGTATGAACCTTTCAAATTCACATTAATTGAACAATTAGTGATAAAAACACTGCTCCACTTTATGTCCTTTTTTATAACGATATCTTAATAATAAGGACGAATTAATACTGCTATTAATTTCTTTTATTATGACATAAATTAAAGGAAAACTATAAGTGTTAGATCTCTTTTTAAGGACCTTTTATTTAAGCTGTTTTCTTGATTGGTAAACATAATTAGTTGCCATTTTTTAAGGACACAATTAAGGTCCTTTTTCTGTTAATAACTATTAATATTGTTTCTATTTTTACAATAAACCAAATATCAGACATAATTGTGTATAAAGTTGCAATTAATTCAGTGTGTTATAAATTATTTAAATTAAATTCAACATAATTTACTATATTCCTGTTTTATTGCATAATCCTGCCAATTAGTTGGCAGCGGTAAGCCGTAGCATATTTTTATTTATTAAAAGATAATTTGAAAGTTGTCGCTAAATATAGAATTTGGTATTTAGGTACAATGTAAAAGCACAGGCATTGTTTAATTAAAACTCATTTTAAGTTTAATTAAAAAAATATTAATTGATGTTTTTTTTTTGCAGATTTTGGCCTTCTACAAAACTAAGGGTCCGTAAGAACCCTTTAAATACTTCTTTAACCAAGGTAAGTTATGTTTTGTTTAACTAGAAAATCCGAAACATAAACATGTAACGTGGGAGTTTATAAAGGGTGTCCACATTTTTCTGGAGATCTCTAAGCATGCCCAATACCGTTGCGTCAATTTTGGGACCCTCTGTATAAGTAAATATTCGTTTTTTAAACTAAAATATTGGCTTGCATAAGAATTGGTACGCATTTTTTTTTTCATATAGAAAAAAAACATGGTCCCAATTAAGTTAACTTCAAGAATGCTCAGGTATTTGATGTCAAAAATCGTGTAGAGGTTTTAACTTTTTAAGGTATTACCAAACTTTGTAATATGTACGTAGACCCGTTAATGTTAAATATTTATAATGCCAAGCAGGCTATTCGGAATATTTAATTTTAACCTGTTTTTAACTGGGACCCATTCACTTTTGATAATGTTAGTGGCTACAGATTAATTTCAAAATGCTCTGGTCACTACGTTGATTTTTATACAACAGGATTATCAACATTTAAATGTTAAAAGAAGTTTTTAAAAATTATTAAAAATTATCTTGTTTCCTAATGGAAAAAATGTTGCGTTAAATTAATAAAAAAAAACCTTTTCCTATGATAGAGGTGTCTCTTCGCAAATAATTTTTAGATTTAAATCAGGAGAAATTTGCTTTAAAATGTTAGTCTTAAATATTTTAGGGGACAAAAATTTAAAAATTAAGGCATTTATGTCTATTTGAAAATACTTCTGGCGAAGTGTATAAGCGTCCTTGCAATCGTTTGACATTCACGATTAGGTTTTATAATTTGCAATAATTTAGCCTTTATATTTAAACAATATTTTTACACCTTTAAACCTATAAATAATCTACTTTTACAACAACAAAAATTTACAATTATGAAAATTGCATTCCTAAATTGGATCTAGTTTTCTAATCTACATTTTTTCTTCACAAGTAAGGCCATTACATATTTTTGTAGCTCAATTCTTCTAGTTTCTAAAACTGTCTTTAGTTTTAATATACAATGGGGCATAAACATTTTGTGGTCAAATTATTAGGGCTCTGCAGAGCCAAAAAATGTTTTTATTGATTTAACATAGAGTGTCAAAAAAATGCATGAAACAAATGAATATTGGGGCCAACGACCTGCACTAAAAGCATAAGTGACAATCTACCTAAAATTAGTTATTCCAAATGCGTTATCACAGGTACAAATATGCGGGACAAATATTTTTGTCTTTAAACATTGAAATTAACTAAATGGTGGCTTACTTTACAAAAATTATATTGTCATTTTCTTGGGTAGAACTAATCTTTTGATCTAGTTGCTTAGTTTTAGCGAAGTTCTCTACCGAATTTGTAAATTAGGTACCTATATCTTGTTCAACTTTGAGGAGCATTCTACTGCAAGATTTTAATTATAGAAGTTGAATAGGTGCAAAATTTAAATGGCGAAATTTTGCATAAGTCCTCTAACATTTTAAAATAGTTTTAAATTCATAAAAAATTCATTTAAATGCAATTTAAAGTGAACTGGTTTGACATAGTACTTTCCAAGGTAGTTTTGCAGAGTAATATGGAATTTAAATTAGAAGATCAATCAATATTGAATAACTTATGACATTCAATTATGGGATTAATAAGCTGACCCCGATTTATTTGCAAAAATTCATTTTTTACATGTGTACGGCCTCTAACTTTAAAAAAATAGTGCCACATTTTTATTTATTTTCAAAAGTAATTGCTATTGACGACAATTGACTATATTGCGAAGCCAGAAAATTCAAAGGCACAAAATATTAATAGGACGTATAACTGTCTTAAACAAGTAACCAATTTTTCAAATAAAAATAAACTCATGAACAAAAGAAACAGATAAATTGCATTGGTAAGCTGTCGCAAAAATGCCTGATGGACTAAGAAAAGAATTAGTTTTTTCGTTACGCAACTGTAATGCCAACAAAATACATTTTGTGCTAAAAAAATCCCCCACTGTTTTAAAGAATGCATTTTTACGGTACATAAAGTCCGAGGCTACTTTAAAATTTATCTCAAAGTTTGATGAATGAATTCATCAGAATGTCCAAAAATTGGCGCATAAACGCAACGGTACGTTATTGGGGCATATCTAGGGATCTTTAGAAAAATGTTAAAAAATCCATCTCATATACCCTTAGAGATATGAGGTCCCAAAGTGCAAAACTTCGAACGCTCATACCTTGAAGATAACAGCACATATTAACGAAAAAATGGTTTAATACAAAGCTACAGTGTATCTTAAACCATTTCATCATTTGTTTATCTTTTAAATGGTCGAATTACATTTTAATAAACAATTTAATATTACAAAATTTTCATGAAATGAAGCTACAACAATTTCAATAAAATCTAATGCAAAAGTGTATGTACAAGACTCATAGATGATTTTTAGATGTATTTTTCTAGACTGTATTGCTGAATTTATGCAACTTTGTTCGCATTTTCCTCAATATGGAGCAATTTTCCAGGATCTTAGGCATTTTTCAATAACGTACCATCGCGTTTATGCGCCAATTTTTGTATGTATAAAACCAATTTTCACTTCCTACGATTTTGAATGAAACGACATTTTTAATGATGTTTAATAATAGTAAAAAAATGTGCTTTGTATTGGAGTAAATAATATATTAAAACAAGAGCGGGTTAGATCAGTGAGAGGGATAGATCATTTAAAAAGTTAAACTTCGCAGATAGCTCATTTTGTATGACTATTTTTTTTATTTTTATATATTTGTTACACATTCTATATGATACTCTTCGCAGTAGATGATTAAAAGGTGCATTTTTTATTTTATTGAAAAAAACGTAAAACTTATTTTTTTTTGTAAACGGGTGGGGATACAAAAAAATTACCTGATGCTTTTTTATAGGGAACAATACAATCTTTAATTTTATTAAGAATATTTTTTTTTGTAAAGTTGATATTAACGAAAATATGAATTTTTTTCTACTTTGGGGGTGTTTTTAACCCTCTATTTATTACATGATTTTTTTCAAAAACAATAGGGCTCTTCCTCTAAATGGGATTGATTTTTGTGTCAAATCTCAAGTTGATCCGATAAACCGTTCTTGAGTTATGGTGGTCACAAATTTCGTTACAGACAGACAGACGGACAAAAAATAAAAGTTTTAAAAAGTCATGAAACGAACGAATCTGCAAACATTTTTGCTCTAGAATGAATATTAACGATTTTAGAGAAGGTCCGAGTAATCGCAATATACTCTTTTGCGAAGAGTATAATAAACATTAATAGAGTAGGGTAAGGTTGCATAAAAGGAACCACCTCCCAAGTGCTTTAAGTTATGATGCTTTACCCTAATTTCTTTTTAATTGGTTGGTTTAAAACTTGAGGCAAATTTTTCGGTACGCATCGGTTCAAAAGCAGTACCTTATAATTATCGAAGTTTATAGTACAGTCAATCCGTATGTGGACATCGACAAAATTCCTGGTAGGGCCGCCTTTTTTATATGATGTAACTGGATGTCCAAAGAGTAAAACCCCAAATTGGCGTATATCTACTTATTGCAGAAACGGAGTTATGGCCCCCCAAAGGGCCCCCTTTAATTCATCACAGTGGAACTGCACTAAATTTTGCAAATGGATGTCAAATAAGGTTTTTAAAAGATTTTTATAAAATAAAAATCTCTAAAAAAATTCCTTCACCCCCTAAATAGCCCCCAAAGAGTAATAACTAATGACGTTGGATTTACACCAAATTTTGCGGATAGATGTAAAATAAGATGCTAAAAAATATTTATTAATAACTTTTTTTAAAAAAAAAATTCTATGCCCCCCTAAAAAGCCCCCTTCGTTTATCGGGCGAAGGAATTATTTTTTGAAAAAAAGTTATGTTGAAATATTTTTAAGCATCTTATTTTGCATCGATCTACAAAATTTGATGTAAATCCAACGTGATTGGTTATTACTCTTTGGGGGCTATTTAGGGGGTGAAGGAATTTTTTTAGAGATTTTTATTTTATAAAAAATTTTTTAACTCCTTATTTGACATCTATTTGCAAAATTTGGTGCAGTTCCACCGCGATAAATTAAAGGGGGCTCTTTGGGGGTCCATAATTCCGTTTCTGCAATAGGTAGATATACGCCAATTTGGGGTTTTACTCTGTGGACATCCAGTTACATCATATAAAAAAGGCGGCCCTACCAGGAATTTTGTCGATGTACCCCCATTATTTAGGACAGATTGACTGTAGTAAGTACCTAGCCTGTAATTATCGAAGTTTAATTGTCTTATTTTGACTTGTCTGCTTATCCCAAGCGAGTAAATCCTGACCGACCTAGATTTTTACCATTCACCAGCACTAAGATAACGGGAAAGCGCAAAATTCTTAAAAACTCGTTTCAATAATTCAGTTTCACTCAACTGAGTAACCGCGCATGTATCTTAAGTTTAGGACTCTGATTAACCGTTCTTATTACATTATTACAGTTTGTCAAGGCCTTCTTAGTGACCTGCAAGTCTGGCTAAAGTAATATTCAACCGATTCAACCCTTTGGCCATAGAAGTTGATCCACAGTTATTTTATTTGATCTGCAGTGCTTCATCGTGCTTTTTATTAATAATAAATATAATAACGTTGTGATGTTTGACTAGTGTTATGTGTTTGCTTTATATTTGACCTATTGTTCTTATTGGTATGTATTATTTAGACTTGTTTTAATCAAATTTATTTTTATATTTTGACGGTAAATACATTTTTTTTACGAGAGCAAACTATAGGCACATCTAATAACGTTTTTAAGAAGCGTGAACAGAAATTTTTTTTTATATTTGCGTTCTTTAATATGCACCCGAAATTCGGTTTTTTAAAGTTGCTAAATTGCTTTATTACTAAACCCAAAATTTTATTTAATTACGTTGGTTTCCAGTTGCAAAAACATGAATTCTTCTCTTGCAAGGTACTTTTTATTTACAAATTTTACTATTATAAACCATCAAGGGACATGGTTTTTTTGTAGAGACTAAAGAGAATAACTAGAAGAATTAAAGAAACGATATTAATGGTTACATTTTCGCAAAAACGCCTATTTATTCAGTATTAAGTGAGTTAAGTTTACAAATGTCATTATTCAACATGTCTGACCTAAATTTATTTTTTTACTTTAAAATGTCAATGTTGCCAATCCAATAAAAATAAAATTCTCGTTTTCTTTCTGTAGGTTTTTTATTATCGCTTAATTTTATCGTTGAACTATGAAAACATTACACTTATGAAAATTCATATAATGCAAATTTCTTTTACCTTTTTTGTTTTATATCTTAATAAAAAACGTAAAAAAACACGTTTTTGTAGCCTTAACATTTAAAAGCATTTTGCTACGTTAAAAAATAAAAATAAATCATTTCATTCTGTTTTTTACATAAATCATTATAACAAAATGTTAGATAATATTACATTTTGCTAAAAAATGGAATAAAAAATTCTTTGCTACTGTAAAAAAATAAAGAATCCTTATTGTATTTATTTGGGGCTTTTTGAGAGACTTTAATGCGGTAACGCCATCTAACAATAAATAACGAAAACAATGTCGTTTTTTATAGCACAAGAGACTTTTACTTTGCAAAAAACCTTTCCAAAAAAGTACTTATCAATTGTTATTAAGTTATAAAACTTAATTTATTATTAAGAAAGCAAGTCATAAAAATTTACACTTCCATAATAAAGTAATTTTTTATTATTTTACCAAAATACCAAGCAAAAAAAATACACATTAATATTTTAATTGTTATTATATCCGTTAAGAGATAATTACTTTTACAAATAAATAAATAAACCTTATTAGAGAGCCAATTACCAAAAATCTATGTAATGAGTCATTAGTCTATGACCATAGACAAGACATTTCTATGACCTTAATTTTTATGCTTTTATGGGTAAAAAAACTGACCTAACCCATAATTTTAATTTCGGTTTAATAAAGCACTAATTTCTCGATGTAACGGAAATTAAAAATCGTTTTATTTTTTTGTTTAAATCTACAATAACTGTTGAGTTTTTTATTTCCTAAAATTAATAAAATAAAGGTTTAATTTGAAAGCAATTTCCTGTAAAAAAAAGTGTATTAGCTCCTCATGCAACCGAATTAAAAATGCAACTTAATATTATGTTTTAGAAATTTTTCTTTAAAAGAGACTTTTAGCGAATATTTTACATTATTGTAAGTTGTAAAAAAATATAAATTTATATTCGCAATCCAAACCAACTTTTTCTGGATTTTCATAAATATAAGAAACAGTATTGAGATGTTCAAATAGTTCGGAAAACTTGATGGAATATAGATTGAAAATTATAAAAGTTTAGGATAGTCTTAATTTTCTATAAAGCATCTTCACAGCAGGAAAATGGAAAATTCTATGCAGGAAAAGTGTCACCGCCTACGTTAATTGATAATTAAATAAGACCAAACATGTTCTACATAAAATTTCCTACTTAAATTAAGAGTTAACTTTTTTATTTTACGGTTTTTTTTAGAAGTAGTGTTTGTGAGCCATGTTAAAAAATGCAAATTTAGTCGATTTTAAAGTTGTCTGCAGTTTAAGAAACGCAAGAAAATTGTTAATTATCCCAAGGAGTGACGTGAATACATATTTAATTAAAAATAAAAATACGACCCGTTTTTAAAAGGGCTTATTATTGCATTCATTGTATAAGGCTCTATTTTTTTCTTTAGAAAACATTTCTTGTAAGAATACCTACCTTGGGATTAAACTACATTTTCTTTATAAATAGTGAAGCAAAAAAATGCTACCAAAAGATCAAAAAAGATAAAAAATATCGGTGTCCAAAAATTGGCGCATAAACGCGATGGTACGTTGTTGGGGCATGTGTAGTTATTCCTGGAAAATTGTTAAAAAAGCGATCGTTTATATTCATTAAGGAAAATGTGAACAAAGTTGCATAAATTCGGCAACACAGTCTAGGAAAATACATCTAAAAATCATCAATGAGTCTTGATCATACACTTTTGCATTTGATTTTATTAACATTGTTATTGCTTCATTTTATTAAAATTTTGTAAAATTAAATTGGTTACAAAAATGTAATTCGACCATTTAAAAGATAAACAAATGGTGAATTGGTTTAAAATATACTGTAACTTTGTTTTAAACCATTTTTTTTGTTAATATGTGCTGTTATCTTCAAGGTATGAGCGTTTGAAGTTTTGCACTTTGGGACCTCATATCTTGAAGGGTATATGAGATGTGCGCCAATTTTTAAACACCCTGTATGTGTATAAGTTTAATCGAGATATTAATGTGAAATAAATCTGATTGCATTTCACGTAATCTATTTTAAAGATATTGTTATATTACTTTCACTTTTAGTACTCATTGCAAAATCCAAAGGAATGTTAAAGCAAAATTAAATAGTAATAGTAGAATAATTGTTTTGAATTTCACCTTACTGTAGGGTAAAGTTGCATAAAATGAACCATTTAAATTCTAAGGAGATCACTTGTTTAATTTAGGAGACCACTGTCCTAAATTGGATTTTTTTAATCATGTTTTAATTAACACCAAATAAAATACTGTTTTTTAATATATTTCTTTTGGCAAAAGAATATGCATATATTTCTTATACTGTTTTAGTTTTTCAAAAGAGTCTTTTATTGGCAATAAATTCTAATAGAGAAGTGTTCAAATTTAGGCAATCCTGCACTAGAGATCTTAGTGCAATATACAATTACTTCCAACAAAGAAAGTACCCTATTGACAAAGTAACTTGCAAATCTATGATAAAAGGTTTTGCTTGGGCTCTACACTAGTTTGAAATCAATTTAGATTTGCCTAGATTTAAATTCAATACAGTAAAGACAAAAGTTTAAGATATGTGAAAATTATACCATCAAACACGTTTTTACAAATGTCAACATCTAAATGCAAATTTATCACATTTTTAATATGTTGTTGTGTAAAACAAATAGTTTAACTAAACAATAAAAAAAACGCACTTTAAAAAAGTACCAAAGAGTAATTTTATCCAATTTTGGACGAAATGGTCGAAATGTCGCGAAGCATAGAAACGGTGGTTATAAAAGGTTGCCTAAAATTAACAAAAAACACCACTTTCTGGTCATTGCTCAGTGCGTTTATAAGAGTTAATTTTAATTAAAAACTGTGCTTACCAGCAACATAAATAAACAAAGCACTAGTTGACATATTCTAAAGGTCCATCAATAAGCGTTTAAATACAAATTTTGGCAATTTAAAATGCAAAAAATAGTGTCTTTAAATTGGCAAAATTCTGTATTTAAACGCTCATTGATGGACCTTTGGAATATGTCAACTTGTGCTTTTTTTATTTATGTTGCTGGTAAGCACAATTTTTAACTAAAATTAATTCTAATAAACGCACTGAGCAATGACCAGAAAGTGGTGTTTTTTGTTGATTTTAGGCAACCAACGTTACATAACCACAGTTTCTATGCTTCGCGATATTTCGTGTTAAAATTTAACGTGTTCTTTTTTTCTTGTCTTGTTTTGTGTGATGGTAAATGCAACCGGATCTTAAACTTAGATGCTGGTAAAGTTCACTGATTTTTTTCTCCCTTTCACTTTACTTATTAATCCCGACAGTCTACTGTACTTTCTTTAACATTTAAATGATTTGAAATCGAAATTTGCCTATGTCTATTATATTCGTATTATTATAGTTGATTATGTTTCTACTTAGATATAAATCTTACTGGCTTAAAGCCTAAAAGAGATCGTTAAAAGTCTATAATATAGCAATTACAACTTTTTAATTACGGTTTCCATTAATT
Organism: Cartodere bifasciata; assembly: GCA_963920755.1. NCBI lineage: Eukaryota > Metazoa > Arthropoda > Insecta > Coleoptera > Latridiidae > Cartodere > Cartodere bifasciata. The sequence goes on from OY987198.1 coordinate 17,877,600, forward strand.
ACTAACCAGTTTTGAGAAAAGGTCAAATTCTGTAACTTTGCTTAACAAATAAGTCGTCTGGTTAAATAATACCCTTTTTGAAATGATTGTTCTTTAGAGATTGCTGAAAAATATTTTTTTTATATTTGCGTTCTATAATATGCACATTATGAAACCCGAAATTTGTTTTTTTAAAGTTTCTGAATTGCTTCATTATTAAACCCAAAATTTTATTTTATGGGTTGGTTTTCCTGATGCAAAAATATGAATTATTTTCTTGCAAGGTACTTTTTATTTACAAATTTTACTATTATAATCAATCGGGGGACATAGTTTTTTTGTAGAGGGAATAACTAGAAGAATTGGAGAAACGATATCAATGGTTACATTTTCTCAAAAACGCCTATTCATTCAGTATTAAATGAGTAAAGTTTACAAATGCCATTATTCAATATGTCAAACTTAAATTTATTTTATACTTCAAAATGTCAATGTTATGCTATACGGTTGGTCATAAAAACAGAATTTCATCTTGAGTTTTTAATTCAAATTAAAAATGCTTTTTAATGAATTAAATAAAGCAAATATAAAAAATAGTATAAAAAACTCGTTTTATAAGGCGTTTTTTATCACTTGTCCATTGGAAAACTCGCCGCTGCGCGGCTCTTTTTCCAAACTTGGACGCGTGCTAAAAAACGTTCCTTATAAAACTCAATGTTTTAATATACTATTTATATTTGCGTTCTATAATATGCACATTATGAAACCCGAAATTTGGTTTTTTAAAGTTTCTGAATTGCTTCATTATTAAACCCAAAATTTAATTTTATTGGTTGGTTTTCCTGATGCAAAAAGATGAATTCTTTTCTTGCAAGGTACTTTTTATTTACAAATTTTACTATTATATTCAATCGGGGGACATAGTTTTTTTGTAGAGGGAATAACTAGAAGAATTGGAGAAACGATATCAATGGTTACATTTTCTCAAAAACGCCTATTCATTCAGTAATATATGAGTAAAGTTTACAAATGTCATTATTCAATATGTCTAACTTTAATTTATTTTTTACTTCAAAATGTCAATGTTATGCTATAAGGTTGGTCATAAAAACAAAATTTCATCTTAAGTTTTTAATTCAAATTAAAAATGCTTTTTAATAAATTAAATGAAGCAAATATAAAATATAGTATAAAAAACTCGTTTTGTAAGGCGTTTTTTATTACTTGTCCATTGGAAAACTCGCCGCTGCGCGGCTCTTTTTCCAAACCTGGACGCGTGCTAAAAAACGTTCCTTATAAAAATCTATGTTTTAATATACTATTTTTCCAAATGATAAAAAATATCATTTTGAAAAATTGCATATTTTACAGATAAATATTTAAAATTGTTTGCGAAGAGTTTTAAAATAAAAAGTACCTATGCACTTTTACGTCGCATATCAAATTTTACACTTAATTGCAAAAATTACAATAAATTGTAACTAATAATGAATGATAGTTTATCTATAAATGTCTAAAAAAAATATGTGTATTGGCCAAAAAGTGAATTTGATTAAACTGCATTTATTTTACTTACAGTGAAATAAATCCTTATCATTTTGTTTTGATAAATTTAATTAGAATTTTACCTACTCTAGTTTGAAAAGTTTTAATCAATTTTAACATTTGATCCATTGAGAGTTTGTTATCGAGTTTATTTTTATATTTTATTATTTTGAAATGACGTTTGTAAAATATCCCACGGCACCTTTTTATTTTTTTAAGTTAGTTTGCTGTGAATAATTGTATGGTTCAGTATTTTTTATTTAAATAAATTAAAGTGTGGTGTGAATTTTATCAGTCGATAAAGGTAACTACTTTTTTTTTTGATTTAATTATTTTATTAGTTCAGTAAAAAATTATGCTTTTATTTTATTTTATTTGAAAACTTCTCAAATTAAAATTATTAATTCTAAAAGACCAGAAAGTTTAGGCATTTTAATTTATACCCACAGTTTTCTAAAGTCTTAAAATGTAGCTATACTGATTTAAGAAACTTTAAGTTTTTAATTAATAAAAGTTTGAAAAAACCTTTTCTTTAAAATTTGCTTTTCATACAGTTTACCATCAAATTAAAAAGTTTTAACATTAAAGACAGCATGTTTTTGCAATTGAAACTTGTTTAAACATTAAGAAACAATTTTATACCGCGCCCTACAGATTTTATAACACCTAAAAAAATCAAATTTTTGTCCCACATTACAATTTTAACAAATTTTTCTTTTTTGCAGACTTCTACAAAATGCGGTCCCTCGAGATCTCAACACCATGGCAGGAAGAAGAAGAGGATGTAGAAGTGGACGACATGGAATTAAGTAAACACGATGGAAACGATGATCTAACAGAAGAAAGCAGTAGCGACGAAACTACAGGAAAAAAACGACGAAAACATGGCGGTAAGCAACTTTGACGCCTCGTACCATAAAAACTACACCTCGTACAAAAAAGCTGTTAGGGTTTATGTTTAGCAAATTCAATTTACAGCCAAATGCTTTTTATTTGAACGTCTTAGCAGTTTTAGTTTTGGAGATATAAGCCAAAACGTTGTTGCATGTCAAAAAATAAGCATTATCCAGTAAGGCAACTTTAGCGCCTCATACCATAAAAACTACACCTTGCACAAAAAAGGTGTTATGGTTTATGTTTATCAAATTTAATCCACTACCAAATGCTTTTTATTTAAACGCTTTAACGTTTTTAGTTTTTGAGATACAAGCCTCAACGTTGAGGCATGTCAAAAAATTAGCATGCTCCTGTAAGGTAACTTTAGCACCTCGTACCTTTAAAACGACACCTTGTACAAAAAAGCTGTTAGAGTTTATGTTTAGAAAATTTCATCCACTGCCAAATGCTTTTTATTTGAACGTCTTAGCAGTTTTAGTTTTGAAGATACGAGCCTAAACGTTGGAGCATGTCAAAAAATAAGCATGATACAATAAGGCAACTTTAGCGCCTCGTACCTTTAAAACGACACCTCGCACAAAAAAGGTGTTTTGGTGTTTGTTTAGCAAATTTAATCCACTACCAAATGCTTTTTATATGAGCCAAAACGTTGAGGCATGTCAAAAAATAAGCATGATCCTGTAAGGCAAAAAAACAACACCTCGCACAAAAAAGGTGTTATTGATTGCGTTTAGCAAATTTAATCCACTACCACATGCTTTTTATTTTAATGCTCTAGCAGTTTTATTTTTGGAGATATAAGCAAAAACGTGGAAACATGTCAAACATAAGCATGTTCCCCAAAGGGAGCCATGTATCTCAAAAACTACAAATCTGATTAAAAACCATTTGGGTATTAATTAAAGCTTGTTTTAAGCCCTTTTAGACGGTTTTTAATTCATCGTCCTAGCTTTCTTAGTTTGGGAGATACAACCCAAAGTATATTTTTTCCAAACTCAAACTTTGGTGCTCTGTACTTTCAAAACTAGCCTCCGCACACAAAAATCCCAAATAACAAAATTGTAGACAATTTATTTCTATTCCAAATGCTTTTTATTTCACCTTTCTAACGCTACCCCTTTAAAAGATACATGCTGATTTGTGAATTGTTGCAGGAAGCGCCTCAAGCGGTAGCGCCTCTTCTGGCACTACGACACGACGGAGAAAATCCTGTATAAGTTCACGAGAGAGAAATTTAAGAAGACTGGAAAGTAATGAGAGAGAAAGAATGAGAATGCACTCACTTAATGATGCTTTTGAGGTACAAAAAAAATAATTCAAAATTTGCAGTTTTTAAAATTTTGGTTCCTAAAAATTTAACCTAAAAGGCCGATTTATAGAACGTTACTTTTACTTTACTTCCGCTTTACTTCGGCGTAACTTTAGAGAAAATTAAATAAAATACATGGAAATGTATTAGCAAGTTTATACTTCACTTTAGCGCTACTTTGCTGATTCATTTAGCTGTAAGTAGTACTGTCAAAAGCCGAGCTTGGCCGATCATGCGCAAAATTTGCAAAAATGAGATATTCACCCTTATTGTCAAGGGTGGTGATTACGGAATATCGCTTCGTACGAAACCTGCTGGTCTTCTTATGTAGGTTTCGTACGAAGCGATATTCCGTAATTAGGGCCCAGGTGTAAATAGTCAGAAGTCGCGAGTTCAGACACATGCGCATACCTGTTCCCAATTTCACGTAACTTTACAATCTATAAATTAAGCAAATTTGTTAAGTTACGCGGAAGTGAAGTTACGTCGAAGTAAAGTGAAAGTAACGTTCTATAAATCGCCCTTTATTGTGATGTTGAAAAGTTTGATAATTGTTTTTTTTTTGTGTAGCAATTGAGAGAAGTCATACCACACATAAAAATGGAACGCAAATTGTCCAAAATAGAAACCTTAACATTAGCGAAAAATTATATTATGGCGTTAACAAATGTTATTTGTGAGATGCGAGGCGAAGAAAAACACTACACGTAAGTAACAAATGTTTTTTATTAAGAGCCCGATATCCCACCTTTTCTTATGCAAATTTGTGTACAACTTAGACCGCAGTTTTTAGAGTTATTATTAACGCAATGACTTTGAAATTTTGATAGTGTTACCTTAACTTCTTTTAAAATACTTATTGTTTGGCACATTTTGATTTGGGTCCCTAGTTTAGCAAAAATAACAGTTTAAAGGTGGGTAAACCATGCCAAAAACAACAACTATTTTTTTTAATAAATTGAGCGCACAAAAACAAATTTAAAAAAACAATAAGTATTACAAATTTAATAAGCTTTCCAATGACACCAAGTTTTGAAAATCCGATAAGAATTAGCAAAGATATTTTAAGTCTAAATTACGTGAATATTTACATATAAAAGGGCTCCCCTCCGCCAGCCTCTACCGTGCAATGGAAAAAGAATGTATCTGATTTTAACATGTTTACTGATTTATACGTTTTTTGGACCATGCGAAAACGTTAATCATACTTTAAACATTATTTTATTGATAAATATTTAGATATGAATACGTCTGAAGGTGTACCTGCAGTTCAATGTTAAGCATATTGAATAAAACCTTATTATTTCAAAATCCGATTTTTGCACATACATTGTTTTTCCATTCCACGGTAGGCCCTCTCATGCTAGCGTTCCCCGCACCGATTCGCCTCTCGTCATGGTAGTCGGAGGAGATATGAGACTCTTAAGGCTAGAAATTAAAATTCACAGGCTCGAAGATCTGTGCTTCTAGACGCTTGTATAAATCATCTCCGTTAAGCTCCTGTCAATTCTACTAAATAGCACATCTACATGAGGGCCCCATCGTATATTAAAACTAAATGTAGTTTTGCAAACTAAAAAAATAGGGCTACAAACGTATTTAAATCGGTTACTTCTTTGTGTCGAAAATCTGACTTCAAAAAACAAAAATATAATGAATGATATAAGTCAGATTTTTGACATAAACGAATATTCGATTTAAATAAAACCATAATACGTTTGTAGCCCTATTTTTCCAATTTTCAAAACTACATTTAGTTTTAATATACGATGGGGCCCTCATGTAGATGTGATATTTAGTAGAATTGACGGGAGCTTAACGGAGATGACTTATATGAGCACATATCTTCAAAACTATCAATTTGAATCTCTTAAGACCTTTATAAAATGGCTAGTTTGCTAGCCCAAAAATTAGGCTACAAATAAAGCACATTTCTATAATCATGCATGTTTCTAATTTTTGCATTTTATTTCCAGATTCCACGATATAGAAAGTGATAGTAACGTAGACTTAGATTCAGAGGAACCTTCCACTACACCGGGTGAGCCAAATAACAACTCGATGTTCCAAGAAAATTTGGAAACTCACCCGGAAAGCACACTGGTAAACACTCGTTAAATACGGGCCAAATATTGACTCAACAATCAGGAGACTTAAAATTACACGTGGTTGTTCCAGTTTTACTAGAACCACCCTGTATAAATTAAAAAGTAAATCAGGGTTCATATAAAAATGAAAATCTCTTCAAATGTACATGTATAAACAAAAGGTATTGTCGTATGTAAAAATTTGTAGATAGACTAAAGTAATATTTTAAACGTACAAAAGTTAAAATTTGCAAACTTAAAAAATAAAAAAAGTTTAAACAACAATCGCTTGATAAAAATTAAAAATCAAGGTTGTTACTGTCTAGTGGGCTTAGATTAGACTGCAACGCCCTCTTGCGTAATAGTTTAAAAATTAAAAACAAATTTTAGATAAGAACATTTTGACAAAAAACAAAGTTATTTGGAAAAATAAACAATTTACGTAACAGTTGGAAAATAACTTTTAAAATTCAATAAAAACAAATTTTACCTTATTCAAATTACACAGACAGTTGTGGACATTTTATAATTGTAGCGCCCTCTTGTGGTAAACGATTTAAACACTGCTATTCCAAGTTATGCCGCTAGATGGCAGTATAGTTTCATGTGTTTGTAAAATGCCTGTGGCTCATCTTATAAGGTAATTTGTGTTAAATTTTTTAAATTCACTAGTCAGAAAAACTTTTTTTTAAGAAAAACATGACATTCCAATTTTGATCTCACAAAACAAATAATTTTTGTACGTTTAAAAAGTTGTAAAATAGTTAATTATTTAAAAGGCTATTATGTAACCAAGGTTGTTAATGTATTTAAAAAATTATTATCGTTTTAAAAATCAATTATTAAAAAATTATTTTTGTCAATTAGATAGAAAAATACTAGGTATTTAGTTTTTGTAAAAATGTGCCAAACTATATTTTTCTACTAATGTTTAAATAAAAAAAGTCCAATTTATTTAACGCGGGATGTTGCGAAGCATAGAAACTGTGGTTATGTAATGTTGGTTGCTTAAAAGCAACTAAAAACAGCACTTTCTGGTCATTGCTCAGTGGGTTTATTAGAGTTAATTTTAATTAAAAATTGTGCTTACCAGCAACGTAAATAAACAAAGCACAAGTTGACATATTTAAAAGGTCCATCAATAAGCGTTTAAATACAGAATTTTGAAAATTTAAAATGCAAAAAAATAGTGCTTCTAAATTGTCAAAATTCTGTATTTAAACGCTTATTAATGGACCTTTAGAATATGTCAACTTGTGCTTTGTTTATTCATGTTGCTGGTAAGCACAATTTTTAATTAAAATTAACTCTTATAAACTCACTGAGCAATGACCAGAAAGTGCTGTTTTTAGTTGATTTTAGGCAGCCAACATTACATAACCACAGTTTCTATACTTCGCGACATTCGCCTTTAATTGCCAAATTCAACGAAAATATATCAAAATGGAAATCAGTGTATTATTACCTCATTAAAGTAAAAAAAGAACCAGATTTGTACATATCTTGACCAAAATATTTAAAAAAAAAGCCTATAATCACATTAAAAAAAAACACGTTTTAAAAAATCAGCTAGTTATGTATTTCGCAGTTTACAAGCTATTTAATTATTTAAAATAAAAGCGATTGTGATTTTAATGTGCTTCCGTCTTTATGTATACATTATTTTCCAAGGAGCAGGAGCAAAAAAATAGTTTTCCCCAACAGCAGGAGTAACTTTTTTATTTGTTGCAAACAATTTCATTCGCAAACAGTTTTGTTTTAAAAAAATTTGCCTAGAAGGTCTTGCTTAATTCTGTATTTAAAAAGACGAAGTTTTTTTTTGACAGCTGTCACTTTTCGTACCAATTTTATAAATTTGGCAACTGCGCTGCAGCCATTTTGTAAATCACAGTTACCGTTATGATTATTAATGTAAAACAATTTGTTAAGTTGCTTTTTTGTATACATTCCTTTAGGTTTCACATAGGTTATGATTTTTTGGAAAAAAATCCTAACCTAAAAATGTGGACCTTGAATTAAGGGCCTAATTCAGGCTTGTTTCGTAAAGGCTGAACGTCCCTTTAATGTTAAATGCCTTGTGTGTTATTAGACTAATTTGTAAATATTATATATATATATTAAATACGAAATATTAAGAGTGTTAAGTTTCGTTTTTACTACTTAAAGTTTAAAAAGACGTTTTTTTTAAGCTATATTATATACAAAAAAAAATCTACAATAAACGCTCCCAAATAAAAGGGTTACCATTATTTTGGAATTTTCCAAAATACTCTTTCTCAGTTGTTATGCTCAATATTTTTTCCTGGTACTAAATATTACGATATATATAATATATATATTAAGAAGAAAAGCATAAGTTCCAAATGCGATTTGTGATATGGTAGAACTAGCACAAGTTTTAGTTAGTTGTATAATAAATTAAAATATATTTTATGATAAATGTATATGTATGTCTTAAGTGTATATTCTTTGAAAAATATATTAAAATATATGGAAAATATTATATAATAAAGGATCATGAATTAAAGCAGATGCACCTATGTTAATGAGTTTTATTTCGTATTTTTTAAGATCCTTCTTTTCGCTATATAATATAGCTATATTAAAAAATATATAGGTACTAGATTTTTGTATAAGGTACGAAATTTTTCGTTTTGTTAAACTAAACTAGAAATGGGTAGAAGTCGAAACGCGTAGAAGTTACTCTTCGCAAATGAATAGCTCGAGTAGAATTCGGAATCGGTGGATGTATAATTTTATACTTTGTAAATCAAAGCTAAATCAATTTTTTATATAATTGCTACACATTCTATGCTATACTCTTCGCAAGAAAACAATTATAGGATAATTAATAGTTTCTTATAAAAAAAAATAAAATCTGCGAAGAGTGCTAACTATTAACAGAAAACACGAATAATTTAGTTAACGAAGAGGATAAACGTCAGTTCTGACGTTTAAGATATTTTAGGTTATTTGTTCTGACAGCAGGCTTTGTTTCTTTGTTTGAAATATTTTTGGCATGGCCTTCTTGACCGATGCGTGACGCTATTAGGACTTGGATGTTTTTTGCTACTGAAATCTTTTAGTTTTTGTTTTTTTAACCTTACTGGCTAACTTTTGAAAAAACTAATCAACATTTTTAATAAAAAATTAAATTTTCATTAATTTTGTAAAAAAGATTTTTTTTGTTAATTGAATAATAACGGAGATAGGAGGTTTTTTTGTGGTGGGGGGTAACGGGGGGGTATGACAAAAAAACTAACAAATACTTTTTTGTAGAGAATTAAATTTCCTATGTTTTATGTCGAATAATTTTTTATGTAAATTTAATAATACTCGAGTTACGATTTTTTTTCCACTTGGGGGCCTAAAAAGGGGGCTTTATAGTACTCGGATTCTTGTCAAAAACAATAGGGTTCTTCCTCTTATAGGGATCGATTTTTCCTTAAAATTTGAATAGGATTGGAAGTTTGGTTCTTAAGATAGCGTGTTTACAAGAAACGTGACATCCCACAGACCGACCGACCGACGGACGGACAAAAAATGAAAATCTTAAAAAGTCATGAAACGCACGAATCTGCAAAAATTTTTGCTCTACGACGAAAATTAACGATTTTAGGATTTTCTGATCGATTGCAATATACTCTTGTGAAGAGTATAATAATATTCTTATGCTATTTCATATTTGGTAAGAGCACTTAATATATAATATATTAATCAGAAATGAAACACAGTTTTAGAAATCGTCTAGTTTTAAACTTTTTTTAACATTATCCAGACGATCTGTTGACACATCTCGTTTTTTCCCTTTTTTATCAAAACCTAGAAAAACGATATATTAAAATCTATATAGCTATATTAATTTAAGTTTTAAATTTAATTTTCTTACCCATGATTTTATTTTCATTCTGTTTATACTGAGCTATAATATCTTCTAAAGGTTTGTCAGCATCTAAAACTAAAACTGGTGTTGTATTAAAACGTTCATCATTTGACATTAACCATTTTTCATGGGCTTCATGAAGTTGTTGGAGATATTCTAAGGAAACTCCGGATTCCTCCGGGCGCCCCCTGGCCTTCATTCGTTCGAAAACTATTTCAGGAGTCGTTCTTAAGTATACTGAAAGAAATAATCACCAAAACATTTAAATAATTAGTGAAATACAACAAAAAATATTATGGCAAAAATATAGGCATTTAAAAGTTGTTTTATTTTTTTTTGGATTATTTACCAATAAGATCCAATTGGATGTCAACATTAGCACGGACCCATCGATACCAATGGTCCAATATACTATAATCAGCGCTAGATAAAAAATCTCCCCGATGAGCAACTTCCAAAAAACAAAACCGATTATTTTGTATCGATCTTTCAAAGATTTGCACTCTGGTTTTTGAATCCTTGGGCTGTGAGGTTTGAATCTTTAACCTAGTAAGCATACAGTATGACTGAAAAACATGAATCCATTGCGTTATGTCTTTGTATAAAAGCTCGAGTAAATTGTGGCCATCTACACTTCTCCACCATTCTATAGGCTCCTAGAAAAAAAGCAAAACTTTGAGGTTAAATTGCGTGAAAAGTATACTATACAAAAATGACTATGATACGTTGTTTTGTAGGCAATTTAATCATCTTTCAGATGGTATAAAAATGACGCAAATCGTTCGGTTAGTTTGGCTAAAATCACGCATTTTGTGCAGTGCTTACAGCGTATGTTTCGCTCCCGAAAAAAAAAAAACCAAACTTTGAGGTTAAATTGCGTGAAAAGTAGTCGGTACAAAAATGATTATGATACATTTTCTGATAGGAAATTTAATCATCTTTTAAATGGTGTGAAAATGACGCAAATCGTTCGGTTAGTTTGGGTAAAATCAGGCAATTTGTGAAGTGCTTACAGCGTATGTTTCGCTCCCGTCCATTTTCGAAAAATGCTGTATTAGAGTTGACTTCCCGGCTCCAATATTGCCTTCAATGGAAACCCGAAAAGGTCTATTTGACGGTGATTTAATATCCCTTAACTTTAAAGGTGTTAACCCTTCAAATTTTGGGTTTTTTTGAATTTCCTGTGCCGCCCCATTTGATTTGTTACAACTGTCGAAAAGCACTGTATCCATTGCAAGTTGAATATTTCTTGAATTAAATCTGCAATTGGGAAATAACATTGTACAATTAATAGCCAAGACGTTAGGTTAATAAATTATAGTTTACTACGTTAATGACGGAAAATGAAAGTCTGTATTTTAATTTGTATCTGCATGACCAGCAAAATGGAAAGGCAGAGCAACCTTATTGACCTCTTTTACTTATTAACAATTATAATTTCCTTTTATTTCTACATTTTATTCATATTCTAGGTTAGACTTTCTGCGCGCCATAACCTAAAATAGGTGCTTCAACATTTTTATGTTTTTTGCGATAGCTGTCGTTGTATTAATACAATGGAGTGGTTTAAAAGAAAACTTAATCACTTACCTTTGGGAAGCGGTAAGTTTTTGATATAAATTTAACGTTTTAGGTGATAAAAACGCAGTTTTTATCATAACAACGCTTGTTTTGGAAACAACAACAAGTCATCAAGCAGCTGATGGAATAACAAATGAAACAAAGGCGGTCATTGACCGCGTCGCTTCGCAAATTTTGCTTTTTTGGAGGTTTTTGTACAAAATGAACATTTTTAGGGCAATATGTACCAGGAACAATGGATGTAATGACAGAATACAGCGAAGCAGGTCTGTTTATGCGCTTGTACTACCCAACAAACGCAAAAAAGGACTTAAAAGTAAGCATTTTATCGTTTTTTGTACCCTTTTGACTTAGATTTTTAGACCAATCAAAGTAAATGGTTTCCGTGGATTCCAAACAGTCAGTTTTACGACAAATTAGCACATTTACTCATGGTTTATGCGTTTTTACTTAGGATATGGCTTTGGCTGCGAGGTAAACTGTCAATACCCTAAAAACATTTTAAAAACGTCATTTTTAGGGCAAATCTACATTCCAGCGCTTTTCGGCGCTAAAATTCATATCCCAGACCAAAAACTGAAGTGTATTTTGGTTTCCCATGGTTTAGGTGGGCAAAGATACCTCTATTCGAGTACTTGTTGTGAATTAGCTTCACATGGGTACCTTGTAGTGGCCATAGAGCACAGGTAAGCTGTCTATGGACACGCCACGCCCCCTTTTTTACGTTTTAAAACTAGAAGGGCGTGGCCTAATAGCCCAATTATTCTAATTAAAATTTGTAGGTTCCTTAGAAAAAAATGCCAACCAAGATCTGCTTATGCAGGATTGTAGACACTACCCCCAGGAATATATAAGTGAAAAATTCCCACAAAATTTCCGTGACATTTAGCCCCCATCTTGCATAGAAGTGAGGAGTTAGTTTTTTGTTAATACCTAAACTATTCGGCACATTTGAAAAAAGTTTTAAAAATTTTTAGGAACATTATTTTAATAAGAATACAATCATTTTAAAAAAAATAATAAATCAACCAATATTAACGATTTTATAGCACTTTGAAAATGTACTAATTTGGTCCTACAGAGAACGCTGCAATCTATGCTTCAGGACTCTATGACTAAGATAGACGATTATGATGAAATAAGGTGATTTTCAAAGAGCTATAGAATCGTTAATATTGGTGATTTATTATTTTTTTTTAAATGATTGTATTCTTATTAAAATAATGTTCCTAAAAATGTTTAAAACTTTTTTCAAAAGTGCCGAATAGTTTAGGTATTAACAAAAAACTAACTCCTTATTTCTATGCAAGATGGGGGCTAAACATCACGGAAATTTTGTGGGGATTTTTCACTTTTATGTTCCTGGGGGTAGTGGCTACAAACCTGCATAAGCAGATCTTGATTGGGATTTTTTTCTAAAGAACCTACAAATTTTAATTAGAATAATTGGGCTATAATGCGTTTTTTTGTTGTAGAGACCATTCAGCCACTACTACGCACTATTACGCATCAAAAGAAGATGCTATGCGTGGTAAAATGACTGAAATACGTTACAAACGTATTAAATTCGGTAAAGGGCATTTAGAAGCGCGTGAAAAACAGGTTGAGCAAAGAGCAAATGAGATTTTAAAACTATTAGACTTCGTTATGGACCTAAATAAAGGAAATGTGCCTTATAATGTCTTAAACGATGCCCCTGAGACTAAAAATAAAGACTTTAACCTATCAGACTTAGTCAACAACATAAATCTAACTCAAATAAGTTTAATGGGGCACTCTTTTGGAGGGGCCACTGCACTTTTGGCTATGTCTAAAAGACCTGAACTGACGTAAGTTGTTTTTTTGCTCTTTAGGCTGTTTTTAAAGGTATTTTTGAAGGCATGGGATATTGTTGGATCCCTGGATGTTCCCTATTAAAAAATGGGACCTCCCACAAAAAATAAGTCAGCCTCTTTTGTTTGTTAATACGCAGACCTTTCATATTAAGTCAAATTGTGATGCGATGGAAAAATATCTGGGGTCTAATGATAGAGAAATGTATACTATACTGTAAGTATTTAATATTATGTAAAATATATGTATTAAATACGTAAAATAATATACATAATGTATCTATTATACCTATATTATTATTTTATCTAAAGCATACGGTATACAGGGTGTTACCAAATAACTAGGAAAAAATCAGGGGGTAATTTCTGGACACATTTTAAGTAAAAAAGTTCATATAAACATGTGTCCGAAAATCCTTTTTTTCTGAGATACAGGGTGCCAAAGTTTCTAAAAAAAAACTTTTTTTTTAAGATTACCAAGAAACTAAACCAGATATTTATTTAAAACTTAGCACGGGTAATTTTCCTACCATTCGGCATAAGGTGCGGTAGAAAAAAAATAAAAATTATAATTGGAAGGAGCACATTTGGGGGTACCATGGGGGTTGTTCACCCCCAACTTTTTTGTGTGTTGCTTCTTTGGTATTTTCATAAAATAATTAAAAGCCCTAGAATATGATCTTTAAAATTAATGTCTTGTTGTTTTTTTTATAAAATTAACCGTTTTCGAGAAAAAAATTCATTGACCAAAGGCAACAAAATTTCTTTTTTAAGTTTGGCTTTTTTATGTTAATGAAAATAAAACATAGTTAACAATGAAGGGTTAATTAATTTCTTTTTTTTATTATTATTTCAAATAAATATCTGGTTTAGCTTTTTAGTAATCTTAAGATTAAAATTTTTTTGAGAAACTTTGACACCCTCTGCATCTCAGAAACGAAAGATTTTGGGACACATCTTTATATGAACTTTTTCCTAGTTATTTGGTAACACCCTGTATGTAAAATGTATGTATTAAATACGTAAAATAGTATACATAATACATCTATTATGCCTATATTATTACTTTATGTAAAATATACGGTATGTAGTTATATATTTAGCCCAAAAAAAGCCCTTTTCAACAGATTTTATTATTTTTTTTTAGGCATACAACTCATGAAAATCAAACAGATTCAGTTTTGGTAGCTGGATATTGGATGAACTGGTTTATGAAAAAGCTAGACCCTGTATTAGCTCTTGAAATCAACAATTCCATTATTTTACTGTTTTTAAACAAACATTTAGGGATACCGGAAAAAATAGACAAAAATGAATTAATTTTAAAGCAAGAGAAAAGAAATTACGAAACCGGTCTAACAAAACCGTGGGCTGTTTAATTTATTTATAAACAAGGGGGAATATTTTTGTACTTTATTTTTAATATATATTTACATTATTTGGTTAAAAAACTAATTTTTTATATATTCAAGTTTAAAAAATCTTCGACCTCCTGATTTTTTTAAATTTTGGAAAAAATAGGGTTTCTACGAAAAATTAAAGTGCAGATTTGTATTCTACGTCAAAAAAGCTATGTACAAAATAAGTTTCATTAAAATCGGAGACAAAAAATATTTTTGCTAAGCTTTTCTGAAAATTGAAAATTTTCAAAATTTGACCTACTTTGAAAAGCTCTAGCAAAAAAACGAAAGCACTTGGAAAAAATCCGATTGCAGATTTGGTTTCCACGGCCTTTAAAACACGCCTAGAAACACAGTTTAAGGCAATTTTTTTTTTAATTTTTATCATTTTTAACTAAGGGGTAAGGGTACAAATATTTGCAGTTTTTTAATTGGCATGACCACAAATAATTTTTGCTACAAATAAATGCTGTCAATGCGTATGTAAAACGAGCTGATTAATCCAAATCTGACACCTAAACATTTGTAACGCTTTTAGTTTTGTTGCTATACGCTTTGAAAGGCAACT
Organism: Cartodere bifasciata; assembly: GCA_963920755.1. Lineage (NCBI taxonomy): Eukaryota > Metazoa > Arthropoda > Insecta > Coleoptera > Latridiidae > Cartodere > Cartodere bifasciata. The sequence continues at coordinate 17,892,681 of OY987198.1, forward strand.
TCAAACGCGCAACCTAATTTTTTTTAAAGTGCTCTAATCGGTCAAATTTTATTTTTACAAAAAATTAAAATGCAGATTTATATTCTACAACCAAAAAGCAATTCAGAAAATAAGTTATATTAAAAAATCGGAAAAAAAAAATATTTTTGCAAATTTTTAAAATTTGGAAAGCTCTAGCAAAAAAACAAAAAAAAAGGCAACTTCAAATGCGCAACCTGATTTTTTTAAGCGCAAATGGTAAAAAAATAATTGTACAAAAAAATAAAATGCAGATTTGTATTCTACATCAAAAAAGAAATGTACAAAGTAAGTTTCATTAAAATCAAAAGAAAATTAAAAAAAATATATATTTTTTAAAAAAAATTAATAATCGTAATATTCTACGCCATACGGTTGTTGATAATACGCTCCATCGTAATCAGGGTAAGAAGGGTAAACAGGCTGTCCAACATTAATACCCAAATTTGGAGCATTTAAACCAAGAATCGAAGTCAGATTACCCCCAATTTTTCGACCTATACCAAAATTATCCAAAAAATCGTTTAACATCGTTAAGGCGACATTCTCCGAAGTATGAGCTTGGCCAAGCGCACTAGAGGGCAGCACAGGATCAAAAATCGAAAGCGCATGCTTATAGATCTCTAGAAGAATGTCTATGGTTTTGCTAGCTTCTTTAGCAATGCCGCTTGGCAGAAAAGGCTCAAAAGTGTACAGGGTATTGTTGATCCAATGTAAGGGGTCAAATAAGTTTAAAAGTGTCTTTAGACCATCTGCTATGTATTGAAAAGGGTTTGGCAGTTTTAGGTTACCTAAACCGCCAAAAAGTTTGAGTGCACTCAAACCAGCTTGAAGAATATTACCGGATGAAAGAGCCTGTATAACATTTCCTGCTGATCCAAGCGTATCAAAAATGTTGCTGCCTCCACTACTAGACCCGCCTAAAATAATTCTCTTGTAGTAGTGGCCAAAAATTGACGCATAAACGCGACGGTACGTTATTGGGGCATGTCTAAATGTTAAGAGCCCGACACTCAGTCCTTATACCATGTAGAGGTGCTACCGCGGGCTGCAGTGGCCAGATTAGACTAAAGACTAGTTGAACAGATATATGAATATGTGTCTAGAGTAGCCACCTACCACCAGTACAACTAGAGAGGCTTGACCTTGCTCTAATTCAGCACGTTTTTATGCAAATTCACAAAACTTAGACTCCAAATATCTTAGTTAATTCTTATCCGATTTTGAAACACTTGGTGTCATTAGAAAGATAATTAATTTTGTAATACTTATTGTTTTTTAAAAATCGTTTATGTGGCTTAATTTAATAAAGAAAAATAGTTGTTTTTAGTATAGTTTGCCCTTCTTTAAACTGTTATTTTTGCTAAACTAGGGCAACTAAACAAAATTTGCCAAACAATAAGTATTTTAAAAGGAGCTAACATTATATGGTCAAAATTTTAAAACAATTGCTCTTATAATAACGTTCTAAACTGCGGTCTAAGTTGTACACAAGTTTGCATAAGAGAAAATGGGTAGTCGGGCTCTTAAAAAAATCCATCTCATATACCCTTGGAGATATGAGGTCCTAAAGTGCAAAACTTCGAACGCTCATACCTTGAAGATAACAGCACATATTAACGAAAGAAATGGTTTAATACAAAGCTACAGTCTATATCTTAAACCATTTCACTATTTGTTTATCTTTTAAATAATCAAATAACATTTTTACAATCAATTTAATTTTACAAAATGTTCATGAAACGAAACAACAATGTTAATAAAATTTAATGCAAAAGTGTATGTACAAGACTCATAGATGATTTTTAGTATATGTATTTTCCTAGTCTGTGTTGCCGAATTTATGCAACTTTGTTCGCATTTTCCTTAATGAATATAACACATGGTTTTTTTAACAATTTTCCAGGAATCCCTAGACATGCCCCAACAACGTACCATCGCGTTTAAAAATTTAAAGACTTTTCAAAAAGTTATTCTTACCTGAACCTGATCCAGAACTGGAAGGTTTTGGTGACAAATTGGGCAAAAATGGAATTGAAAATGGAAAAATAGCAGGGATTGCAAACAATAGAAGCACAAAAATTGGTTTACAAATTGACATTTAAGACAAATTCTAAGCTAAAAAGATATTTAGCTAAAACTACATTTCTAGTAAAATTGTGCGATATTTTTAATACAAAAATAAACTAGAATGGGTAGAAGTCGGAGTGGGTAGAAGTCAAAACGCATAGAAGTTACTCTTCACAAATAAGTAGATCGAGTAGAATTCGGAATCGGTAGAAGTGTAGTTTTATATTTTATAAATCAAAGCTAAATCAATTTTTTTATATAATTGCTACACATTCTATGGTATACTCTTCGCAAGAAAACTATTATAGGATAATTAATAGTTTCATATAAAAAAAATGTATGCAAATAAAATTTGCGAAGAGTGCAAACTATTAACAAAAAACAGGAAGAATTTTGTTAACGAAGAGGATAAACGTCAGTTCTGATTCTGACGTTTAAAATATTTGAGGTTATTTGTTCTGACAGCTGGCTTTGTTTCTTTGTTTGAAATATTTTTGGCATGGCCTTCTTGACCGACGCGTGACGCGTTTTGGACTTAGAAGTTTTTTGCTACTGAAATCTTTTAGTTTTTGTTTTTTTAATTTTACTAGCTAACTTTACAAAAAATGATCCAACATTTTTAATAGATAATTAAATTTTTAATAATTTTGTAAAAATAATTTTTTTTGTAGATTGAATAATAACGGAGATAGGAGGTTTTTTTGTGCTGGGGGGTAATTGGGGGGTCGGACAAAAAAACTAAGGAATACTTTTCAGTGAAGAATTAAATTGTCTATATTTTATGTCAAATAATTTTTTTTGTAAATTTAATAATAGTCGGGCTACGATTTTTTTTTCATTTGGGGGGCTGAAAAGGGGGCTTTGCAGTACTCGGATTCTCGTCAAAAACAATAGGGTTCTTCCTCTTATAGCGATCGATTTTTCCCTAAAATTTGAAATGGATTGGAGATTTGGTTCTTAAGATAGCGTGTTTACAAGAAACGTGACATACACCAGACCGACCGACCGACCGACGGACGGACAAAAAATGAAAATCTTAAAAAGTCATGAAACGCACGAATCTGCAAAAATTTTTGCTCTACGACGAAAATTGACGATTTTAGGATTTTCTGATCGATTGCAATATACTCTTGTGAAGAGTATAATAAACTACCAAGGCAAATATTTGGTAGTGTAAAAGTGCCTCCTATTCTTATCTTTTTACCTTGCCATTTGAAACAATTACATTGCTGATATTATTACTGTAATTAAATAAAACTAGGCTAATTTGTAAAAATACGTATTATTAAAAAAAAACCTTCAAAAATAAACTGCTAAAATTTAAAATTTGTACCAAACTGTTTTTTCGAAAATTGATAAAAGGTAATATTAGTAGACAAAATTTTAGATAATATGCTGCTTTACATTTTGAAATTGGATAAAAAATTATTTTTCCAAAATTTTACCATCTTGCCAATTTTTTTTATAAAATTGTCTGTTTTTAAGTCACGATAACTCTAAAACTAGACGAGATGGAAAATATTCAGTGTTTTGTTCTGATTCAGCAGCATATTTTGCATAAGCATGAAAGTTCTCGGGCATGTAAATAATTTTTTAAAGTCGTGAGAGCAAAAAAATTTGATTTTGGCCAAAATCGACAATTTTTTAATACTTACCCCTTCAAAAAAAGTGATAAAAATTAATGTTGCTGTTTCGTATCAAATTTGTTTTGTGGATTATTTTAATAGTACAGAAAACTATAAGCCACTTAAATTTTTATAAAAACTATAGCATCAAATTTTAAAATAAGATGCAACCTTATTTTTCTCGCTGAAATTTCCTAAAAATATACAAAATTTAAAATTTGTACCAAACTGTTTTTTTGAAAATTGACAACAGATAATATTAAGTAGACAAAATTGTAGACAATATGGCGCTTCAAATTTTGAAATTGGATAAAAAATTATTTTTCCAAAATTTTACCATCTTGCCAATTTTTTCTATAAAATTGTCTGTTTTTAAGTAACGATAACTCTAAAACTGGAAGAAATGGAAAATATTTAGTGTTTTATTCTGATTCAGCAGCTTATTTTGCATAAGTATGAAGGTTCTCGGGCATGTAAATAATTTTTTAAAGTCGTGAGAGCAAAAAAACTTGATTTTGGCCAAAATCGACAATTTTTTAATACCTACCCCTTCAAAAAAAGTAAAAAAATTTAACGTCGCCGATTCGTATCAAACTTGTTTTGTGGATTCTTTTAATACTACAGAAAACTATAAGCCACTTAGGTTTTTATAAAAATTATAGCATCTAATTTTAATATAAGATGCAACTTTATTTTTCTCTTAAATTTCCTAAAAATATACAAAATTTAAAATTTGTACCAAACTGTTTTTTCGAAAATTGATAAAAGATAATATTAGTAGACAAAATTTTAGACAATATGATGCTTTAAATTTTGAAATTGGATGAAAAATTATTTCTCTAAAATTTTGCCATCTTGCCAATTTTTTTATAAAATTGTCTGTTTTTAAGTCGTGATAACTTTAAAACTAGACGAGATGGAAAATATTTAGTGTTTTATTCTGATTCAGCAGCTTATTTTGCATAAGTATGAAAGTTCTCGGGCACGTAAATAATTTTTTAAAGTCGTGAGAGCAAAAAACTTGATTTTGGCCAAAATCGACAATTTTTTAATACCTACCCCTTCAAAAAAAGAGAAAAAATTTAACGTCGCCGATTCGTATCAAACTTAATTTGTGAATTATTTTAATACTACAGAAAACTATAAGCCACTTAAATTTTTATAAAAACTATAGCATCAAATTATAATATAAGATGAAACCTTATTTTTCTCCCTCAAATTTCCTAAAAATATACAAAATTAAAAAATTGTACCAAACTGTTCGAGGGCTCCAACGATTACTCTTCTAACTCAAAATGACCACTTTTCAGGAGAGCGAAAAAACAAATTTAATGAGAATTATTTGTAAATATTTTAAAAACTATTACATTTTTTTGCGCAATTTTTTGAATAAAGTATCTTAGGACTATAACCAATTGTTTTTTAACAAAAAAAGTTATTAAGATCCCTTAATTATTTAAATAATTAACTTATGTTACTTAACGGTCAAGTTTTTTTATTGTAACATAAATTATAATGTTATAAGTCCTAAGTAAAATATTTTAACTCAACATAAATTTATATATTTGAGATGTACAGTAGTATATCTACAGTTGTTTTGTATATTACTGTCGTAAAGTAGTATAACTAACGAATTAGAACAATACATATCCAGACGTAAAGTATTCTAACTAAACTTACAATACCATAGGGCTAAATAAATTTTTTTGTTAGGAGGCAGCAACATTAGTGTAACTTTAAGTTATTTTTTTTATTTGAGTCGTAAAATATTATAACTTGAGATACAATATAATATAACATATTTAGATTAGCTATTTAGAATAGTTTACCACCCAAGTTTATCAATTATCTTAAGTTATAATTAATAACGCTTAAAAGTGTGCTTCTAACTTAACATAGCATTGTTTTCTTGAGAATTTTTGGAAAGTTATTTTAAAATACGTTTAGTTCTTACGTGTTTATTATTGGTCAGAATAATTTCATATTAGGAGAGGTGATGCAGGGGAGCAAGGGGAATCTTTTGTACTATAAGACGTAAAGTAGTGTAACTCGAGTTACAATAGTAATCGTTGGAGGCCTCGTGTTGTTTCGAAAATTGATAAAAGATAATATTAGTAGACCAAATTTTAGACAATACGGTGGTTTAAATTTTGAAATTGACTAAAAAATTATTTTTCCAAAATTTTTCCATCTTGTCAATTTTTTTAAAAAAATTGTCTGTTTTTAAGTTACGATAACTCTAAAACTAGACGAGATGGAAAATATTTAGTGTTTTATTCTGATTCAGCAGCTTATTTTGCATAAGTATGAAAGTTCTCGGGCATGTAAATAATTTTTTAAAATCGTGAGAGCAAAAAAACTTGATTTTGGCCAAAATCGACAATTTTTTAATACCTACCCCTTCAAAAAAAGTGAAAAAATTTAACGTCGCCGATTCGTATCAAACTTGTTTTGTAGATTATTTTAATAGTACAGAAAACTATAAGCAATTAAAATTTTTATAAAAACTATAGCATCAAATTTTAATATAAGATGCGAACTTATTTTTCTCCCTTAAATTTCCTAAAAATATACAAAATTTAAAATTTGTACCAAACTGTTTTTTTGAAAATTGATAAAAGATAATATTAGTAGACAAAATTTTAGACAATATAGGGCTTTAAATTTTGAAACTGGATGAAAAATTATTTTTCCAAAATTTTACCATCTTGCCAATTTTTTTTATAAAATTGTCTGTTTTGAAGTCACGATAACTCTAAAACTAGACGAGATGGAAAATATAAAGTGTTTTATTCTGATTCAGCAGCTTATTTTGCATAAGTATGAGAGTTCTCGGGCATGTAAATGATTTTTTAAAGTTGTGAGAGCAAAAAAACTAGATTTTGGCCAAAATGGACATTTTTTTAATACCTACCCCTTCAAAAAAAGTGAAAAAATTTAACGTCGTCGATTTGTATCAAACTTGTTTTGTGGATTATTTTAATACTACAGAAAACTATAAGTCACTTAAATTTTTATAAAAAATATAGCATCAAATTTTAATATAAGATGCAACCTTATTTTTCTCCCTCAAATTTCCTTAAAATATACAAAATTTAAAATTTGTACTAAACTGTTTTTTCGAAAATTGATAAAATATAATTTTAGTAGACAGAATTTTAGACAATATGGTGCTTTAAATTTTGAAATTGGATAAAAAATTGTTTTTACAAAATTTTACCATCTTGCCAATTTTTTTTATAAAATTGTCTGTTTTGAAAGCACGATAACTCTAAAACTAGACGAGATGGAAAATATTTAGTGTTTTATTCTGATTCAGCAGCTTATTTTGCATAAGTAGGAGAGTTCTCGGGCATGTAAATAATTTTTTAAAGTCGTGGGAGCAAAAAAAATTGATTTTGGCCAAAATCGACAATTTTTTAATACCTACCCCTTCAAAAAAAGTGAAAAATTTAACGTCGACGATTTGTATCCAACTTGTTTTGTGGATTATTTTAATAGTACAGAAAACTAGGAGCCACTTAGGTTTTTATAAAAACAATAGTGTCAAATTTTAATTTTTTTTTAAACTATAAATCATATTTTTTTATGTATAAATCAGTACTTATTCATTTTTAAAGTTAGGTGCTCTTTTTTCTACAAAAGCTGTCATTCCTTCTTTACGGTCAGCGGTAGCAAAAGTACCATGGAACATACGCTTTTCAAAGTGCAAACCTTCACGTAAGGTCGTTTCAAATGCGGTATTAACCGATTCTTTACACATTTGATTAATTAGCGGCGAATTTGCGGCGATTTTCTCGCCTAATTTAATCGTTTCTTCTAATAATTTATCAACTGGAAAAACCTTGCTTACCAATCCCATTTTTTCTGCTTCTTGAGCTGGTACTTGTGCCCCTGCAAAGACAATTTTTTTTATACAGGGTGTTACCAAATAACTAGGATAAAGTTCAGAGGGTAATTCCTGAACACATTTAAAAAAAAAAAAGTTCACATAAACATGTGTCCGAAAATCCTTCGTTTCTAAAATACAGGGTGCCAAACTTTCTAAAAAAAAAACTTTTTTTTTAAGATTACCAAGAAACTAAACCAGATATTTATTTGAAACTTAGCACGGGTAATTTTCTTGCCTTAAGGCATAAAGTGCGGTAGAAAAAAAATAAAAATTATAATTGGTAGAGGTACATTTGGGGGTACCACGGGGGTTGTTCACCCCCAACTTTTTTGTGTGTTACTTTTTTGGTATTTTCATAAAATAATTAAAAGCCCTAGAATATGATCTTTAAAATTAATGTCCTCTTCTTTTTTCATAAAACGTTTTTGAGGAAAAAATTCATTGCCCAAAGGCAACAAAATTTCTTTTTTAAGTTTGGCTTTTTTATTTTAATGAAAATAAAACATAGTTAACAATGAAGGGTTAATTTATTTCTGTTTTTTATTATTATTTCAAATAAATATCTGGTTTAGTTTCAGTAATCTTAAGATTAAATTTTTTTTTGAGAAACTTTGACACCCTGTATCTCGGAAACGAAGGATTTTCGGACACATGTTTATATGAACTTTTTTTCTTAAAATGGGTTTGAGAATTACCCCCTGAATTTTTTCTTAGTTATTTGGTAACACCCTGTATTAGACCACGCCCCTAGGTCATTTAAACCCCACCCACTTAAAATTTTAAGGTTATACAACCCAAATGTCAAAAATGAGTGCGTTTTTTTCGAAAATGCACTGTAAGGAAATGTCGCGAAGCATAAAAACTGTGGTTATGTAATGTTGGTTGCCTAAAATCAACAAAAAAACACCACTTTCTGGTCATTGCTCAGTAGGTTTTCAAGAGTTAATTTTAATTAAAAGTTGTGCTTACCAGCAACATCAATAAACAGCACAAGTTGACATATTCTAGGTCCATCAATAAGCGCGGTTTAAATACAGAATTTTGGCAATTTAAAATGCAAAAAACGAGCTTCTAAATTGTCAAAATTCTGTATTTAAACCACGCTTATTGATGGACCTAGAATATGTCAACTTGTGCTGTTTATTTATGTTGCTGATAAGCACAATTTTTAATCAAAATTAACTCTAATAAACCCACTAAGCAATGACCAGAAAGTGGTGTTTTTAGTTGATTTTAGGCAATCAACATTACATAACCACAGTTTTAATGCTTCGCGACATGTCCGTTTGAGCTAAAACGTACCTGTAAGGGCCATTTCCATTGCCTTTGATTTTCCAATTGCCCTAGGTAAGCGTTGAGTGCCCCCTGCCCCTGGAATGGTCCCAATTAAGATTTCAGGTTGGCCAAATTTGGCATTTTCGCCCGCGTATATAATATCACACAGCATTGCTAATTCGCAGCCGCCCCCAAGCTAAAAAACGCACTTTTAAGCCCCAATTTAAAAATGTAGCCCAATTATTCTAATTAAAATTTGTAGGTATCTTAGAAAAAAATCCCAACCAAGATCTGCTTATGCAGGATTGTAGGCGCTACCCCCAGATATATAAAAGTGAAAAATTCCCACAAAATTTCCGTGACGTTTAGCCCCCATCTTGCATAGAAGTGAGTAGTTAGTTTTTTGTTAATACCTAAACTATTTGGCACTTTTAAAAAACGTTTTAAACATTTTTAGGAACATTATTTTAATAAGAATACAATCATTCTTAAAAAAATAATAAATCACCAATATAAGGGATTCTATAGCTCTTTGAAAATCACCTTATTTCATCATAATCGTCTATCTTAGTCATAGAGTCCTGAAGCATAGATTGCAGCGTTCTCTGTAGGACCAAATTAGCACATTTTCAAAGTGCTATAAAATCGTTAATATTGGTGATACATTATTTTTTTAAAAATGATTGTATTCTTATTAAAATAATGTACCTAAAAATTTTTTAAACTTTTTTCAAAGGTGCCAAATAGTAAGGTATTAACAAAAAACTAACTCCTCACTTCTATGCAAGATGGGGGCTAAACGTCAAGGAAATTTTGTGGGAATTTTTCACTTTTATGTTCCTGGGGGTAGTGGCTACAAACCTGCATAAGCAGATCTTGGTTGGGATTTTTTCTGGGGGCATTATTAGAATGATTGGGCTAAATGAGGGCATTACTTACAGCGTAACCGTTAACGGCCGCTATTACGGGTTTGGGGCATTCCCCAACACGATTCCAATGTGCTAAAAAGTTGCCGCTAATGCATTTTGAGTAGGTATTGTTCTGCATTTCTTTTATGTCTGCTCCTGCAGCAAATGCTTTTTCAGATCCGGTCAATATAATAGCCCCAACTGATGCATCTTGCTCAAAATTCTCTATTGCCTTGGCGACTTCACGCATTAGACCATCGCAAAGGGCATTTAATGCTTTGGGGCGATTCAAGGTGACGAGACCCACATTTTGGTTGGCCCCCTTTTTTTCTACCTTGATAAATTCGTAATTTGCTAGAAAATGAGGCTTAGTAGGCGTTGTAAACAAAACATAAATAAGATGGTAAAACAAAATAGGAATTCTAACCTCACAAACTTACCTAAGCAAGCTGAACTGTAGAATTTTGTTGGTTTTAGTGGTAATTTTTGCTTTAAAACTTGATTTGAGGTGGTGAAAATAAGTTTGGCTAGAGTTTTCGTGGACATGGTGTTTTTGGTTGCGGAGCTTGCACAAAAATGGAAATTTATTTGAATTTGGAAACCGGTTTAAAAGTTCATAAGATTTTGCTTATCAGCGGAGTTGACCAAGTAAGTTTTGCACCATTTTTAGACATTTTTAATGCGTTATTTGTTTGTGCGACTGTATTTAATAATGTTTTGTAAATTATCTTTTAATTATTTATATTATTTGTGTAAATAATTTCTGTATATTGAGTAAGGCTTAACTTAATTTAATCTTTATTGGGGGGGCTACAATTTTATTAAAAAACAGTTTTACTCTCATGCTTTTCTAGAGCTAGAACATTTATTTTCAAAAAAAAATAATTATAGCTACAATTCTTCTAAGTAATACATTTTTTTATTGTTAATCCTAATTAAATCAGGGAGTATTATGTACCCCCTTTCGGCTGCCCTAGGATTTCTTCCATGAATAAAACATCTCCAAAGGCTTGTTAACTTTCCAAAACTTCTCGTGCAGTTGCCCCAAAGTTTGGTTCCCACTTAAAGACACATACTGCCCTGTCGCCGGCGATATATAAATACAAAAATTAAGCAAATTGTGCGTTGTCGAAAGCTGCGAATCCAAATCCAGCGTCAACCGCATCGCCAAATACTTATGCAAATGATCCACAGTCGCATTCGCAGTTGTCTTTAAATACCTTATCGAGTCCTCCTTCAGCGCCTTTATGAGATGATTATCCCCCGACATCTCCGTGGGATGCGGCTTGAACACCAGCTCTATCTCGTTGATGGTGATGGGCTCCGAGGGGCCCCCTTCACCGTCCGTGTCGTCAGTGCCTGTCTTATCGCTGGACTCGCTCTCTTCGCTGCCTCGCTCTGAGGCCGTGAGGAGGACAGACTTGGCCGCGCTGCCTCCACGCTTTACTGAGGACTTGGCGATGGAGCTCACGCTGCTGGACACGGGGCTTGGGGGCTGCGAAGGGGGGCTGCTGCGCCCTGAGGGGGCTGGACTGTTGGTCGCGGTGGCGGTGTTGGTGTTGGGGGCTGGCGTGTTTGTGTTGTTTTGTGGGGTGTTCTGTAACAACCGGGGCTATGCTTAGAGACACTGGGGTACTTAAAAGAGGTACTGATACATATTTTAGCGTTCTAATGACTAATTTTAACGCTACTACAACTATAAAACGACCTGCATGCGCGCGCTTTGAACGTATGTAAAGCCCTAGAATAAAAACCAAAAAAAGCACTTACGTTGTCTCTAGCTGGCGTGTTGGACGGCGTGCTATTTTCAGCCCCTTCACCAGGCTCCTTCTGGTCCGTTTCATTAGTCTTCCTCGCTCTTACCGGCCTATTCTGAGACTGCAGCTTGATTCCCTCGTTTATGGAATTAACCAGAGCCGCAGAGGAATGATTCTTGTTCAACTTAGCCAATACCTGCTCTTGATGTGCCTCATACTCGTCTCTGCTGGGGTATATCTTGGATATAAGCAAGTCAAAGTTAGGATCAGGCCGTAAAGAACGCTTCGACACTAGTTTCTTTCTACAAGTGGGGCACTCCTTATTCCCTGACCTAAGCGCTGTTATAATGCAGTCTGAACAAAACCTGTGCAAGCATTCTTTAGTAGTCATGGTTTTCTTAAGCATATCCAAGCAAATGGGGCACATAAGCTCGCTGTGAAGGCTTCTAGGCGACACTGCTATTTCTGTATTGTCGGTTATGAGCTCTTGGGGCGTCCGGTGCAGCTCGTAGAGGGATAATTCCCAGTTCTTGTTTAGGCCTACAGGTTCTGATGTTGACATTTTGTCGAAATGGGGCCCTAAACCTCCGTTAAAGGGTGTAATACACTTATAAACAACGCTTTTAAACACTTGTTTAGCAAAACGTCAACAACTATGAAAGTGAGGTTAGATTTCCTTGTTTGGTGCGATGTAGGCAACCAATAAATCAAGTAGGTGTGTTGTGTTGCCTATGCGAGCAATGCTGCCAACGTTAAACAAATGCGCATTTTTTTTAAAGTAATTTTTTGCTACAAAAAGCTGTGCAAACTCTTTAATGTGTATATATTTGTTTTAAAGTAGCGTCTTATTATTATGCAATTACGCCTCAAACAAGCGCTTTAGATCAATGTTCCTAATAAACGCAAAGTGGTCATTTTGTTGTTCAGTTGGTAGCACTTAAACGTCAATAGTCACGTAAACAACAACAAAAATATCAACTAAAACCATCGTTTTTTCACTAATTACCGCGTAATAACTAGTGCTAAAGCGTTTTTTTGCAATGGCAACTTCCGAAGTAATAGGTCTTAACAAAAACTGGGAGCTTTCCCTCTACGAGCTCCATAGGACCCCCCAAGAAGCGGTAACCGACGCTACCGAAATCGCCGTGTCTCCACGAAGTCTCCACAGTGAGCTCATGTGCCCCATTTGCTTGGACATGCTCAAAAAAACCATGACTACAAAAGAATGCCTGCACAGGTTTTGCTCAGACTGCATAATAACAGCGCTACGGTCAGGGAACAAGGAGTGCCCCACTTGTAGAAAGAAACTAGTGTCGAAGCGTTCTTTACGGCCAGATCCTAATTTTGACTTGCTTATATCCAAGATATACCCTAGCAGAGACGAGTATGAGGCACATCAAGAGCAGGTATTGGCCAAGTTGAACAAGAATCATTCCTCTGCAGCACTGGTTAATTCCATAAACGAGGGAATCAAGCTGCAGTCTCAAAACAGACCGGTTAGGGCGAGGAAGACTAATGAAACGGACCGAAGCGAGCCTGCTGAAGGGGCTGAAAATAGCACGCCGTCCAACACGCCAGCTAGAGACAACGTAAGTGCTTTTTTGTGTTTTTATTCTAGGGCTTTACATACGTTCAAAGCGCGCGCATGCAGGTCGTTTTATAGTTGTAGTAGCGTTAAAATAGTCATTAGAACGCTAAAAGATGTATCAGTACCCCTTTAAAGTACCCCAGTGTATCTAAGCATAGCCTCGGTTGTTACAGAACACCTCACAAAACAACACAAACACGCCAGCCCCCAACACCAACAACGCCACCGCGACCAACAGTCCAGCCCCCTCAGGGCGCAGCAGCCCCCCTTCGCAGCCCCCAAGCCCCGTGTCCAGCAGCGTGAGCTCCATCGCCAAGTCCTCAGTAAAGCGTGGAGGCAGCGCGGCCAAGTCTGTCCTCCTCACGGCCTCAGAGCGAGGCAGCGAAGAGAGCGAGTCCAGCGATAAGACAGGCACTGACGACACGGACGGTGAAGGGGGCCCCTCGGAGCCCATCACCATCAACGAGATAGAGCTGGTGTTCAAGCCGCATCCCACGGAGATGTCGGGGGATAATCATCTTATAAAGGCGCTGAAGGAGGACTCGATACGGTACTTAAAGACAACGGCGAATGCGACTGTGGATCATTTGCATAAGTATTTGGCGATGCGGTTGACGCTGGATTTGGATTCGCAGCTTTCGACCTCGCACAATACGCTTAGTTTTGTTATTTATATATCGCCGGCGACAGGGCAGTATGTGTCTTTAAGTGGTAATCAAAATTTGGGGCAACTGCACGAGAAATTTTGGAAAGTTAACAAGCCTTTGGAGTTGTTTTATTCGTGTAAGAAGCCTTAGCGTAGGGCTTTAAGGGGCGCAGCCGGCTCCAAAACAGACTAGACTTAATTTAAGGTATGCTAGAATTAAGGTAAATAAATGTTTTTTTAAAAACAGGTCTTGTTTTTCCTATTTTTGGATCTTTTTAGGCAAAAAAAGATGTTTCTTGATGTGATTTTTTAATTCCTTTTGCGCAAAGTTTAATAGTATATTACTACCGTGGGTGGAAAGGGTTTCATTTCTGTCGAGAGAAAAAGATGGCTTACCAAGGCGCGTAGCGCCGCGGTAAACCATTTCTCGAGACAGAAAGGAAATTTCCACCGAGGTTAGTATACTATTTTATTCACAACAGCTTACGTTTATGCTTAATTTTAAAAAGCTTTTAATTTTGCAAATTAATATTATTCATTTTTAACATCTTAGTTAACATGATTATTTTTTTTAAATTTATTACCTTGGTTACATTACAATTGCTTGACATTGAAGTAAAAAAATAATTATTTTTAATTTTCAAAAAATGTCATTTCTCGCATTATTTTAAAGTCTTAAACCAACTAATATTAAAAAATACATAATGTCGGATAGTGATGACGAATGTACAGAATTAAAAGAGTGTGCGCAAAAGGCCAAAGAGGATTTTCTCCCACAAATGAGTTAAATCCGACTCTTTTTCATTACCCAGGCGGAAAGTAGTTACTTTCCGCCCGGGTGGAAAGTGACAGCTTAATGAAACTAATAAAGTGACATTTTCTAACTTTTATAAAGTCGGAAATGTCTTCATTTCATATGCAGTTGTAAATAAAATCTATTTATCATAAGTGTGATTTATAGTTAAACTAAATTAACTTACGCCACTCAAAGCTACTTAACTCCACTTAACTTGACGCGACTAAATTAATGCATTTATAGTATAAATTAACACGTTACTTTAAAACAGTATACACCATCTATCGGTAAATGTTAAAATCGTATTTTTTACCGACATTAGTGTCTATTCTTCGATTATCATTGTAATTTTAAAAATTTGGTCTAGTAGCCGATAGATGGCTCTAGTGAAGATGCTCACTTTACCCTAAATTAGCTGAGACTTGTCAAAATTAAGAAATATAACCTATAAGTAAAGGTAAAGTTAAGTTAATTGGATGTGTTAATGCGATTTTATCTTTTGTATAATTTATTTAAGTCGCGATACGTTAATTTTAAGTGAAGTTAAGTTAATTTATCTATAAAACAAGCTTTATAATTGCTTAATTTTAATCATCAAACAAAATCATAATTCGATTAAATAAACCAAACACGTTTCAAAGCAATAATTCCACCAATCTTCCCTAAATCTTGTAAAACAAAATGAAATCATAAAAGTCCAGTACAAAAGTGCCAAACCACCCCAAATCGTTTACCTTAAGAGCCCGATACTCAGTCCTTATACCATGTAGAGGGGCTACCGCGGGCTGCGGTGGCCAGAATAGACTAAAGACTAGTTGAACAGATATATGAATATGTGTCTAGAGTAGCCACCTACCACCAGTACAACTAGAGAGAGGCTTGACCTTGGTCTAATTCAGCACGTTTTTATGCAAATATTCACCAAACTTAGACCACAAATACCTTAGTTAATTCTTATCCGATTTTGAAAAAGTTGGTGTCATAAGAAAGATAATTAATTTTGTAATGCTTTTTTTTTTTAAATCGATTTTGAGGCTCAATTTAAAAAAGAAAAATAGTTGTTGTTTTTAGTATAGTTTCCCCTTCTTTAAACTGTTATTTTTGCTAAACTAGGGCTTAAAAACATAATGTGCCAAACAATAGGTATTTTAAAAGGAGGTAACATTATATTGTCAAAATTTTAAAACAATTGCTCTAATAATAAAGCTAAAAACTGCGGTCTAAGTTGTACACAAGTTTGCATAAGAGAAAATGGGTAGTCCGCGGGCTCTTAAACCCCTTTTATGTTACCCAAAAAAGCGAACGTTTTTTTTTAAATTTTCTGCTGGACCTTTATAGATAAGGGGAAGAAATAAAGAGGTCTAAAGTGATGACTAGTATTGTTATAAGCTTAGTAATCTGTTTGTGCTCAAGGGAGCTAATGAAAAATACCTACACCCTTACAGAATTTCGTAAAGACTATATCTAAAAGGGGAAGAATATTTCTTTTGGGGTAAATATTATATAAATATCTCTTTAGTAAAAGGAAGTTTATAAGGTAAACACAAAGTTTTAATAGCCTTTTAAAATGTTGTTTTAACTTTTAAATCCTCTTTGTTGTAAAAAAAGAAGGGGACATTTATTAAATTTAAATAAAAAAAATTCTTTTTAATAAAAAAAAATTTAAAGTGCTTTAAAACAGGTGTTTAAAATAACACCTTTATAAAATTATAACCACTTAAAAAACTGTCTTGTTTTGTGAATTTATTATCCTCTTTTTAGTTAATATTCATCCTAGAGCAACAATTTTTGCAGATTCGTTCGTTTCATGACTTATTTTTTGTCCGTCTGTCTGCAACGAAATTTGTTATCACAATAACTCAAAAACGGTTTATTGGATCAACTTGAAATTTCATACAAAAATCAATCTCATTTAAGGGAAGAACGTTATTGATTTTGGAATAAATTAAACAATAAATAGGGGTTAAAAAGCACCCCCAAAGTTGAAAGAAATGCATATTTCGGTTGATGTTAATTTTATAAAAAAAATATTCTGTATGGAATTAAAGACTGTGCTTTTATGTATCAAAATGCATTTTAGTATTTTTTATACCCCTAGCCGTTTAGAAAAAAATTAAAATTTAACTATTTTTAATAAAATAAAAAATGTGCATCTTTCTTGCAATTGCAAATAAAAATGCATTGGATTACTGCAAAGAGTACTTGTGGAATGTTTACTTTTATTTAAAAAAATCAACCTTTGCAAAGAGTCTCTTTTAAACCACTGATCTAGCGCATTTTATTTATTATATTTTGGAGATATTTAATTACTGTTTTTAAAATATCCAAATAAAAATTTCTAAAACACAGTTTACGGTCTATTTTTCATATAATTCAAATTGAGATCGATTCGATTAACATATAAAATGTATTGAAGCGGATTAAATATGCTCTCGAATATGCTTCTCTATTTAAAATGTAATCGCAATGGCGCTATCACAAAATCAGACATGAACTTCCCATTTTAATTATAGCCTCGCAAATCATACCAATTACTCCGAAGCTACCGCTTGTACATACTTTAACTGCACGAAGGTAAAATACTAATTGTAGAGCACCTACTTGATCAATTTAGAAAATTCCTTAAGAGTCTTTAAACGCCTAAAATAAAGGCAAACTCTAAAGGCCGATTTATAAAACGTTACTTTCACTTTACTTCCGCTTTACTTCGGCTTTACTTTACAGAAAATTAAATAAAATACATGGGAATGTATTAGCAAATTTACACTTCACTTTAGCGCTACTTTGCTGATTCATTTAGCTGTAAGTAGTACTGTCAAAAGCCGAGCTTGGCCGATCATGCGCAAAATTTGCAAAAATGAGATATTCACCATTATTGTCAAGGGTGGTGATTACGGAATATCGCTTCGTATGAAACCTGCTGGTCTTCTTATGTAGGTTTCGTACGAAGCGATATTCCGTAATTACGGCCCAGGTGTAAATAGTCAGAAGTCGCGAGTTCAGACACATGCGCATAATTGTTCCCAATTTCACGTAACTTTACAATCTATAAATTAAGTAAATTTGTTAAGTTACGCGGAAGTGAAGTTACGCCGAAGTAAAGTGAAAGTAACGTTCTATAAATTGCCCTTAATTATGGTGCAAAACTGGTAATTAAATATCACCAAATAATTTTAGTTAGGCACAAAAAAATTCCACAAATTTTTGGAAATAATTTTTTGTGACACTCTGTATATAAAGGTAAATTGATCGTTATAGAAACCCTTCGTGTGCATCAAATTACCTGTGCTTTGTTTGAGCCTTTGTAAATTTATTCGTGTCACGAGATATGCTGAAAATTGAATATTATTCGGGCTTTTTATTTTTTAGTCTGGCTGAACAATAACTCCTTTACAGACAATGCTTAATGTTAATGTCGATATTATTGAAAAGTTGTATTAACGACCTGTTTCGACGAAATGCTTTTTTCCATCTTTTGAACTTAAGCAAATTATTTAAAAATGATAATTTCTTCTTGACCAATTTTATGTCTCTATTTTCTAAAAGGTATTTCTTAACTGTATAATACCTATAGATATTTATAAGAAGGTATGCTCTATTTTTACAAGTCTTTCCCGTATTTACCGTGAAAAATTGACGTACTTAAATTAATAACATGTTTACTAAAATAAAAGCATAATTATTAGGAAATAATATCCTGCAGCGTTTTAAAACCATTATCAATGTTGTTTAAGAAAATATTTGGAGCTTTACTATATGATTTATACGATATCCAATATATCGATCATCAAAATGACTTGCATAAATTTAAGATTAGAATGTTACGAAACGATTTATTTTTAATGGTTCTTTTTTCAAGAAATATTGCTCTAGAGTATAAACCGTCAATAAATCACAGGAAAAATAAATAAAAAATAGATATATGTTTATGATTTTTGCAGGATCTATTTCTAGAATTCAACGTAGCATACTTTTTCAATCCATTTGCTTGATACGTAAAACGCCAAAATGGAAAAAGTATAAATAAGAAATGAAATACATCAAAAGTGTCGCGTACACACTATTAGGGCTAGAGATTCAAATTCACAGATTGTGTCGAAAATCTGACTTGATTTTTGAAGTCAGATTTGCGACACAAAGAAATAACCGATTTAAATGAAACCATGATAAGTTTGTAGCCCTATTTTTCTAGTTTTTAAAACTACATTTAGATTTAATATACGATGGGGCCCTCATGTAGATGTGCTATTTAGTAGAATTGACGGGAACTCATGACTTATACGAGCTTCTAGAAGTACAGATCATTAAATCTGTTAATTTGAAACTCTAGCCTTAAGACCCTTTTTCTATTTGCTGTTAATCTCTACCGACATGCACACGTTCAAAATGTCAATAATCAATAAAATAGAATTCAACCCTCAATAGTAAATTAATTTATAATTTTCAAATGTTTACATACTATCCTTTCAAAATTAAAAAAAAAAAACAGAATAGGCGCGCCATAGGGTGACAGATTTTACCCTGTATACATATTGTCATTAATCACTTGTGTTTGTTGGTTATGTAAGAAAAGTAAAAAAAATTAAAAAATGCATTTTAAAGCATGTTCAGGGCATCTGAATCAAAAACAATGGTCTCAACATACATAAGTTTTTATTTTTTTGTTAAATTACTTTATAATGCACTAATCATTAAACCATTTTAAAGTTTACACAAAATAGGAATTATTTATGTAAGTACTCACTGTTAAGAAGCCCTTTTAGGTATAGGATAAATTAGCACTTTTACAAAAATGTCTACAATTTTTTTTATAAATTCACACATCTCAAGCAAAAATGTTTTGTTTTTTTAATTTTTACGCCTGTTTTATGTAACTGACATGTTATTTTTGGCATTTTTTGATTTTAAATGACAGTAAATTTGAAATGTAGTGCCAACTTTGAGGACAATTCAACTTTTTAAAGAAAAAGGTTCTAGTTTTCATTGGTGACTGTGGTTTTCTTAAACTAGTAGTTATACTCTTCGCAGACAAAATCGAAGAGTATTATAAACTCGATCAGAAAATCCTAAAATCGTCAATTTTCGTCGTAGAGCAAAAATTCTTTCAGATTCGTGCGTTTCATCGAATTTTGAACAATTGTTAAAAAATCCGTCCGTCTGTATGTCACACTTTTTTTTTGGGCACGATATCTCAAGAACGACAAGTTCAATCAAGTTCAAATTTTTTGGAAAAATCACTTCTCATAAAAAGAAGAACCCTATTGTTTTCGAAAGAAATCTGTTAATAAAAAAGGGGGTACAGGAGCCCCCCAACTTTTAAAAAATTCATATTTCGGTTATTAATAAATTTATAGACATTCTTCATTTACTGGATCAAACGTACTTCTTTTCTTAATAAAAAAGTTTTTCTGGATTTTTTTGTCAAGTTATTCTCACAGGTAAAAAAAAAAGAATTTCCTGGATTTTAGTAATAAAAAAAAAGTCATCTTATAAATTTAATAGGTCAAGATGGCTTTGGAAAACAAAAAAAAGTTGCGTCGCGTTGAACTTTGCTACTCTTAAATCTTAAACGTCAAAATTGACAATTATTTCGCGCTGTCAAAATGATTTTCTTTTGTTTTTAAGTTAGTAGTCTGCCCCTTTTGCAGATTTTTAATTATTGATCAATAAAAAATAATACATTTTTTTGCTTATTACCTACTGCGAAGAGTATCTTGTAAATTGTTTACAAAACATTTTACAAAAAATGTTAAAAAAACGACAAATCTTCGATAAGTATAAATCCTATCGTTTTCGACTTCTACCCATTTCTAGTTTTTTTTGTATAATCAGGTGCGTGAAATTTGCACTACTACCTGCACAAATAGGTGCGTGGTGGTGCTACCCCAATCTAATTTAAAAACGCCTACATAGGTTATCGTTTTGATCTTAAAGACTCCCGCTCGACTGGTCGGCAATAAAACAAAATTTCGGGCGTACATCCATCCTGCAATTTGCCCGCCCTAGTCGACATGCAGAGGCAGGTCTTCGTATCGGCAGTCTAGCTAGCTTTTGGACAAATTCCTGAATCACTCATTCCTTCTGTTACTTTCAGAGAAAGCAGTTCGTGGTTGGCGCGCTCATAAGTTTTAAGCTCGAGACTCGAGACTGCATACAAACATAAGTGTTAAATTCTTGGAATTATTTCTTGAGTGACTCGTGTGCTTTTTTAAGATTTAATTTTACAATTATTGGCTTCAGAAATACAGACGTATAGGGAAAAAAATATTGGTTTTTGTTTGTCTTAGAGTGACGAAGAGTTTTCGTGAAAATGAACCGGTAAGTTTATTTTTTCTTGGTTGCAAACTTGACCACTTTAAAGTGCATTTTTTAAATATTTTCCTGATGTTTTTATTATACTCATCGCAGACAAAGTCGAAGAGTATATTGCATTTGGTCGGACCTTTTCTAAAATTCAGTTAATATTCATCCTAAAGCAAAAATGTTTGCAGATTCGTTTCATGACTTTTTAAGACTTTTTTTTGTCCGTCAGTCTGTCTGTAACGAAACTTGTTATCACGATAACTGAAGAACGGTTTATTCAATTGACTTAAGATTTGGTGCAAAAATCAATCTCGCTTTGAGGAAGAACCCTACTATTTTTTAAAAAAATCAAATAATAAATAGAGGCTAGAAACCACCCCCAAAGTTGAAAAAAAATCATATTTCGGTTAATATCAATTTTGCAAAAAAAATATTCTTAACTAAATTAAGGATTGTATTTTTCCCTATAAAAATGCATCTAGTAATTTTTTTGTATCCCTACCCGTTTACAAACAAAAATAAGTTTTACGTTTTTTTTTAATAAAATAATAAATGTACCTTTTTAATCATCTACTGCGAAGAGTATCATATTGTGTAACAATTAAATAAAAATAAAAAAAAAATAGTCATAAAAAGTGACCTATCTGCGAAGGTTGACTTTTTAAATAATCTATCCTCACTCACTAATCTAATCCATTCGCTGATCTAACCCGCTCTTGTTTGGCCAAAGTTTTAAACCAACTAAAAACCTCCAAGAATGTAAAAAGTTTATTTACTCGTAACATGTTTTTAGTTTCAACCTTTTCTTGGTTCTTTTAATGTTTGAAACAAACATAAAACTTTTAAAACATACATACTTGTTTCTTCAAAAGTGCTTTTCCACGAAGTTTTTTATTTAGTAAGCTCTTAAAATCCATAAAAAAACAAAGCTTTTAAAATAAAAATTGTCTATCTACAAAATATGTCTTCTTTTTTTTGTAAGATGCCAAAGTTGTAATCGATACGTCTTTTAAAATGTTAATAGTGCATTTTGTAAAAATGATCGCATCATATGAAGAGCCACCAATAAATAATTCATATTTTATATTATCTTGTCATGATGGAAAAAACTTGATTGAAACGAACATTGAAAAAGAAAGAATGGAATATTAAAGTCCATTAATGATAATCAAGTATGAAAATACCCAACTAAAGAAAGAGTAAAGAAAAAACTATTGGAAGATTGTTTTCACCGAACATTGTAACATTTTCGACAAAAAAAAGGTCGAAAACAATAAATTCGATCAGTCATAATCTAGACAATTAAAGGGGAATGTCGCGAAGCATAGAAACTGTGGTTATGTAATGTTGGTTGCCTAAAATCAACAAAAAACACCACTTTCTGGTCATTGCTCAGTGGGTTTATACGAGTTAATTTTAATTAAAAATTGTGCTTATCAGCAACATAAATAAACAAAGCACAAGTTGACATATTCTAAAGGTCCATTAATAATCGTTTAAATACAGAATTTTGGTAATTTAAAATGCAAAAAATAGTGCTTCTAAATTGCCAATATTCTGTATTTAAACCGCGCTTATTGATGGACCTAAAATATGTCAACTTTGTTGCTTTGTTTATTTATGTTGCTGGTAAGCACAGTTTTTGATTAAAATTAACTCTTATAAACCCACTGAACAATGACCAGAAAGTGGTGTTTTTTGTTGATTTTAGGCAACCAACGTTACATAACCACAGTTTCTATGCTTTGCGACATTCATGGTTAATTTTTCAATTCGCTATCTAAATTCTAGCCATGAGGGGAACTTTTTTAAAGCACATAGAACAACCTGGTTATTATAGACACTTCTTTAATAATTTATTAGATTTTATGGCCACATAACGATCAATATTTATTGTACTATAAGACGTACCATCAGTAGGGTAAGACTGCCTAAATTGGAACACTTTAGATAGTCAAAAATAACACATCCTTTATCGTTATTTCCTAGTGCAAAATTGATTTTTGTTTAGGACAAACTTTATATCGATTAAATTTGGTTGGTTTCAATATTAATTAATGTCAATCTGAATTCTACCTTCTAATCGGATTAATCGTTTCCGAATCAGTGCTCATAAAAAGGTTTCCTGTTTCTAATCGATAACGGAAGATTTTAATACCCATTTTATTACACCAAAAGATAATTAAACGACAGGTCAATTACACTAATGTAATATTTACTTAGTCGGTAACTAACACATAAAAAAAATATTAGGTATATCGACTTCATAACTATTAAAAATGACCTGAATTACCAAGGCAAACATTAACGTTTTTCTAAAGACATTAGATAATGATGCGAACTTAAATAAATTAAGATTTAATATAACAGTACATATGTCCAAAATGAGCCTATTTTAGAGCAGTAGGCTGTTCCATGATTAATGATAAAAAGATGCCATATTAGGGTGCTTTCTTAAGATTCCTAAATGTCCCTAAGTCACGCACATGTGAAATTTTACACCATTTCTAGGACCGCCTAACATAACTTCAAATATTAGTTTTATTATACTCTTCGCATGACTAGGTCCGAAGAGTATATTGCAATCGATCAGAAAATCCTAAAATCGTCAATTTTCGTCGTAGAGCAAAAATTTTTGCAGATTCGTGCGTTTCATGACTTTTTAAGATTTTCATTTTTTGTCCGTCCGTCCGTCTGTCTGTCTGTTACGTTTCTTGTGGTCACGCTATCTTAAAAACCAAAAGCGATATCAAACTCAATTTTTCAGGAAAAATCTACCTCTATAAGAGGAAGAACCCTATTGTTTTTGGCAAGAATCTAATTACTACAAAGCCCCCTTTTAAGCCCCCCAAATAAAAAAAAAATTGTAGCTCAACTATTATTAAATTTACAAAAAAAATTATTCGACATAAAACATAGAAAATTTAATTCTTTACAAAAAAGTATTCGTTAGTTTTTTTGTCCGACCCCCCAATTACCCCCCAGCACAAAAAAACCTCCTATTTCCGTTATTATTCAATCTACAAAAAAATTATTCTTTACAAAATTAATGAAAATTTAATTTTCTATGAAAAATGTTTGTTCGTTTTTTTTGTAAATGTAGACAGTGAGGTTAAAAAAACAAAAAATTAATGATTTTAGCAGCAAAATACTTCTAAGTCCAAATCGCGTCACGATTCGGTCAAGCAGGCCATGCCAAAAATATTTTAACCAAAGAAACAAAAGCAGCTGTCAAAACAAATAACCTCAAATATGTTAAACGTCAAAACTGACATTTATCCTCTTCGTTAACGAAATTTTTCGTGTTTTCTGTTAATAGTTTGCACTCTTCGCAGATTTTTTTTAATTTGTTTTAAAAGAAACTATTATCCTTTAATAATTTTCTTGCGAAGAGTATACTATAGAATGTGTAGCAATTATATAAAATATTGATTTAGCTTTGACTTAAAAAATATAAAATTATACTTCTACCGATTTTGAATTCTACTCAAGTTACTCATCTGCGAAGAGTAACTTCTACCCATTCTAGTTTTATAAACTGAATGGCTTCTCATGCCAATTTTAGGCAACACTGAGCACGAATGTCCTAAATTGAACATGTCCAATTTAGGAGCCTTTCAAAATTTTGCAAAAAGTTGCATACCAAATATGCTTTTAAGAAAATTTAAATAAATTTTTGTACGAGCCGTAAACTAACTTTTCTGCAACTTTTTTTAGTTTTTTTCTTAAGGGTGTAAAAAAATAGCGCATAAACGCGATGGTGCGCTCTTGAGGCATTCTCAGGGATCCCTAGAAAATTGTCAAAAACATCCATCTGTTATATTCATCGAGAAAAATGCGAACAGTTGCATAAATTCGGCAACACAGCCTAGGAAAATACATCTAAAAATCATCTATGAGTCTTGTACATACACTTATACATTAGATTTTATTGACATTGTAGTCAGCTTCATTTCATGAAAATTTTGTAAGATTAAATTCATTATAAAAGTGTAATTCGACCATTTAAAAGATAAACAAATGGTGGAATGGTTTAAGATAGACTGTAGCTTTGTATTAAACCATTTTATTCGTTAATATGTGCTGTTATCTTCAAGATATGAGCGTTCAAAGTTTTGCACTTTGGGGCCTCATATCTCCAGGTATATGAGATTTTAACATTTTTCTAGGGGTCCCTAGACATGCCCCAACAACGTACCGTCACGTTTATGCGCCAATTTTTGAACATCCTGTATTGTGTTCCAATTTTGGCAACCTTACCCCAGCTAAGGTAGGGTAAATAACCCCTTAATCAAAACACAACAACAGGTAGGAATAAAAGTCGATCGACCTCTGAAAAAGGTCGTTAAACTAACGCGGTTTAATGGGTTTAAATTTAATTGTAAAATTATGCAACTCCGTAAGGTAGAACACTAATTAATTCCTGAGAATTTTGCTCCAAGATTTGTGTATAAGGAAAAACGTCTTGCGTACGCTAAAACTTAAATTTATTGCAAACTAAATTTATTATATACTTAAAGGCATAAAATTATTGTAAAATATATTAAAACGAATGTAAATCAGGTTGTTAATTGAAATTATGGTTTTATTTTAATACGTGGGAGTCAGATGTTTAATATATTCGTATTTAATGAAATAACTGTTAAAAGCGCTTATCTTATTATTTTTTCAAGATGCCTAATAAGACTTAAGTTACTGAACAAACAGAAACGTTACAAAAAAATCATGTTTCAATAATTCTCAAGTCGAGCTCTCATGTTTGCATTTCCAAGAATTCGAAGCTAACCAACGCACTTTCTGCACTACAGAAATAAATACAGGATGTCCAAAAAATGGCGCATAAACGTGATGGTCGTGGACATGGAATTTAAAACGATTTTTTTATCAGCCACCTGTGATTTTTTGAATTTTGCTCTATTGTGAATAGGATTTTTTATGTCAGTTTTCGAATGTTATTTTGACAACAAATGCGTCAAATGTATTTTATTAAAATAAATTATGTAAAATGTGCTGCCGGCGAGAAAAATAGTAAGAAGATATTTCCTTTTTTAAATAATTTTGTTTTAGGATAACAATAAGGCTCTAATCTTCGTAAAACATCAGAGAAATGTTTCTTGTTAATGTCCACTTCGCATAAAACTTGAGATGTTTAACCAACTATTTTGACCATATGTACAATGCAAAAATTGATCGTTTTAAATTCCATGTCCACTATAGTACGTTGTTGGGGCATGTCTGGTGACTCCTGGAAAATTGTGATTTGCAATAAAATGATTCAGAATGTTCACATTCCAAAGAAGGCCTTTAGCAATACTTGACATGTAGTGTGTTAAATTACTCATTATTTTCTTCAAAGGAACGCTAATTATTGGATCTCATCACTAAGTTAAGTGGTGGCCAGTGGCGGAGGACAATAATAGACTCCAAAAAGAAATCTACAATTTATTTTTTTAATTTTTCATAAGCGTCATCTTAAGACATTTTTTTTAAATTTGCTTCCCCAGAAGAATATGTATTTGGACGCCACTGTTGTATATTAATTTGAATAATGATAAGGTAATTGTATCGGTCAAAATTACGGCAAGTTTGCTCATTAATCAATGCTTATGAAGAGAACAATCAGTGTCTAATTAATTTGAAAGCATATCCATACTTCGTTATGATTTTTGATACATTGAACTGACTTATTAATGAAATAAAATATGGGAATTTAAAAAAAGAATCGATTATTCCTATCACTAACTTTTTGAATAAAACAATTATTTCAAAAGTTATTTTTTTAGTACACATGTGGCGACTTTGACTTTTTTGATTATTTTCCATACCTACTTCTTAAAAAAATTGCCAAAAAGGACGATTTTTAGAAAAAATATTTTTCAAGCTAATTTTATGTGGAACTACTTCAATTGAATTATATTAACGTTATTTTATGGAAATTAAAAAAATATTTACAAGTTATTACAACCTTAAATATGGAAAACGCAAAAATAGGTGAAATATTCCAAAATTTTTTCATGTAGGTATCACACAAAATTTTACATTTTTTAAAAACCACTCTTATGATAAAACTGATTGCGAATTTGTTCTTAAATCAATAAAATAAACTCTGGAACCAATTTTGGTGTAACTGGGGCGGGTTTGATTTTTTTCCATACCTACTCCTTAGAAAAATTGCCAAAAAGGTCGATTTTTAGGAAAAATATTTTTTAAGCTATTTTTATGTGGAACTACTCCAATCGAATTATATTAACGTTATTTTATGAAAATTAAAAAAATATTTACAAGTTATCGCAACCTTAAATGTGAAAAACGCAAAAATAGGTCAAATATTCCAAAATTTTTTCATGTAGGTATCACACAAAATTTTACATTTTTTAAAAACCAGTCTTATAATAAAACTGATTGCGAATTTTTATCTTAAATCAATATAATAAACTCTGGAACGAATTTTGGTGTAACTGGGGCGGGTTTGATTTTTTTGATTTTTTTCCATACCTACCCCTTAGAAAACTTGCCAAAAAGGCCGATTTTTAAGAAAAATATTTTTCAAGCTAATTTTATGTGGAACTACTTCAATCGAATTATATTAACGTAATTCTATGGAAATTAAAAAAATATTTACAAGTTATCGCAACCTTAAATGTGGAAAACGCAAAAATAGGTCAAATATTCCAAAAAATTCTCATGTAGGTATCACACAAAATTTAATATTTTTTAAAAACCACTCTTATGATAAAACTGATTGCGAATTTGTTCTTAAATCAATAAAATAAACTCTGGAACAAACTTTGGTGTAACTGGAGCGGGTTTGACTTTTTTGATTTTTTTCCATACTTACCCCTTAGAAAAATTGAAAAAAAGGCCGATTTTTAGGAAAAATATTTTTTAGGCTAATTTTATGTGGAACCACTTCAATCGAATTATATTAACGATATTTTATGGACATTAAAAAAATATTTACAAGTTATCGCAACCTTAAATGTGAAAAACGCAAAAATAGGTGAAATATTCCAAAAAAATTTCATGTAGGTATCACACAAAATTTTACATTTTTTAAAAACCACTCTTATGATAAAACTGATTGCGAATTTGTTCTTAAATCAATAAAATAAACTCTGGAACGAACTTTGGTGTAACTGGAGCGGGTTTGACTTTTTTGATTTTTTTCCATACTTACCCCTTAGAAAAATTGCCAAAAAGGCCGATTTTTAGGAAAAATATTTTTTAGGCTAATTTTATGTGGAACCACTTCAATCGAATTATATTAACGATATTTTATGGACATTAAAAAAATATTTACAAGTTATCGCAACCTTAAATGTGAAAAACGCAAAAATAGGTGAAATATTCCAAAAAAATTTCATGTAGGTATCACACAAAATTTTACATTTTTTAAAAACCACTCTTATGATAAAACTGATTGCGGATTTGTTTTTAAATCAATAAAATAAACTCTGGAACAAATTTTGGTGTACCTGGGGCGGGTTTGATTTTTTTGATTTATTTCATACCTACCCCTTAGAAAAATTGCCAAAAAGGCCGATTTTTAGAAAAAATATTTTTCAAGCTAATTTCATACTACTACTTCAATCGAATTATATTAACGTCATTTTATGGAAATTAAAAAAATATTTACAAGTTATCGCAATCTTAAATGTGGAAAACGCAAAAATAGGTCAAATATTCCAAAAAATTCTCATGTAGGTATCACACAAAATTTTACATTTTTTAAAAACCACTCTTATGATAAAACTGATTGTGAATTTGTTCTTAAATCAATATAATAAACTTTGGAACCAATTTTGGTGTAACTGGGGCGGGTTTGATTTTTTTCCATACCTACCCCTTAGAAAAATTGCCAAAAAGGCCGATTTTTAGAAAAAATATTTTTCAAGCTAATTTTATGTGGAACTACTTTAATCGAATTATATTAACGTTATTTTATGGAAATTAAAAAAATATTTACAAGTTATCGCAACCTTAAATGTGAAAAACGCAAAAATAGGTGAAATATTCCAAAATTTTTTTATTTAGGTATCACACAAAATTTTACATTTTTTAAAAACCACTCTTATGATAAAACTGATTGCGAATTTGTTCTTAAATCCATTTAATAAACTAAGAAACGAAATTTGGTGCAACTGGAGCGGGTTTGACTTTTTTGATATTTTTTTTTGTATAAGGACGCAAATCTACATAATTTTGAAGAGGGCCTCATGACTAATTTTGCAAAAAGTAAAGCAAGGTTTTTATGATAAAACTGATTGCGGATTTGATTTTAACCCTCTTTAATAAGTTCATAAACAAATTTTGGTACACATGTGGCGACTTTGACTTTTTTGATTTTTTTTTTGATGAAATATTTTTTTTCCATGAATTGACTTATAGAAAATAAAAACGGCATTTAACTCAAGTTGTTTTTTATCTTAATTTATGATCTTCCTTCAGAGCATAACTAAGAGGAACTACCATTTTTGGTATGTTGTTTATTTTATTAGTAAGCACTTTTTTTACTGTTTTTATAAATGAGACAGTCGCAAGAAATGTCGTTATAATTAAAAATCAATGAGATTATCTAATTCTCTTTAACAAAAACCGTTCTCAAACGCTATAAAATAAATAAAAATTAAGGAGAAATTTAATTTTCTTGAACAAAATTTAACCAATTTTTGATCACTCTGTAGATATACATTGAAGTCTAAAGAAAATTGAATTAAAAAAAGCCTACACGTCAATTTGTTCCCCATATTGCGAAACCCATTATTTAATCTAAGAATATGATTCCTTATTAAAAAACATAAATAAATAAACAAACATTAAGTACAATAATATTTATTAACTTCAAATACACTTTATTATAATAACAGGCAATTCAGTTTTAATGACAGGTACTTACGATACTGCTATTTATTTTATAAATTGGATTTTATAATAATTCCACACATTATAATATTAACGCAAACACTGATCACATAAGGAAACGAATAGAGATAAAATTAATCATAAGTTAACAAGAGAAATGAACGATTTCATTGCATGGAAAACATAACAACAACTTGGACTTCAAGAAAACACAACAGTGACAAAATAAGAAACGGTATAACGAGCGCCATCTGCCTTTTGGAAGCCTAAACATCTGCTATTGACGTAAAGTAGATATCTTTATAACTTAGCCCAATTATTCTAATTAAAATTTGTAGATTCCTTAGAAAAAGATCCCAACCAAGATCTGCTTATGCAGGATTGTAGGCACTATCCCCAGAAATATAAAAGTGAAAAATTCGCACAAAATTTCCGTGACGTTTAGCCCCCATCTTGCATAGAAGTGAGTAGTTAGTTTTTTGTTAATACCTAAACTATTTGGCACTTTTAAAAAAAGTTTTAAAAGTTTTTAGGAACATTGATTTAATAAGAATACAATCATTTTTAAAAAAATAATAAATCACCAATATGAACGATTGTATAGCTCTTTGAAGATCACCTTATTTCATCATAATCGTCTATTTTAGTCATAGAGTCCTGAAGCATAGATTGCAGCGTTCTCTGTAGGACCAAATTAGCACATTTTCAAAGTGCTATAAAATCGTTCACATTGGTGATTTATTATTTTTTTAAAAATGATTGTACTCTTATTAAAATAATGTTCCTAAAAATTTTTTAAACTTTTTGCAAAAGTGCCGAATAGTTTAGGTATTAACAAAAAACTAACTCCTCACTAACGCTAAACGTCACGGAAATTTTGTGGGAATTTTTCACTTTTATATTCCTGGGAGTAGTGCCTACAATCCTGCATAAGCAGATCTTGGTTGGGATTTTTTTCTAAGGAACCTACAAATTTTAATTAGAATAATTGGGCTAAATAGTCTTTATAATCTTTCTAATAGTAGGTTTCTTGGAAAAACAATCCATTAGGGTTACACCGAATCATATATTTCCTATACTCGTCAACACCGAACATAACTAAAGCAAAAGGAACAGCCAACATAATTGAAACACCACTTATCGGCGCAAATTGCAACATAGTATTCAAATACGGAGTATAAACCACAAAAAGCGAAAAACAAATCTCGAACATGATACTCCCGTTTAACACCCAGTTATGTAAGCCTTGCTGAAACATTGACAACCTACGAGTTTTGCAAATGAGAACATCAGCAACTTGAGTAACAACAATTGAAAGAAAATACCCTGAAACTGCAGCATGTTTAACATATTGGCGTTCCTCATACGTCCATTCTTGGCCCCATGAGTCGCGTAAATCGTGAACTGACTTTGTTTCCCAATCGGGTCTTATTCCTGTCAAAGAAATTTTCAGTTTTAGACTAGTTTACTGTGCAAATGGAGAGTATTCGTACAAAAATTGGTTGGGGTAACCTACGAGATCTGTCATACCACCCGTCGTTTCAGATGCTAACTAACATTACTTTTGAATTTTATGTTTTTATCAAATATAAAGCTAATATACCAATAAACAACAATCTGCCGGTTTAAAACATTCTACGTACCAGCTAAAAAGTTTGTATAACATTAACGGAGTGTTATACAACTTCAATTCTTCATAATTATGTAAGATAGGGCATACTGACTCATTTACAATGGTACTTTTAATACAAAATCCGTGCATCCAAAAAAATGCGGATTATTTTAAACATTCACGGAAATTCTTTTGTAAATGAGTCATAATTTCCATTTTTACCTAATTATAAAGAATTAAAGATGTAAAGCACTCTCTAAATGTTATACAAATCTTTTAGATGGTACATAGAATGTTTTAAACCGGCAGTTTGGTGTTTTTTGGTATATTAGCTTTATATTTGATAAAAATGTAAAATTCAAAAGTAATGTCAGTTAGCATCTGGAACGACGGGTGGTATGACAGATCTTGTAGGTCACCCCAACCAATTTTTGTACGAATACCCTCCATTGCTTATGAATATTTTTTGAAAATCAAAGGAACAAAAATTGGTTAGAATTTCCAAAAGTAATGACATTATGCCAAGCATCTTAAACGACCGGTGGTATGGTACACATTTATAAAAAACCCCAATCAATTTTTGTTCAAATATGGTCCAATGAAATTTTGTTTAAACCAGTCTTTCGAGCAAGCTTTTGTGCAAAGTATACTTGCATTTTTTTCGGCATTTCAAGAATACTATCCATTCACATTTAAAAAAACCAACGAGGCAAGCCTTAGGGTGACATATTTTACCCTGTATATTGTCATTAATGTCACTTGTGTTTGCTGGTTATGTAAGAAAAGTCAAAAAAATTAAAAAATGCATTTATAAACATGTTTAAGGCATCTGAATTAAAAACAATGGTCTTAAAATATAGAAGTATTTATCTTATTAAATTACTTTATGCACTAATCATTAAAACATTTAAAACTTTACACAAAATAGGAATTATTTATGTACTCACTGTTAAGAAGCCCTTTTAAGTATCATAGGATAAATTAGCACTTTTACAAAATGTTTACAATTTTCTTTATAAATTCTCACATCTCAAGCAAAAATTGTTTCGTTTTTTCAATTTTACGCCTGTTTTATGTAACTGTCGTATTATTTTTGGCATTTTTCAATTTTTAATGACAGTAAATTTGAAATGTAATGCCAACTTTGTGGAAAATTCAACTTTGCAAAGAAAAAGGTTCTAGTTTTCATAGGTGACTTTGGTTTTTTTGAACAGTGAATGGATAGTTATTCCATTCTTGGAATGCCCAAAAGAAGTCAAATTTTGGCACATCAAAAAAGACGAGACCTCCAGTTATGAAAAAAGAACGTACCAATAAGATCCTGTATTAAAAATCCATGTTCATACATCACATAAGCCCATCCCATAAAAGCTGCTAAAGCTTGGAGAAACCCAATTTGGATATACGTCAAAAGAAGTAGTTTTGCATTGACCAATCGATCTTTAGTTGGATCTCGAGGTCGCTGGTTCATTATATCTGCTTCTGGCCGTTCGTAAGCCAAACTTATAGCCGGCCACAAATCAGTTCCTTTAAAGAAACAATATACAGAGATTTTCCCGAAACGAGTGCAGATTTCAAGAGGGTAGATAGAGGATGAACAAATAGACAGATCATTACATGTCCTAAGCTAGGGGGCACCGCAGCCGCCGTTAAAAAACTACACTACTTTAAGGGCAATTTATAGAACGTTACTTTCACTTTACTTCCGCTTTACTTCGGCGTAACTTTACAGAAAATTAAATAAAATACATGGGAATGTATTAGCAAATTTATACTTCACTTTAGCGCTACTTTGCTGATTCATTTAGCTGTAAGTAGTACTGTCAAAAGCCGAGCTTGGCCGATCATGCGCAAAATTTGCAAAAAAAAATATTTACCCCTTATTGTCAAGGGTGGTGATTACGGAATATCGCTTCGTACGAAACCCGTTGGTCTTCTTATGTAGGTTTCGTACGAAGCGATATTCCGTAATTACGGCCCAGGTGTAAATAGTCAGAAGTCGCGAGTTGAGACACATGCGCATACCTGTTCCCAATTTCACGTAACTTTACAATCTATAAATTAGGCAAATTTGTTAAGTTACGCGGAAGTGAAGTTACGCCGAAGTAAAGTGAAAGTAACCTTCTATAAATCGCCCTTTAGTCTTTAAGTCTACTTCACTACAAATGATAGTAAATATCTTAAAAATGATTTGTCGAAACATGATAAAATTGATGGAAATATTAACGGCAATGAAAACATTTCTTTCAAACTTGTGTACATTGTAGCCCCCTTAGAAATGGAGTACTATAGTAGAGTGCATAAAGATTGTCGTAACTTTTTTGTTTCTATTAATTTTGTTATTTTATTTATTGTTGCTGGTAGATGGGTTCAATAGAAAACTTTCTTATCACCTCAAACTTTTCGCTTAACTGTACCAATTTGGAATCTCTTAAAAGATGCACTCGTTTTGGAGACATTTTGTACCTTTGCTAAAAAAGGTTACATTTGGAAACTTAAATGACAATTAAGAAGATTTTTAGTCCTATTTGTTTTTGGTATCATTATTTTTGTGGGACTTACCAACATCAATGACGATGATCGCCATAACAGTTAAGGGTTCTGGTATTTTTAAAAGTATCATTGCGATAAAAGGCAACAATTCGGGAGTGTTTGAAGTCAGAACATAGGCAATGCTTTTCTTTAAGTTATCGAAAATTAATCTGCCTTCTTCTATACCTGTTACGATAGATGAAAAATTATCGTCTAACAAAATCATGTCGGCTGCATTTTTTGCTACTTCTGACCCGGCTATGCCCATTGCAATACCTGAAAATGTTTCTTGACAAATAAAGGACAAAACAAAAGATCTTTTGAATGCACATGTTTCCAGTTAAAACTTAAAAGATTGTACAAGCGCAAAGAAAGAACTAGTGCAAAAACTACTTTCCATTTACATTTAAAAAAAAAACCATAGTAGGTGAGCCATAGGGTGACAGATTTTACCCTGTATATTGTCATTAATGTCACTTGTGTTTGCTGGTTATGTAAGAAAAGTCAAAAAAATTAAAAAATGCATTTAAAAACATGTTCAGGGCATCTAAATCAAAAACAATGGTCTCAACATACAGAAGTGTTTATTTTTTTATTAAATTACTTTATGCACTAATCATTAAACCATTTAAAAGTTTACACAAAACAGGAATTATTTATGTACTCACTGTTCAGTTCATTTTAGGTATCATTGGATAAATTAGCACTTTTACAAAAATGTCTTCAATTTTCTTTATAAATTCTCACATCTCAAGCTTTTCGCTTTTCCAATTTTTACGCCTGTTTTATGTAACTCATATTATTTTTAGCATTTTTCAATTTTTAATGACATTAAATTTGAAATGTAATGGCAACTTTGTAGAAAATTCAACTTTTCAAAGGAAAAGATTCTAGTTTTCATAGGTGACTCTGGTTTTTTTAAACTGTGAATGGATATGTGTTTTTTTTTATTAGAAGGCGTACCAATGTTGGCTTTTTTAAGTGCAGGAGAATCATTAACTCCATCTCCTGTCACAGCAACGACACAACCAATATTTTGAAGCGCTTCCACTATTTTAAGTTTTTGCTGTGGACTCGTTCGTGCAAAAACTATCTCATTGAACCTGCAACACAGTTTTAAGACTTGGGTTTCAAATTCACAGATCGAATCTGTGCTCCTAGAAGCTCGTATAAGTCATGAGCTCCCGTCAATTCTACTAAATAGCACATCTACATGAGGGCCCCATCGTATATTAAAACTAAATGTAGTTTTGAAAACTACAAAAATGGGGCGGCTACAAACGTATGATTTGAATCGGATATTTCTTTGAGTCGAAAATCTGACTTTAAAAATCATTATACTATTTTTGTTTTGTTTTTTTCGACTACCGCGGATACATTTTTTGGTTTATATACACTACGTGGTCTACGCATCCATAATACGATAATTTACCATGTTTTTTAAGCTTGTTAATGATTAAAATTGCAACTTACGTTTATCCCTAATATAGATGTGCTCGTTCAAAGATTTCAATGTAGAAAGAAGTACTATTTTACCATATTTTTATTATTTCTTGCACTCAGTACCACTTCTATGTATCACAAACATTACCCTTAATATTTTTAATCATAGTTATTGATGTATTACTCCTTGCATATTTTGTTGAAATTTCGAAAATAACTGACATTTAGGGAGATGACTCTTACGAACTTTTAAGTGCACAGAACATCCCATTTATGAATTTGAAACCCAAGTCTTAAGCAAATAATTTTTTTTATAAAAAACGCCAAAATTCAAAAACTAACCTGCCCAAAACGTGTATCACTTCGTATTCCGTCATTTCTCGTAAATCATTTCCGGTAATGACCCCTGCGCCACATTCCATGCTTGGAAACCTTCCTTCCGGTATGGGCAGTCCGGTGCGCATTGCAATATCAAAAAACGTTTCATTTTCCGGTGATATTATTCCCACTTTTCGAGCAATCGCTACGGCAGTTACTGGGTGATCACCCGTTACCATAATGACCCGTATTCCTGCTCTACGACAACGTCTTACTGCATCAGGAACAGCAGGTCGAGGAGGATCCATCATTGAGATGAGACCGACGAAACAAAGTTCTACAAGAAGGTTTTGCGTTAGGAACCTTGAGTTGTCTTTTATGTTTGCATATAGACAAATAAGGGGCGCCACCAACGTCATCACAAGTGCCAAACAAACCCTTTAAGTTTATTAAAACTATACCGAAAGTTTCGTTACGATACCATAAGTATTTTAGCCACAATAATTTGTGCCAAGAAAATTTTTGACTACTTTTAAAGAAAATTATCTCAACAACAATGTCCTGCCAAGTCAATTTTCACTTTTGGCGACAATGCACCACATTAAACTATTTCCTGCTGTTTCCTGAAATTCAAACATGGACCGCCCATCAGTCTTAGCGCCCATTTTAAGACAGCTCTACCAAAAACAGGCGGAGTGTCCCGGAAATACATGAATGCTTTGCGCCAGTTAAA
The DNA here is from genome assembly GCA_963920755.1 of Cartodere bifasciata. Lineage (NCBI taxonomy): Eukaryota > Metazoa > Arthropoda > Insecta > Coleoptera > Latridiidae > Cartodere > Cartodere bifasciata. The sequence goes on from OY987198.1 coordinate 17,929,059, forward strand.
CCCGCGGAAAATGCACAAGTGACACACCGCAAGATTAAGACATTCTAATGCAATTAAGTGACTCCAATTTAAGAATCTTACATGAGCAATTGAATGTAAAAAAAATTACAATATTCCAAATTTTTTCTTGAAGGTTCACCCAAAATTTAACATTATTTAAAAAAGGCTCTTATGATAAAACTAAATGTGGATTTGTCTTTAAAACCATTTAATAAGCTCGGAAACAAAGTTTGGTGTAAGTGAAGCGAGTTTTACTTTTTTGAACTTTTTCCATTTTTGTCCAAGGACGAAAATCGAAATAATTTTAAAGGGGACCTCATAACTTATTTTGCAAAAATTAAACTAAAGCTCTTATGCCAAAACTGATTGCGGATTTGTTTTTAACCCTATTTAATAAGGTAAAAAACAAATTTTGGTATAAATGTGGCAACTTTGAATTTTTTGATTTTTTTCCATACTTACCCCTTAAAAAAATGGCCAAAAACACCGATTTTTAGGAAAATAATTTTTTAAGCTTATTTTATGTGGAACTACTTCAATCGAATTGTATTAACGTTATTTTGTAGGAATGATAAAATTTTTGCACGTTATTGCATCAGCAAATTTGAAAAACGCAAAAATAGGTGAAATATTACAAAATTTTTCATGTAGGTATCACGCAAAATTTAAAATTATTTAAAAAAGGTTCTTATGATAAAACTGAATGTGGATTTGTCTTTGAATCCATTTATTAAGCTCGGAAACAAAGATTGGTGTAAGTGAAGCGAGTTTTACTTTTTTGAAGTTTTTCCATTTTTGTCCAAGGACGAAAATCGAAATAATTTTAAAGGGGACCAATTTAGGAATCTGCAATAAACTGTTGAATGTGAAATTATTTTATGTTGGACAGTCAAGTTTTTAGAGAGGCACAAAACTAGACTTAGTGACCTAGGATTTTGAGTCTGTGGCAGTGGAATTTCATAAACCGCATACAAAACCGCGACCAATCATAAATTTACGTAAAAAAAATGAAAATAAGCGACATAAGCTTGTAGGGGGTTTGATATAAAGAAGCCAAAAAGAGGTATACGTTTCCTTGCAGCTCGCTTAACTAACGAATTTACTGTAGCAAAACCACTTGTCGTATCTTAACCAAACTTTCGGTATAGTCCTAATAAACTTGAAGGGTTTGTTTGGCACTTGTAGTGCCGTTGGTGGCGCCCACTATTTGTCTACATGCAAAATATAACAGACAACCCAAAGAGATAACAAACCTGTTAAGGGAAAGTTAGGTTTATCGGAATTGAAAGCAAAATCTTTCGGGAATTTATCTTCGTCCAAAATGAGCTGGGCAAAAGCCAAGACGCGTTCGCCTTTATGTCCAAGCGCCAAAATTGCTTGTTTGAGAGTCTTGGATACTTCTTCCGTCATCGGGGTTTCTTCATCGTTTACCAAAATTATCGTACAACGATCTATTACTCTTTCCGGCGCGCCTTTTAAAACCAACAAGTGTTGATTTTTTTGCGACCAATGCACAGAAACTTGAAACTTATTATTCGAGTTAAATGGGATTTCCGCGACTTTGGGATTCGCTTCTCGCTTTTCCATTGTATCCCCATGTGCAGATTCAAAGAACTTTAAAATGGCGGCTTCACTCGCGTCGCCAATGACCGGAAGTTGATTAATAGGAGTTGTGATATGTCGCTCAGATTCATCAAAAACGGCGCGACTACACAAACGACCAACATCGCACATTGCTTGGTATGCCAAACTTGTTTTGTTGAGTCTATCATATTCTGTTAGTACGTCGTATTCTTGGAAATCGTAATAGAGATGAACGACAGTCATACGATTTTGCGTTAAAGTGCCTGTTGGTTTAAAGGCCGATTTATAGAACGTTACTTTCACTTTACTTCCGCTTTACTTCGGCGTAACTTTACAGAAAATTAAATAAAATACATGTGAATGTATTAGCAAATTTATACTTCACTTTAGCGCTACTTTGCTGATTCATTTAGCTGTAAGTAGTACTGTCAAAAGCCGAGCTTGGCCGATCATGCGCAAAATTTGCAAAAATGAGATATTCACCCTTATTGTCAAGGGTGGTAATTATGGAATATCGCTTTGTACAAAACCTGTTGGTCTTCTTATGTAGGTTTCGTACGAAGCAATATTCCGTAATTACAGCCCAGGTGTAAATAGTCAGAAGTCGCGAGTTCAGACACATGCGCATACCTGTTCCCAATTTCACGTAACTTTACAATCTAGAAATTAAGCAAATTTGTTATGTTACGCGGAAGTGAAGTTACGCCGAAGTAAAGTGAAAGTAACGTTCTATAAATCGGCCTTTATACTCATCACCTTACTATGTCAAGATAGACTGCCTTGATTTTGAGAGATATTGTCGCTTTATTCACTTTTATTGCTGACTAAAGCGATACCGTTAGCGAGTAGCCAAACTAATGTTTGTGACGTCACAAAAATTGACCTTCTATAAAATAAGGCTTCCAGGATTTAAAAAAATGAACATGAGAGTGCGCCGGCCTGATAAAATGAAGTATGCCTTGCTACGAATCATTTTTTGTATGCCAAAAAATGTGACATTTCTCTTGTTGGAATTGTCAATTGTAATGGTTGTCAATTTGCTAATTATGTTGATGACATTATCTGTATGACAGAGATGGAATGATGCATGGCGCCACTCTATAACGCGACAATATCTGTCAAAATCAAGGCACTCTAAATAGGGCAAGATAAATTGCAAAAAATACATAACAGTCAGATTTTTTTTATGTGGGGTTAGAACAGAATTCAGGAAGTTAAATCCACAACATTAGATCACGATGGATCTGCACCAAATTTTGCCAATAGGTGCTAAGACTTTAAAAAAAATTTTGGAAAATTATTCCTATAAAAAAAATTTCTTCTCTCCCTAAATGGCCCCCGAAGAGTAATAGTAATCATGTTGGATTTGCACCAAAATTGCAAATAGACGCAAAATAAGTTTTTAAATGAGGAGCAAATCGAATGGGCAAATTGTGTACACTAATTCACAAATTCTAAAATTTGTTAACAAATTCTTAACAAATTATCAACAAATTCTGAACAAATTCTACAAATTTTTAACAAATTTTGCAAATTCTCAGCAAATTCTTCACAAATTCTCAGCAAATTCTTTACAAATTCCTAAAAAAAAGCTACACAATTTTTTTTGCTCTTCGGTTCTAAAATAGCACTTTTTTTCCTAAAAAATTCCTGTATTTAATTTTGAAAGGGGGCTCTTAAAGGGGTGTACACATTTTTTCAAAAAAAATATAAGAAACAAGGTTTTTAAGAACCTTATTTTGCATCTATTTGCAATGATTGGTGCAAATTTAGTATTGAAATTACTCTTTTTAGGGTGAGACAAATTTTTTTAGAGGAACAATTTTCCCAAAAACGTTTTTAAATCTTGGAGCACCTATTTGTAAAATTAGGTGCAGATCCATCGTGACCTAATGTCGCAAATTAAAGACACTTTTTGGGTGGCTACCACGCCAACCCTAAACTCTTATTAGTGTGCATTTTATGGATTTAGCTTCCTGAATTCTGTTCTAACCGCACATACAAAAAAACTGTTGTATATTTTTCTACAATTTATCTTGGTCTACACTCCTCTTAGTCAAATTACCTGTCTTATCCGAACAAATAACATTGCACGACCCAAGCGTTTCAATAGCTTCCAGTTTTTTGACCATACAATTCTTAGAGGCCATTTGTTTGGCTGTTAAAGTCATACAAGCTGTCATTGTAACAGGTAAAGCTTCGGGTACGTTCGCCACGACAATAGCGATGAAATACGTAAAACTGGTAAAGAAGGCGTAGCCCGTTAAAACGCAGACGATAAAAAGGCAAACACCAATAGCTATAGCGATGTACGAAATGATTTTAACGAAGCGTTTGATCTCTTTGTGAATTGGCGTTTCTTCTTTTTGTATCGCGGATGTTAAGCCCGCGATATGGCCTATCAAAGTTTGGTCTCCTGTCGCAACGACAATGCCTTTTCCACTACCCTCAACAATGTTAGTACTAAAGAAAACTAAATTGCTGGTCTCAAGAGGATTTGCGTCAGTACATTCTTCAGTTTTGGACAGTGCAACCGATTCGCCAGTTATTGGACTATTGTCCACCTATTTTAAGAAACAAGTTATGATAGTTTGTTACCTTGTAAAAAATGTACAACAGACAGATTTTGTATGTGCGGTTAGAATAGAATTCAGGAAGATAGGTCCACAAAATGCACACTAATAAGAGTTTAGGGTTGGCGTGGTAGCCACCCAAAAAGTCGTCTTTAATTTGCGGCATTAGATCATGACGGATCTGTACCTAATTTTACAAATTAGATCTTTAATTTTTTTAGGACAAATTGTACCTCTGAAAAAATTCTTTTTCCCCCTAAATGACCCCAGAAGAGTAATACAATCATGTTGGATTTACTCCAAACTTTGCAAAAAGATGCAAAATAAAGTTCCTAAAATCCTTGTCCTATGTATTTTTTTTTTTAATTTTTACGAGGGGCAATTTAATGAAAGAATTAGTGTACATTTTTATAAGAATTTGTAGAATTTGTTTAAAAATTTTTAAGAATATGTTAAGAATTTGCTAAAAATTTTTGAAGAATTTGTAGAATTTGTAGAATTTGTTGAGAATTTGTAAAATTTGTTAGGAATTAGTGTACACAATTTGCCCATCTGATTTGCCCCTCGAACTTTTATAACCCTCCAAAAGCCCTATTACAAAATTGAATGAAGGAATGTTTTAAAGAGAAAAAGTGTTATTTTAGAACCTTATTTTGCATCAATTTGCAATGTTTGGTGCGAATCCAACATAATTAAATTACTCTTCGACAACTATTTAGGGGAAAAAGGAATTTTTTAGAAGAACTTTTTTTCCAAAAAACGGATTCAAAAATTATTTTTTGAAGGAATTCTTCTTTCTCTAAAAAGTGGCCCCTGAAAGGTAATTTTTAATCATGTTGGGTTTACACTAAACTTTTTAAACAGATGCAAAATAAGATTCTAAACAAGCTTATTTTTAAAAAAAATCCTTCATTCTTTTGAGAAAGGGGCTCTAGACATTTTTTCAAAAAAAATATAGTTTTTTAGAATCTTATATTTGTTAACATATTCTCAACAAGTTCTCAACAAATTCTTAGCAAATTCTTAACAAATTCTACAAATTCTCAACAAATTCTTAGCAAATTGTACAAATTCTACAAATTCTGCAAATTCTTAACACATTTTTCACAAATTCTCAACAAATTCAAAAATATATACACTAATTCTTTCATTAAATTGCCCCCCGAGTAAATACAACATGATTAAATATTACTCTACAGAGGCCTCTTAGAAGGAGAAGAATTTTTTTAAAAGAATAATTTTCCAAAAATCTTAAAATCAAGCACCTATTTGTAAAATTTGGTGCAGATCCATCGTGATCTAATGTTGCAAATTAAAGGACACTTTTTGAGGGGCTACCACGCCAACCCTAAACTCTTATTAGTGTGCATTTTGTGGATTTAACTTCCTGAATTCTGTTCTAACCGCACATAAAATCTGGCTGTTGTATATTTTTTACTGTGTTATTTTTTCACTATCTTGGCCAACTCTAAAAAAACCTATAAAATGGCACCGAACCTTTAAAGATGAGGCTTCAATAACTCTGACATCTGCCGGTGCAGTACCACCCGATTTCAAAAGTACCAAATCTCCAACGACTATTTCTTCACTTGGAATAGTACGCATAAGCCCATTTCGAATCACTGTAGCAAAATGCGGCACCATTTTCTTAAAACTGTCCATTATAGCCTTGTTCGCTGTTTCCTGTATGAACCCAAAAATCCCAGTAAAGAGATTCACGATTACAAGAACGGAACCAAGCATGATTTGGTCGTAATCCAACATGTAAACACGGTAATAAGTTATGGCGAAACTGACGAAACATAAAAGAGCCCCGGCCCATAACAAACCAGCAAAACCTCCAAACATCAACTCTAAGAAGATTTTAATCTTTGATTTTGAAGCCGAATCGCACAAAACGTTTGGCCCGTTCGCCTTTAAGGCTATGTCAGCTTGTTCTTGCGTTATACCGTTCTTCAGATTGGTCTTGTACCTAAAACTTTAGGTTACACCCAATTTTAAAAAGGTCCTACATTACCTCTGGCATAGATCATCAAGTGGAATAAAATGATCGTCCAAAGCAAGATCTTTTTTGAACTCTTCAATATCAGCCAAGGTTCTTCGCCGGATTAAAGGTTTCTTGTAGTGAACCCCAGTAGAGCTCATGGATTTTATCGAGACTTCTTTGTCGAGCACCATTTTGCGTTTGGTTTTAAAAAAGAATGTTTGACATCTGTTGACGTTTGTTTTTTTTAGCGAGTAGCTTGCTTTTTTTTAGGGTGTAAAAAAAGCGAGATTTAGAGTATGGTCCCAATGGCTTGGTTTTTAACCTAGGTTTCGGTTTTGTGGTCCGAATGTCATTGGTTTTTAACTAAAGTGTATTTACGGGACACCACTCCTGAAAAACCTTGTAAGTTTCAGCGAACCAAAGTGGCCAAATAGCTTGGTGACTTTTGTTAGGTCATTCGTAGTAGAGTCTCGGAAGGAGAACTGTCATATAAAAGATGTTATGATATTATAATTTGTTGTATCCTTTAAAGGTAGGGACGAGCAACATTTTTTTACCGAATTCTTTGCCGCTATTGGTTAAAAATGACTAGAAATGTCATTTTTAACCAATAGCAGCAAAGAATTCGGCCAAAAAGCTGAGTGTAAGGGTATTTCTAATTTATAAAATGAGTAATGCCATTGTAAATCTTTTATTTGTTTCTGTGGTTTGAATGTCACATATTAGGCGCTCAAACTGTTCCGATTGAAACAATTCAGTTACCAAAGAGGAACCAAAGAAAACCTGACGTTACCGCAACCAAACCATTGGTTGCAATTAGGACCATACTCTTAAACTTTATCGACAACGACAAGCACATTGGTTTGTTTAAAAAAGCCGATTTATAGAACGTTACTTTCACTTTACTTCCGCTTTACTTCGGCGTAACTTTACAGAAAATTAAATAAAACACATGGGAATATATTAGCAAATTTATACTTCACTTTAGCGCTACTTTGCTGATTCATTTAGCTGTAAGTAGTACTGTCAAAAGCCGAGCTTGGCCGATCATGCGCAAAATTTTCAAAAATTAGATATTCACCCTTATTGTCAAGGGTGGTGATTACGGAATATCGCTTCGTACGAAACCTGCTGGTCTTCTTATGTAGGTTTCGTACGAAGCGACATTCCGTAATTACCGCCCAGGTGTAAATAGTCAGAAGTCTCGAGTTCAGACATATGCGCATACCTGTTCCCAATTTCACGTAACTTTACAATCTATAAATTAAGCAAATTTGTTAAGTTACGGGGAAGTGAAGTTACGCCGAAGTAAAGTGAAAGTAACGTTCTATAAATCGCCCTTTATATCTCCAAGAAGTACCAATGATTTACTAACAGTTCGCAAAATAACAAGAGATTCTATATCTATAAATTGTTGAATTTCTTGTAGTACATTTCTTATGCCATGTAGGACTGTCGGGTTTTTCTTTTTTCCAAGTAATTCATCTCGCTATATCGTCGGCGCTTTTAAAAATAGAATCACAGTTGTATAAGGAACAAAAGAACATTGTTTTCGGCGACTCAGTACTGCTATGCGATATGGAAATAGCTAGCGGCTAATTTAAAGAATCAAAGATTTCTTGTTGCACATATGTATTGACCTCTTTTGACCTCTTGAGTTATGAATATTTGACCTCTGGGGTCTTTAATAATTGTAGAGTTTTTGAGGCAGTTCGTGGTACTTGAATTGGTAGCGCAAATTGAATTTTGTTAAGAAGGAATTGCTAAGTATTTAACAAATTAAAATATTAGTTAAACTAGCGGTTTTACATTTTCCCAGAGTGAATTTAGAATTATGGTAATTTTATGTATGGTATACGGTATGTGCTTGTTTGATTTAGACAATTTAAAGATGTTGAATCAATATTAAATGTCTGGTTAAGAACAAATTAATAATAGGCCTAACAAATATTAGTTTTATCTCATAAACTGAATGGGTTTTCATGCCAATTTTAAGCAGATTTGGCTAAATTGGACCAACACTGAACTGCACGAATATTCTAAATTGAATCGCTCCAATTTAGGATGTTTAGGACCTCACATATCTAAGGGAATATGAGATGGATTTTTTCTGACATTTTTCTAGGAATCCCTAGACATGCCCCAATAACGTACCGTCGCGTTTATGTGCCAATTTTTGTACACACTGTATAAACAACATAGTACAAGAAACTGTAAATGCTGTACTAGCATGCCTGAGCATTTTTATTTTTTAGATATCTATCTGCTATGCAGTGGTGACATATTAGGAAATTGTGAATTTTGCAGAGAGCATTTCAGAAAACGGTAAAATTGCAAATGCGAACCGACAATCGTGACTTTGTACACGGTGGCCTACTCTATGTATTTACTATGTATTTCATAAGAAGAGTTTTAACATTTCTTGCCAATTGGTTACTTACTATGTAAATTCGTTGGACACTACATTTTTGTCTAAAATAAATTAGTACATTCAATCATCATTAAAGTATCCCTAGTTTTTTTACTACTGCTTTTTGTGAACTTTTGTTTTGTGTTCAGCCGTAAAATCTGCGAACCTTTTAAAAATCGCCATTAAATTTAACAGTCTTTTAAAGTAATGTACATTTTCTTTGAGCAAACGTCTAATTATTCCTATAGTTGTTAGCATAAACTAAGGATAAATTATGTGTTTAAAGAAGACCAGTTTATGCTAAAAAATAAAACAACAATAATGTTAAAACTATACAGGAATAATACTTAAAGTATATATGGTTCAGTAAAAGAGCTTTTTAAAATGTGTATACTTACATAAGTATATTTGAATTTTTGATGAGTTTTAGATTATGGGTTTTTAACAGGTAGGTATACAGGGTGTCCCCGCATAAATGAGACACTACGTTATTGGGGCATGTCTAAAAAAATGTTAAAAAAATACATCTTATATACCCTTGGAGATATGAGGTCCCAAAGTGCAAAACTTTGAACGCTCATACCTTGAAGACAACAGCACATTAACGAAAAAAATGGTTTAATACAAAGCTACAGGCTATCTTAAACCATTCCACCATTTAGTTATTTTTTAAATGGCCAAATTACATTTTTATAATTAATTTAATTTTAAAAAATGTTCATGAAACAACAATGTCAATAAAATCTAATGCAAAAGTGTATGTACAAGACTCATACATGATTTTTAGATGTATTTTCCTAGGCTGTGTTGCCGAATTTATGCAACTTTGTTCGCATTTTCCTTAATGAATATAACGCATGAATTTTTTGAACAATTTTCCTTTAATTTTTAGGCATGCTTCAACAACGTACCATCGCGTTTATGCGCCAATATTTGGACACTCTGTATAAATAGGACAACCCAAAAATCAAACTTAGTAGCTGTCAATTTTAAGCAAAGACTAGTTTTTAAATCTCTTTTAAACTAAATTTTAAAACATGAAGTAGCACGTGTATTTAAATTATGTAAGAATATACATTTTCTTAGCAAGTTCATTCAAAATTATCGTTCTGACCGCTCAACCTGTTTTGAATAAAAGCAAAAAAGTGCCATAACCCTTAAGATGTACCATGGATGAATAAAACTTGCACCTAGTTAGATTCTGTTAAGACATGACATTTTAAACTAAATTATAACTCCTAAAATGTTCTTTTATTTTTCATAAAAGGCGCAGACCAAATTCTCGTTATGTTGAAAGACCACCTCAAAATTTTATTGAAAGTAACTTTAAATTGGCTACTTAATGCGTGGGGCCTTTTAAAAACTCGTAAAAATTTAAAAACTACACACGTATGTGTCAAAAACACAGGCTTTTAGTATATTATATTGATGGTGCTAAAAATAGTGCATTTAAAAATTGCAAGTTATCTTTATGCTAATGTATAAAACGTCGAATAAAACGAAATATAATTTCTCATGAAAAAGACAAGTATGGTAATTTTATGCAGTTCTCTTATGATGTTCAATACCAGGCATTGGATAAAATATTTCATAAATGATTAAAGTCTATTTTACAATCAGTTTTTGAAAAGTAAGCAAAAGCTTGGAAAAAAATTAAATTTAGAAAACAAATTCTTTTTTACTCCATATTTGCATTCAAATAAAAACGGTACTTAAAGTCTTGTTAGTAATGTTGTAGCCATTGGAATTTTTATATGCAACGTTAAACAAGAATTTGAACCAGAATTAAATTCAAGTCATTACACACGTAATTAATTAATTATTTAAATAATGCTTCTGACTCTCATCTCTAAAGTTTGATGAGAATTATTTTACACAACTTTGTTACTTAAGGAATTCCCACAAAACTGTTATCTTAAATACAGGGTGTTACCAAATAACTAGGAAAAAAGGTAATTTCTGAACCCATTTTAAGAAAAAAAGTTCATATAAACATGTGTCCGAAAATCCTTCGTTTCCGAGATACAGGGTGTCAAAGTTTTTAAAAAAAAAATTTTAATCTTAAGAATACTAAAAAGCTAAACCAGATATTTATTTGAAATAATAATAAAAAAAACGAAATTAATTATCCCTTCATTGTTAACTAAATGTTTTATTTTCATTAACATAAAAAAGCCAAACTTAAAAAAGAAATTTTGTTGCCTTTGGGCAATGAATTTTTTTCTCGAAAACGGTTAGTTTTATGAAAAAAGAACAAGACATTAATTTTAAAGATCATATTCTAGGGCTTCTAATTATTTTATTAAAATACCAAAAAAGTAAGACACAAAAAAGTTGGGGTGAACAACCCCCACGGTACCCCCAAATGTGCCCCTTCCAATTATAATTTTTATTTTTATTCTACCGCACTTTATGCCTAATGGTAAGAAAATTACCCGTGCTAAGTTTTAAATAAATATCTGGTTTAGTTTCTTGGTAATCTTAAAAAAAAGTTTTTTTTTAGAAACTTTGGCACCCTGTATCTCAGAAAAGAAGGATTTTCGGACACATGTTTATATAAACTTTTTTACTTAAAATGTGTCCAGAAATTACCCCTTAGTTATTTGGTAACACCCTGGACTATGCAATAATGTGATGCTTACAAAAATGCATGGTATTTCCCAATGAGTCACCCCTCGAACATCATTTGTAAGGAACATAATTGTCCATAATAAAAACATAAAAGTGGCATAAATGATTCAACAAAAAGGTAAAATTGCAGCGTATTATTAAAACCAAATCAGATATCTACGGTTAAAAAAGCGTAAAGGATTGAAAAGTGGCCCCTGAATATTAAATACTGCAGCATCTTTCTTGAGAACAGTTTTTAATCAACCTTTTGTATAAAACTTATCCTATCCATTCATGTTTTAAAAAAACCGCAGTTACCTATGAAAACTAGAACCTTTTTCTTTGAAAAGTTGAATTTTCCACAAAGTTGGCATTACATTTCTAATTTACTGACTAAAAATTCAAAAATGCCAAATTTAAGAAGACAGTTACATAAAACAGGCATAAAAATTGGAAAAATGAAACAATTTTTGCTTGAGATGTGAGAATTTATAAAGAAAATTGTAGACATTTTTGTAAAAGTGCTAATTTATCCTATGATACTTAAAAGGACTTCTTAACAGTAAGTACTTACATAAATAATTCCTATTTGGTGTAACCTTTAAATGTTTTAATGATTAGAGCATTATAAAGTAATTTAATAAAAAAAAAAATACTTCTGTAAATGTTGAGACCATTGTTTTTGTTCAGATGCCCTGAACATGTTTTAAATGCATTTTTTAATTTTTTTGACTTTTCTTACATAACCAGCAAACACAAGTGACATTAATGACAATATACAGGGTAAAATCTGTCACCCTATGGCTCGTCTACTCTGTTTTAAATAAATGGTGAATGGATAGTATAAATCTTCAAAATGTTCACAAACAAAACAACTTAAGTGTAAAACGAGCCTATGAATGCATGCAAATCGATTAGGCAGTACATGATTAAATCAATGTCTGTACCATTAAAATGAAAACTTGTACACCAAATATGGTATTAGAATATACTGCAATTTGTTCTTCACTTATAAAATGAATAGGGGTTATTATATTAACATACGGATGACCTTCAAAAGAACAAGAAATCAGATTTGAAACCCTGAACGACTACAAAAACAAAATGGTTAAAAAAAAAACAGTTTAGGAAAAATAAGACACTTTAGGTTTTTCGGAAATTTTCATACATTGTCAAAACAGTTACTTTTAAACAAACTGTTGACACGGAAAGCTCCATTATTTGCGGTCAAAACTATGTTTGTATTTACTCATAAAGTGAATACCTTAGATACGTAAATGCATTAACGGTTTTCCGTCTTTTGTTATTTTGTTTGCTTATCTAATTTTTACCATTACCCTGTTTTACATTCTTATTTCAATTCCTTGGGAATGCTAGACATGGAGATTTCAGAATTCCCATAATATCTTAGACAAATTAAGTAATATATGGATCTGAGCTAAACAATATACTGCAGAAAGTAACGGAATCGTAGGAATCTAAGGTTCATGTCACGAATATTCTTCAGCGAACTGAAAACAAGATTTATGAATTTATTGATTTGAGAGATTGCTAATGATCTTCCTATTACAAAACAACGATTACTGAAAAAAAACTTTTGAACAAGTTGTAATATTAACGAGGAATGTTGCAAAGCAAAGAAACTGTGGTTATGTAATGTTGGTTGCCTAAAATAAACAAAAAACAGCAATGTCTGGTCATTGCTCAGTGGGTTTATAAGAGTTAATTTTAATTAAAAATTGTGCTTACCAGCAACATAAATAAACAAAGCACAAGTTGACATATTCTAAAGGTCCATCAATAAGCGTTTAAATGCAGAATTTTGGCAATTTAAAATGCAAAAAAATAGTACTTCCAAACTGTCAAAATTCTGTATCTAACTGTTTATTGATGGACCTTTAGAATATGTCAAATTGATGTGCTTTGTTTATTTATGTTGCTGGTAAGCACAATTTTTAATTAAAATAAACTCTTATAAACCCACTGAGCAATGACCAGAAAGTGCTGTTTTTTAATGATTGCAACTTCTGCAAATCTAGTTCCTAGATTAATAATTCTAATGAGTGGCAAACTATTTAGCAAATTCAGTTATTGTTTAAATTTTGTTCAATTCCTTTTTGAAGACTTGTTTTCGAAGAGAAAAAAAGCCGCACATCCTTAATTGCAAATAAAATAAACCTTGTAGGTATAATCTCAAGAAATAAAGTAAATCTTAAGAACTTACTTGTAACATATAACATCCGATTGCTAAAACGTTTTTTAGAACTTATACTTACTTAGCTTAATTAAAATAAATGACTTGGAGTGTGAGAAACCAATGCACTTAAAAATAACAAATAAGTATGTCACGTCAATAACATTACCATTGAGGAAATGAAGATATCTTACAAGATATTAATGAAAGAAGTTGTATTGCACAATAATTAATGTGTGAATGTGGTGAATCTCCTGCAAAAAATATTAAAGGAAAATGTCGCGAAGCAAAGAAACTGTGGTTATGTAATGTTGCTTGCCTAAAATCAACAAAAAACAGCACTTTCTGGTCATTGCTCAGTGGTTTTATTAGAGGTAATTTTAATTAAAAATTGTGCTTACCAGCAACATAAATAAACAAAGCACAAGTTGACATATTTTTAAGCGTTTAAATAAAGAATTTTGGCAATTTAAAATGCAAAAAAATAGTGCTTTTAAATTGCCAAAATTCTGTATTTAAACGCTTATTGATGGACCTTCAAAATATGTCAACTTGTGCTTTGTTTATTTATGTTGCTGGTAAGCACGATTTTTAATTAAAATTAACTCTTATAAAGCCACTGAGTAATGACCAGAAAGTGCTGTTTTTTGTTGATTTTAGAGGACTGTCCCTGTCCCAACACCAATTTTGAAGGCGGTTTTTATGAAATACATTATGCATTAAATTGTATATATATATATTCGTATGATATTATAAATACATGTCAAAAATAGGTACAAATGAACATTATAAAATGGAAGATGTTTAATTTCCAAAAGGTATAAGTGATGTTCATTTTTTCACGTCCATGGCCGATTTTTATTATTCTGGTAAAGCATTTACGGCCGAGAAAAACCATGGAAAGAACTCAGGCATACCAGTGTTGTCAAAATTGTGGTGGTACAATAAATCCCAGCGAAAAAGTTACAGCTGTTTTAGGGTTGATATCCAATTCAAAGTTTCTGGAGTTATTTGGTGTATTTCTTGAAAACCACCCTCAAATTTAGTGTTTGGACATTCTTCTACAATATGTTTAATCGTTTCTGGCAATTAAATTGGATATCAACCCTGAAACCTTTGTATAATTTTGGTAATTTTATCTTGTAATAAAAAGGATTGTGACCCAGGTATACTGGAGTTATTTTCCTGTGGTTTTTTATTGAGATTAAAGCAGATGCTATCAGTATGAAAATTGTCCATATGGGCATCCAAAAAAAACATTACTTACACTTTTTTGAGTTATTAAGAACTGTTTTCTGTTATTAAATGTCCATGTTTGTCACATACCAATACTAAAGCTTCATTTACAATGAAAATTAGCTTGCATTCGGTAAGAATTAAGGGGGTCTAGGAGAATTCACCGCCCACAATTCACCGCCGACAATTCATCGCCCACAATTCACCGATCCACAGTTCATCGATAAGACAATTCATCGACAAGTCAATTCACCGCCACACAATTGTTCGATGGGAGAATTCATCGCCTATTATGAATATTAAATGAAATGAGTTTAAACTACAATATGCTTTCTGATAATGTGTTGATACATTTTTAGCATAACAACCCCGAGAACAACACCTAGTAATAATATGTCCCTCAGTGTAATGCACACAATTTTGGACGCACTGTTAGGCACCGACATAGCTAGAGTTTCTATTTTCATTTTAGCAGCAAAACTTAACCTAACCTACCTAACCTAATGTCCCCCAGTGGAAAGTGTCCCCCAGTGCTTTCATATAAGTCAGTCTAAAATCCTGAAATTCAAAAAAAAGTATTCATATTGGACTATACCCAGCTAAAAAAATTCCATTTCGTCTATCCTTTTCGTTTTTGACCATTTAAGTCTGCAAATTGGGTATGTCTGCAAATTGGGTGTCTGCAAATAAGAGGACACGGGCAATATTCTAGGTAAATAAATATCCAAGAAATTTCAATAAAATCATTAGGTAAGTTTATCTATAATTATTTTGGTGGCAGGCAATATTCTAGGTAAATAAATTTCTGTTATTTATTTTGTTCATTAAATAAACTAATATTCATACTAGGCGATGAATTCGCCCATCGAACAATTGTGTGGCGATGAATTGACTTGTCGATGAACTGTCTTATCGATGAACTGTGGATCGGTGAATTGTGGGCGATGAATTGTCGGCGGTGAATTGTGGGCGGTGAATTCTCCGGATACCGAATTAAGGTAGCTTGTAAGAGCTTGAAATATGTATTTGGGTATACACAATGAATTAGCTTGCATGAGCTCTTACATGCTTATTCATTGTGAATGGTATATCCCAAATACATATTTCAAGCTCTTACAAGCTACCTTAATTCTTACCCCATGCAAGCTAATTTTCATTGTGAATCCCACTTTACTTTTACTTTGACTTGTAATCTTTATTAAAAATCATTACATATTTAACATTTTTCTCTTGATGAAATGCCTAAATTTAGATAGGTTGATTTTTAACAGTTTGCAAATTTTAAACGACCACCAAAATTACCACAATCTTTTGTAAACAACCTTAACTAAATCTATTCTTTTCTATTCCAGAAACTACATCTTCACATGCGTCCTCATTATAATCTTCTCATGCGTTCTAACTTCAGCCAAACCAAAATCAAAGAACCACGATCTCCTTACGAAGATCGGTTTTGCAAAAATCCGTTCCCCGAACCACCACAAAAAACGCCTTGCTGTAGAATCTCGTCACCATACTCGTAGTGATGACTCACACATGTTTGTTATAAAACTCCCACCGAGCCAACACTTTTACGGGCATAATCTACCTAACTCCTTTGATCATTTACAAGCTAAGAACATCCCAGTTGGTTTTAAGAGCAACGGAAAACCAGCTAAGGTTTACCACTGGAACATACCAGTCATGAAGAAAATCGCAACGGCTAAACAGAAATCACGAACCAATGATTTTGATGTTGATTTTCACAACCCAGAAGCATGGAACGAGGTACTTGATAAACCTGACAAAGAACTCAAGGATTTTGTCAAGTCTACGTACTACGTTCCGGTTAAAAACAAGAAAAACAGCTTAAATGACATAAATTACTTTTCTGGAAATGGAAAACCACATTCGTTTTACGTTATAAACAAAAGTAAAAAGGCCCACTATCACCGTTTGTTGCCATGATTTTTGGTATAGACTTTAGCAGTGTGTTTTTAAAATATTAAACCGACTGATCTATATTTAATGTTTTTAATTTTAAAATCTGTTTATACTTAATAAAACTAATTATGTACCAACTCTGCGTATTATTTCCTAACTATTCGTTTCACGGCTTTCAAAATTGGTGTTTGGACAATCCTCTACAATAAATTTAATAGTTTCTGGAGCATACTGAACTAAGTAATGCAGTACAGTCAATCCGTATTTGGACATCGACAATTCCCGTAGGACCACCTTTTTTATATGATGTAACTGGATGTCCAAAGAGTAAAACCCCAAATTGGCGTATATCTACCTATTGCAGAAACGGAGTTATGGCTCCCATAGAGCCCCCTTCAATTCATCACGGTGGAACTGCATCAAATTTTGCAAATAGATGTCAAATAAGGTTTTAAAAAGATTTTATATAAAATAAAAATTAAAAAAAAAATTCCTTCACTCCCTAAATAGTTCCCAAAGAGTAATAACCAATCACGTTGGATTTACACCCAATTTTGCAGATAATTGCATAATAAGATGCTTAAAAATATTTCCTTATAACTTTTTTTCAAAAAATAATTCCCTCGCCCCATAACCAAAGGGGGCTTTTAAGGAGGGCATAGAATTTTTTTTCGAAAAAAGTTATGGTAAATTTATCATATCCAGGATCCACCCTAAAAATGCGAATTTTTGGAAAATTCTTCCTGAAATGGGGGTTTTTGGGGTCGGAAAAGCCATTTTTGACCACCTTTTTCCGAAATTTTTACAAAATTTTGAGAAAAAAATTTGAAATTTTTTTTTAATTTAGATTTTTAAAAAACTTGATTTTTACAAAAGAACTCACTTTTTAGAATGTTTTCACCGCATTTAAAATTGTTTTACACCCTTATTTTCTTTAAAAAAACCAAAAAAAGAGACCCTTTGACACTTGTGAACGTCCATCTTGAATAATATAACCAAAAAAATTACTACCAACCGTGACAACAAAAGAAACTAGATTTTATATCTTGGCCAGCTAGATAATTAGTGTCAGCTTTCACTTCCTTTTCAAAGTAAATTTTCCAATTTCCAGCTAAATTTATACGGTTCCAAAGAAAAATTTATTGAATTTTCATGTTTAACCGATTTTTTACTGTTTTTCCGGAAAAATCTATTGATTTTTCAATTTTAAAGTAGGTTTAAGGTTCCAAAAATAGGTTCTATTGTTTCTAGAGTAATTTTTACAATTTTTAGTTAAATTTTCACGGTTACTAAGGAAAATTCATTGAATTTTCATGTTTAACCGATTTTTCACTGTTTTTCCGGAAAAATGTATTGTTTTTTCAATTTTAAAGTAGGTTTAAGGTTCTAAAAATAAGTTCTATTGTTTGTAAAGTAAATTTCCAGGTAAATTTTCACGGTTTCAAAAGAAAATTTATTGAATTTTCATGTTTAACTGGTTTTTCGCTGTTTTTCCGGAAAAATCTATTGATTTTTTGATTCTTAAGTAGATTTTAGGTTCTAAAAATAGGTTTTATTTTTTCTAGAGTAAATTTTCCAATGTATAGCTAAATTTTCACGGTTTCTAGGAAAAATCTATTGATTTTCCAATTTTAAAGTAGGTTTTAGGTCCTAAAAATAGGTTCTATTGTTTCTAGAGTAAATTTTACAATTTTCAGCTAAATTTTTACGGTTCCTAAGGAAAATTCATTAAATTTTCATGTTTAACCGATTTTTCACTGTTTTTCCGGAAAAATCTATCGATTTTTCAATTTAAAAGTAGGTTTAAGGTTCCAAAAATAGGTTCTATTGTTTCTAGAGTAAATTTTACAATTTCCAGATAAATTTTCACAGTTTCCGATTTTAGTACTATTTTTTGAACCTAAAACCTACTTTAAAATTGAAAAATCAATACATTTTTTCGGAAAAACAGTAAAAAATCGGTGAAACATAAAAATTTAATGAATTTTCCTTTGTAACCGTGAAAATTTAACTGAAAATTGTAAAAATTACTCTAGAAACAATAGAACCTATTTTTGGAACCTTAAACCTACTTTAAAATTGAAAAATCAATAGATTTTTTTCGGAAAAACAGTGAAAAATCGGTTAAACATGAAAATTCAATGAATTTTCCTTAGTAACCGTGAAAATTTAACTGAAAATTGTAAAAATTACTCTAGAAACAATAGAACCTATTTTTAGAACCTTAAACCTACTTTAAAATTAAAAAATCAATACATTTTTCCGGAAAAACAGTGAAAAATCGGTTAAACATGAAAATTTAATGAATTTTCCTTAGTAACCATGAAAATTTAACTGAAAATTGTAAAAATTACTCTTGAAACAATGGAACCTATTTTGGGAACCTTAAACCTACTTTAATATTGAAAAATCAATAAATTTTTCCGGAAAAACAGTGAAAAATCGGTTAAACATGAAAATTCAATGAATTTTCCTTAGGAACCGTGAAAATTTTACTGAAAAACTTAAAATTTACTCTAGAAACAATAGAACCTATTTTTAGAACCTAAAATCTACTTTAAAATCAAAAAATCAATAGATTTTTCCGAAAAAACAGTGAAAAGTTGGTTAAACATGGAAATTTAATAAATTTTTCTTAGGAACTGTAATAATTTTACCGGAATTTAACAAATTTCTAAAAATATTAATCAAGTTGGGTATTTACATAAAAAAACAAAGGTTTTTGTTTAAATTTGCCGCGTTTTGTGAAAATACTATCTTGTAGGCCATGATATTGATAGGAACTTTTAGTTTGTTATGTTCGCAGAAAATTGAAAGTGACATTTCTAATTTTTTATCGTTTTTTTGGTTTTTTAGCAAAAAAATAACAGTAGGATACAATCTTAGGGTGTCTTTTAGTATAAATATGTGGTATTTACTTAAAAAAAGGTAAGTTTTCAACGTTTCTTGTCAAAACAAAAAATAAAAAAATTTCAAAATTTTTGCAAAAATTTGCAAAAATTTTGGAAAAAGGTTGTCAAAAATGGCTTTTCCGACCCCAAAAACCCCCATTTCAGGAGGAATTTTCCAAAAAATCGCATTTTTAGGCAGGATCCTGGATATGATAATTTTACCAAAGTTATTAATAAATATTTTTTAGCATCTTATTTTACATATTCTACCAGCAAAATTTGGTGTAAATCCAACGTGATTGGTTATTACTCTTTGGGGGCTACTTAGGGGGTCAAGAAATTTCTTTACAGATTTTTTTTTATAACAATCTTTTTAAAACCCTTTGACATTGAATTGCAAAATTTGGTGCAGTTCCACCGTGATGAATTAAAGTGGGCCCTTTGGGGGGCCATAACACCGTTTCTGCAATAGGTAGATATACGCCAATTTGGGATTTTACTGTTTGGACATCCAGTTACATCATATAAAAAAGGCGGCCCTACCAGGGATTTTGTCGATGTCTACATACGGATTGACTGTAGTACAACTTTGGACTTTATTTGAATCAGTATTTAGTTGCTATAGTGCTCTATCGATCTAACATTTTATTCCAAGTCCAAACTGAAACATAAACGTCATTGTTGACTCGTTTCTTTTAAAACTACAAAGTTTATACACAAAAAAATAAAAATGGTATCAATACCAACGCTCCAACCAAAGCTATTGCTAGGATTAAACACCAATTTGGACCAATGCGTGCATTTCATAACCGATGAAGAAGTTCTGTACCCTGTTGGCTCGGTCATAGCTTTACACAACATAAACCAAAAGAGGCAGAAGTTTATCCGACTTTCAGATAAGGGGAAAAACCTAGTTAGTATTTACGTAAGCCCCAACAAGTAAGTACCCAAACACGTAATAGTACAGTCAATCCGTATGTGGACATCGACAAAATTCCTGGTAGGGCCGCCTTTTTTATATGATGTAACTGGATGTCCAAAGAGTAAAACCCCAAATTGGCGTATATCTACCTATTGCAGAAACGGAGTTATGCCCCCCCAAAGGGCCCCCTTTAATTCATCACGGTGGAACTGCACCAAATTTTGAAAATAGATGTCAAATAAGGTTTTAATCTAAAAAAATTCCTTTAACCCTAAATGGCCCCCAAAGAGTAATAACCAATCACGTTGGATTTACACCAAATTTTGCAGATACATGTAAAATGAGAAGCTAAAAAATATTTGTTTATAACTTTTTTTGAAAAAAAATGTAATGCTCCTTTTAAAAGCCCCCTTCGTTTATGGGGCGAAGGAATTATTTTTTGAAAAAAAGTTATGAGGAAATATTTTTAAGCATCTTATTTTGCATCTATCTGCAAAATTTGGTGTAAATCCAACGTGATTGGTTATTACTCTTCGGGGGCTATTTAGGAGGTAAAGGAATTTTTTTAGAGATTTTTTTTTTTATAAAAATCTTTTTAAAACTACATTTGACATCTATTTGCAAAATTTGGTGCAGTTCCACCATGATGAATTAAAAGGGGTCCTTTGGGGGGGCATAACTCCGTTTAAGCAATAGGTAGATATACGCCAATTTGGGGTTTTACTCTTTGGACATCCAGTTACATCATATAAAAAAGGCGGCCCTACCAGGAATTTTGTCGATGTACCCCCCTTACTTAGGACAGATTGACTGTAGTATAAGGGGTTCCAAAAGGTTCTTTTCTAAAGACCAGAGTGTTTAAAACCAGAAAATGTTGTAGGAAAATGATCGCCATATCCGAATCCGGCGAGAAGCCACTGTTAACTCTGTACGACGTGAAGACTCATAAGCGCAAAAGACAGATACCGCTTCCAGCTGGTGAATTCCCTACCTACGCCACTAAGTACGTTTCCTGCTGTTTTGGACATGATTCAAAATGCTTAGTAGCAGTTACTGGCGATCCTGATTGGCAAATGTACGTCTACCGTTGCGACAAAGGCAAACTGGAGAGTACTGCCAAGGCTAATAATCCAAATGGTACTGGAACTGTTCGACAGGTACGCTTTTGAAGGTATTCGGAGAATTCACCACCCACAATTCACCGCCGACAATTCATCGCCCACAATTCACCGATCCACAGTTCATCGATAAGACAGTTCATCGACAAGTCAATTCATCGCCACACAATTGTTCGATGGGAGAATTCATCGCCTGGTATGAATATTAGTTTATTTAATGAACAAAATAAATAACAGAAATTTATTTACCTAGAATATTACCAGCCACCAAAATAATTATAGATAATAATTACCTAATGATTTTATTGAAATTTCTTGGATATTTATTAACCCAGAATATTGCCTGTGTCCTCTTATTTGCAGACACCCAATTTGCAGACATACCCAATTTGCAGACTTAAATGGTCAAATGGATAGAGGTAATGGAATTTTTTTACCTGGGCAAAGTCCAATATGCATACTTTTTTTTGAATTTCAGGATTTTAGACTGACTTATATGAAAGCACTGGGGGACACTTTCCACTGGGGGACATTAGGTTAGGATAAGTTTTGCTGCTAAAACGAAAATATAAACTCTAGCTATGTCGGTGCCTAACAGTGCGTCCAAAATTAGTGTGCATTACACTGAGGAACATATTACTAGGTGTTGTTCTCGGTGTTGTTATGCTAAAAATGTATAAACACATTATCAGAAAGCATTGTAGTTTAAACTCATTTCATTTAATATTCATACTAGACGATGAATTTTCCCATCGAACAATTGTGTGGCGGTGAATTGACTTGTCGATGAATTGTCTTATCGATAAACTGTGGATCGGTGAATTGTGGGCGATGAATTGTCGGCGGTGAATTGTGGGTGGTGAATTCTCCTAGACCCGCTTTTGAAAGCAATAAAAGATCCTGCTTTTACAAAATACCCTTTTTAAGATCGCGTGTAATCCTTCAGACTTCAACCAAATCGCCTTAGTCGGCGATGGCCTCTTACGGATGCTCCAGTGTCAGGATTTTCAATGGCGTCAGTTCGGCTACAACAAAAGCGACCAAATGAAGTTTACTAGCGTGTGTTGGCTTTCCCAAGATCGCCTTATAGTTGGATCTGTTGATGGGAAGCTCTATATAATCGAGAGCGGGGAATTGCGCGCCATTTTCTCTGCTAACGACTTGCCTCTTATTAATTTAAAATTAAAGGACGAGTAAGACTATTGTCCTTTATTTATAGGGCAATTAATAGAACGTTACTTTCACTTTACTTCAGCGTAACTTCACTTCCGCGTAACTTAACAAATTTGCTTAATTTATAGATTGTAAAGTTACATGAAATTGGGAACAGGTATGCGCATGTGTCTGAACTCGCGACTTCTGACTATTTACACCTGGGCGGTAATTACGGAATATCGCTTCGTACGAAACCTACATAAGAAGACCAGCAGGTTTCGTACGAAGCGATATTTCGTAATCACCACCCTTGACAATAAGGGTTAATATCTCATTTTTGCAAATTTTGCGCTTGATCGGCCAAGCTCGGCTTTTGACAGTACTACTTACAACTAAATGAATCAGCAAAGTAGCGTTAAAGTGAAGTATAAATTTGATAATACATTCCCATGTATTTTATTTAATTTTTTGTAAAGTTACGCCGAAGTAAAGCGGAAGTAAAGTGAAAGTAACGTTCTATAAATCGGCCTTGAAAGCTTGTTTATTTTGTGTTTTTTTACCCTAATGCTTGCGTTAAGTAAAAGAAAAACAACCAAGGAGTAAGTACCGCTAAATAAAATGTTTTGTAAGCAATTCTTTTAACCAAATTGTACCTAGATTGCAGCAAAGTTCTGAGCTCAGCGTAATTGGTGGCGTTATAGAACAGCAAGAAGGTGAAAACTACGCAATAATGCATCTGATTAACTTTTCGCGTGGATTCGCCTTTGCGTACCTCAACGGTTCGGTACATTTATACGAACGCGAAACGCCTCACAAGTTCAGGAAACGAAACATCTTTAAGGTAACTTATGCACAGTCGTTTTTAAATTATTCGTTTATTGGGGAGAATACTAACTGGCCGCATCTACCTGAAAAGACTACTAGCTGGCCGCGCCTAATTGCAGGGTGCTTGGTCCGCGAACTGGCCGCGCGATTTTTCTGGTTTGGTCGTACTGGCCGCTACTCATTAACTTTCTTTTACCTAGATTTATTTTTATGTATCTGATGTTTTATTGAAGTGATTTTAGAAAATTATAAAACAGAATCCATTGGATAATATACAGACTTTTATTATTATTAAAACAAGCCAGCAACGTTGGAAGTACTCAATGCATGTGTTTTTGAGTTTTATTGTTACCGACAGACTTTTTTAAAAGCACTGGAGGACAAATCCACTGGGGGACATGGTTAGGGTAAGTTTTGCTGCTAAAAAGAATATTTAAACAAATGTGCTTATGTCACCAAACTGCAATGAAAATCATTTTTTCAATAAAATATTGATAGTCATCGTTGTTATTTTATGAAAATAAAATTCGTTTGGTGTTTATACTTATCCTTCCACAAAACTTCTGAGACAGCTCCTTTTCTACCTGCTAAACATGGAAGCAGGTAGAAAAGGTACCGCGGCCAGCTCCACCATGACCCATGCAGTAAAATGCGGCCGCATCCACCAAATCACCCCTCATTAAATTTTATAGCGCGGCTCTTATATGCCCCTCTTTTTCTACCTGGTAAACATGGCAGCAGGTAGAAAAAGTGCCGCGGCCAGCTCCACCATGACCTATGCAGGAAAATGCGGCCAGTTCGACCTAAATACCTCTTATTTAATTTTATGACGCGGTCAGCTCGTATATGCCCACTTAAATAAACTTAAGAAGATCGTTTAAAGTTCCTAAGAACCTTGTTTGGAACAAGAGTGACCTAGAACTTGTCTTGAGGTCTCTTTTAGATTCCAGACCATACAATTCTTCGTGAGTATGAGAAACCTCCCGATATTTGTATGGTCGACGTTCACAGCATTGCGATTAACCCAAGTCAAGACAGACTTATGGTAACTTGCAACGAGAGTCAATTGTATTCCGCAAGATTATGGTTAGGAGATGTGAACTCGAATCCTGAAGTCATGTTCACTGAGTTTGGATACGTACTACATAATGGCGCCGTTGGAGGCATGGCCATATGCGCTTGGAAACCCATTCTACTAACAGCTGGTATGTTTCTTAAGGTTGCTAAAAGGTTTGGCTTTGTTTAAGAGCCCGACACTCAGTCCTTATACCATGTAGAGGGGCTACCGCGGGCTGCGGTGGCCAGAATAGACTAAAGACTAGTTGAACAGATATATGAATATGTGTCTAGAGTAGCCACTTAGCACCAGTACAACTAGAGAGAGACTTGACCTTGGTCTAATTCAGCACGTTTTTATGCAAATATTCACAAAACTTAGACCACAAATATCTTGGTTAGTTCTTATCCGATTTTGGGAAACTTGGTGTCATTAGAAAGATAATTTATTTTGTCATACTTATTGCGGGGCTCAATTTAAGAAAGAAAAACAGTTGTTGCTTTTAGTATAGTGTCCACTTCTTTAAACTGACTTTTGCTAAACTAGGGCTACAAAACAAAATGTGCCAAACAATGAGTATTTTAAAAGGAGCTAACATTATGGTCAAAATTTTGAAACAATTGCTCTAATAATAACGTTAAAAACTGCGGTCTAAGTTGTACACAAGTTTGCATAAGAGAAAATGGGTAGTCGGGCTCTTAAGTGTTCGTGAAATGAGGTAGAAGAATCTTTTGGTCGTTAGATGTTTGCAACTTTCAGTATCGTAAATTCCAATTAATATTTTGACTTTGTAATCTTTTTTTAGGACAAGGAGACCGTACGCTTAAAATCTGGAATTTCGAATCCGAAGAACTGGAGCTAGGCCAAAAATTTCAGGACGATTTATATGGCGTAGCTCTACATCCAACGGGGCTTTACGCTATCGTCGGTTTCTCAGACAAGCTCCGTTATTTCACTATAATGATCGATGAATTCATTACAAACAAAGAATTCCCTATTCGTGTTTGTAGACAATGCTCATTCAGCAGACTTGGACATTTATTCGCAGCAGCCAATGGAAATATAATTCAAGTTTACTCGAGTATTACTTTTGAAATGTTGTACAATTTAAAAGGACATAGTGGTAGGATTCATGGAATGAGCTGGACTCTTGATGACAAAAAAATGTCTTCGTGTGGTAGTGAAGGAGCTGTGAGTTATATAGGACTCCTGACAATTTTACTAAATAGCATATCTACATGAGGGCTCCATCGTGTATTAAAACTAAATGTAGTTTTGAAAACTACAAAAATAGGGTGGCTACAAACGTATGGTTTCTTTTAAATCGGTTATTTCCTTGTGTCGAAAATCTGACTTTAAAAATCATACTATTTTTGTTTTTTTTCGACTACCGCGGATACATCTTTTGGTAATATACATAACGTGGTCTATGAAACCATAATACGTTATATTACCATGGTTTTTTGCTTGTAAATGATTAAAATTGCAACTTACGTTTTCCCTAATATGGATGTACTCGTTCAAAGATTTCAATGTAGAAAGAAGTACTATTTTACCATATTTTTATTATTTCTTGCACTCAGTACCACTTCTATGTATCACAAACATTACCCTAAATATTTTTAATCATAGCTATTGATGTATTACTCCTTGCATATTTTGTTGAAATTAAGTAAATAACTGACATTTAGGGAGATGATTTTTACAAACTTTTGAGTGCACAGAACATCCTATTTATGAATTTAAATCTATAGCCTTAAATTGTAGAAATTTGTAAATTGTCCCTGCTAGGGAGCCATGGAATAACCTTAAATTTAATGACTTGTTTAACCCTTTTCTTCATTTTGTATCTTTTAAGATACGTTGACTACCAAATTTTTTTTTAAGAAAAATATTTAGAATTTTTTCGATTTGGCTGATTGTATCAAATTAACCAATAGGAAAAAAGTAGGGCAAATAATGCATTTTTGGGGTTTTGGCATGCTTTTTAGTATGGCTTTGTTTGTTGAAGTGTGAAGTTATGACGATTTCATCATGCATCGGGTAAGATTTTTTCCAAAATATTGGTTATTATGTAAATAAATGGAAATTACTTTATTCCAACAATAAAATAAGGTTCTTATAATACATATTACAAGATTTTTTTATTGATATTTGTTTTAGAAAAAATTAGAGATTGCTATGAAAATCGCGTATCTTATAAGATACACCGTTAGGGACCCCGGCAACCAAATGTGTATCCTAGTGTATACTTTGTGAAGAAGTCGGACATTTATATTCGTATCCTATAAGATACTTTTTCCTTTTACAACACTTCATTCATTGGAATTATTCCCTTATAAATTACCTAAATAACGAAGCCGTATTATTTTTAGCCTGAAACAAAAACAGCGCTAATTTTGCAAAATGCAAAAATGAATTATTTAGAAGATACGACGACGTATTCACTATTTTGGCTAGATATTTATATAATTTTTATAAATTAACATTATTTATTTAATTATTTGCCTTTACAATAATTATTAGGTTCTAAAACCTCATAAAGTATCTTCAGAGATACAAGATTTAGTCCCTAATAACTGCTAAATGTATCTTCAGAGATACATGTACAAAACTCTAGTAACCCCTTGATGTATCTTTAAAGATACGTGGCCATAAAATTTATACGGAAACAAAAAAAAAAATTTTTTGCCAAATTATCTCTAAAGAAGGCCTAATTAGTAAGAAAAAACAGTCAAATATTTTTTTTTTCTGCGGATTCAAAATCATGAAGAAAAGGGTTAATGGCCTAATGATCTATTTAATTTTTGGTAGGTTTACGACTGGTTAGTTATGGACGCGAAACGAATATCCGAGACTATAATAAAGACATGTCCGTTTACCGGAGTTGTTATAACCTCCGATGGTAAATCGACAATTGCTGTTGGTAAAGATGGGCACGTTCGAGAACTGATAAACTCGAACATCTACCGTGATGTCGTTCTATGTCCAAATGCAGAGTTAGATGCTATTATTTTGTCCCGACAAGATACAATGCTTTTTGTAGCCGGTAACAACGGAATAGTCTATAGCGTAAAACTACCTCTGTTAGAAAAAGCTGAATTTTTGGAATTCTGCATGCATAGTTCGTCAATAACGAACATGCTTATGTCTTTTGATGATCGCTACATGCTGACTGGATCTTCAGATGGCACTATTTGTTTTTGGAAACTCCAAAATACTGAAGGTAAATTTTTGTCAACTTTTGAAACGCAACACATTTTTTGAATGTCCAAATCGCTAGAAAAAAAACCTCTCTTGAAAAATGTAATCTATGAAATTGTATTCTACAGCATAAAAGCAATGTACAAAATGAGTTTCATTAAAATCGGAAACAAAAAATATTTTTGTTGTTTTTTGAAATTTTTTAAAATTCCAATTTTGGAAAAACTCTAGAAAAAAAACGAAAGCCCTTGGAAAAAATTCAACTACTGATTTGTTTCCTACGGTTTTTAATTAGCTTAGAAACACAGTTTCAGGCAAATTTATTTTTTCTTAATTTTTCCCATTTTTAAGCAAGGGGTAAGGGTACAAATATTTCCAGTTTTTTTAATTTGCTCTAATTTTTCAAAATTTTATTTGACAAAAAATTAAAATGCAGATTTGTACAGTCAAAAAGAGTCCAAATATTTCCAGTTTTTTTAATTTGCTCTAATTTTCCAAAATTTTATTTGACAAAAAATTAAAATACAGATTTGTATTCTACATCCAAAAAGCAATCCACAAAATAAGTTTTATTAAAATCGGGGACAAAAAATATTTCTGTTGAGCTTTTTTGAAAATTTTTAAAATTTTACCAACTTTGAAAAGCTCTAGCAAAAAAACGAAAGCACTTGAAAAAAATCCAATTACTGATTTGTTTTCTACGGCTTTTAATTAGCTTAGAAACATAGTTTCAGGCAAATTTATTTTTTGAAAATTTACCCCATTTTTAACCAAGGGGTAAGGGTACAAATATTTTCAGTTTTTTAATTTTCACGGACACAAATAATTTTTGCCACCAATAAATGCCATCAATGCTTATGTAAAACGAGCTGCTAAATCCGAATCTAGTGCTTAAATAATTGCAGCGCTTTTAGTTTTGTTGCTATAAGCTTTTAAACGCGACTTCAAACGCGAGACTTGATTTTTTTCAAAATGCTCTAATTTACGAAAAAACAATTTTACAAAAAAATAAAAGGCAGATTTGTTTAGAGCATAAAAGCAATACATAAAATAAGTTTCGGGAAAGTCAGACAGAAAAATATTTTTGATGAGCTTTTTGAAAACTTGTAAAATTTAAGCAACTTTGAGGTGCTCTAGCAAAAAAACGAAAGCACTTACAATAAATCTAATTACAGATTTGGTTTCTACGCCTTTTAATTAATAGAAGAACACAGTTTCAAACGTTTTAAATTATCAGAACACTTCCAAATTTCTTCATAAGGGTTAAAGGGTACAAATTTTGTGTTACAGGTCGCGCAGTTAAGGTAGACAAAGAAATATCAATTTCGCGCGAGATTTTAATATCCCGTGAGATTCTCGAAGACAAGTTGAACCAAATTAGAGATCTACATCTCCGAATGCACGAGCTAGAAACAGAACATGCCTACCAATTGCGCCAAAACGACGTTATCCATAACCTAAGAATGAAAGATGTACACGCTGGGTACTGCAGTGCCATCGAGGAATTAAAGGAGAAAAATGAGCAACTGGAAAATGATCATCAGCAAGAATTACACAACATAAACATGGAAATAAACAAGATGAAAGCACAACATGAGCAGTTTGTACACAAACTTGAAGCAAACTATAACGAAAAACTCATTTATGAATACGACAAATATATGCGACTCGAAGAAAAAATGGATAAAATGAGAAGGCAGTACGATAAAGAACTTGAAAACCTAGGACAAGCCAAAAAAGACTCAGAAGAATTAATAACCAATACTTTCTTAGAGAAGCTACAAGAAAAAGAGGTCCAATACGAAGAACTGGTAGAAAAAGAAAAGCAAAGAACTAAGGAACATGAAATAATAAAACAACAAATTGAAGACGACGGCGATCGAGAAATTTACGAACTCAAAGCCATACACGAGAAAGAGCTCAAGGTAAATATTCTGGAAATTTTAGTGTCCAAAAATTGTCGCATACTATCCATTTACTGTTTAAAAAAAGACTTTTGTCGTGCCTTATTAGGCAACCAAAAACATGCCAATTACTTAAAATTTAAATGTTGCATGAGTTGAAGTAGCACAAAAGTTGAGATAGTCTTTATTAAAAGGCTTTTAATTTTAATATTAGAAAAACAAACACTGCTTTTTACACAACTTGGGGACATTGTAAATTCTTTTGAGTACCGTTTGGCCATAATTTTGCCCAATTCAATTATGTTCATGATGGTTGTTTCGTTGCTTCCCCATACTATCCATTCACATTTAAAAAAAACAGTCACCTATGAAAACTAGAACCTTTTTCTTTCAAAAGTTGAATTTTCCACAAAGTTGGCATTACATTTCAAACTTACTGTCATTAAAAATTGAAAAAACCAAAAATAATAAGACAGTTACATAAAACAGGCGTAAACATTGGAAAAACGAAACAATTTTTGCTTGATATGTGAGAATTTATAAAGAAAATTGTAGACATTTTTGTAAATGTGCTAATTTGTATGATACCTAAAAGGACATAAAATGAGTGCATAAATAATTCCTGTTTTGTGTAAAATTTTAAATGCTTTAATGATTAGTGCATAAAGTAATTTAATAAAAAAATAAATACTTCTGTATGTTGAGACCATTGTTTTTGAGTCAGATGCCCTGAACATGTTTTTAAATGCATTTTTTAATTTGTTTGACTTTACTTACATAACCAGCAAACACAAGTGACATCAATGACAACATACAGGATAGAATCTGTCACCCTATGGCTCGCCTAGTCTGGTTTTTTTAAATGTGAATGGATAGTAGACCGCGCATTATTTTGAGAAAGGATACTCTTAAAAACTCGATTTGTTTTCAGGACGAACAAGATTTGAACGTACGAATACGTGGTGAGACAGCTTTAGTAAAGAAAAAGTTACTTGCCTCCCAAAAAGAAATTGATGATCTTAAGAATATTGTTTACAATTTAGAAAGTGAACATGTTAAATTTAAATCTATAATAGTAGGTTTAGAAAAAGATATGGCAGATCTTAAGAAAGAAATTGCCGAACGCGATTGTACGATACAGGATAAAGAAAAACGTATCTTTGAACTAAAGAGAAAAAACCAAGAATTGGAAAAATTCAAGTTTATTCTTGATTTCAAGATAAAAGAGCTGAAGTCGCAGATCGAACCAAAAGAACGGCAAATACGAGAACAGGTATTGTCGAAAGCTGTTTAAAGTTACCTGTCAAAATTCTTTATTTTTATACTCTTCGCAGACAAAGTCAAAGAGTATATTGCGATTGGTTGGACCTAAAATCGTTAATATTCGTCCTAGAGCAAAAATTTTTACATATTCGTTCGTTTTATGACTTTTTAAGACTTTTATTTTTTGTCCGTCTGTCTGTAACGAAATTTGTGACCACCATAACTCAAAAACGGTTTATCGGATCAACTTGAGATTTAACACAAAAATCAATCCCATTTAGAGGAAAAGCCCTATTGTTTTTGGAAAAAATCAAGTAATAAATAGAGGGTTAAAAACACCCCCAAAGTAGAAAAAAATTCATATTTTCGTTAATATTAACTTTACGAAAAAAAATATTCTTAATAAAATTAAAGATTATATTTTTTTCTATAAAAAAGCGTCTGGTGATTTTTTTGTATCCCCACCCGTTTACAAAAAAAATAAGTTTTACGTTGTTTTCAATAAAATAAAAAATGCACCTTTTTAATCATCTACTGCGAAGAGTATCATATAGAATGTGTAATAATTACATAAAAATAAAAAAATAGTTTTAAAAAATCAGCTATCTGCAAAGATAAACTTTTTAAATGATCTATACCTCTCACTGATCTAACCCGCTCTTGTTTGGTTACTCTAAAAATTGTTAATGACTTTTTTTAGGTTGAACAAATCAACGAAATGGTACGCGAGTTAGAAAGCCTACAAAAAATAATCCTAAGTCTTGATTTACAACTCGATGAACTAAAAGAAAAACTAAACGCATCCGATAACGAAGTTCGAAATGAAATAGCCAAAAATCGCCGTATGAAAGAAGCTCTCAAAGCAATTCGATCGGACATACATCAAGCGAGTGGTTACATACAAGACATACCAATGTTGACCAAAACTATCAAGGTATATATCATTTTTTAGAACTTTGAAGGGTTTTAAATTCAGAGTTTCGAAGATCTGTGCTCCTAGAAGCTCGTATAAGTCATGAGCTCCCGTCAATTCTACTGAATAGCACATCTACATGAGGGCCCTATCCTATATTAAAACTAAATGCAGTTTTGAAAACTACAAAAATAGGCCGGCTACAAACGTATGGTTTCATTTAAATCGGTTATTTCTTTGTGTCGAAAATCTGACTTCAAACTATTTTTGTTTATTTTTCGACTACCGCAGATACATTTTTTGGTTTATATACATTACGTGGTCTATGCAATCATAATACGTTAATTTACCATGTTTTTTAAGCTTGTAAATGATTAAAATTGCAACTTACGTTTTTCCCTAATATATATGTGCTCGTTCAAAGATTTCAATGTAGAAAGAAAAACACCATATTTTTATTATTTCTTGCACTCAGTACCACTTCTATGTATCACAAACATTATCCTAAATATGTTTAATCATAGTTATTAATGTATTATTCCTTGCATATTTTGTTGAAATTTCGAAAATAACTGACATTCAAGGAGATGACTTTTACGAACTTTTGAGTGCACAGAACATTTTATTTATGAATTTGCATCTATAGTCTTAAATTGTTGAAATTTGTAAATTGTCCCTGCTCGGGAGTCATGTAATAGCCCTAAATTTAATGACTTGTTTTTTAGAATATTTATCACAAATACAATGCTGATAAAGATTTTGCCTTGACACAAGAAGAGGATAAAGAGGCCAAGAGCGAATTTTTGCGGCAAAGAGAATTTTTAGAGCGCACTGTTTGTAGTTTACAACAACAAGTAATTTTTCTGTTTTTTTCTAAGCTAAACTTTTGCAAAATAACATTCTTTTTAAAGGTTAACAAGAACTCGAGTAACACAGGAACGGACAAATACAGACTGGTTGAAGAAAACGCAATGTTACTCGTTGAGACTAATCAATTAAGATATAACCTAAAAACTGAAAAAAGAACTAATAATAAGTTGCAGTCTGTACTTGGATTTAGTAAAAAATACATGTTGCCACGTATGGCACAGCAAAAACTTAATAATGCCACTGCTACTCGATCAGAAATAAGGGAGGAGTACCGACAGCAAATCAGGGTAAATTAAATTATTTTCTTTGAAACTGTTAGTCTATTTTTATGTCTTATATTTTTAAACAACACTTTATGTAATAAAAAGCCACTTTATGTGGCCATAACTGGTATATTTTCCCTAGTTTTTATTAATGTAGGTTTAGAATGTTACTTGTTATTAAATCATCCTAAAAATGCAAATAAGCGTCTCTATTTTTTTAAGTCAGTGGTAAAAATTTAAAAAAATCCAAAAATGTAATTTTTTAGATTGATGAGCGCACTATAACTGCAATGGACACCGAAAACAAACGTTTAACAAACATAATAACAGAAATTGAAGATGCCATAATGGAGGAATCGAATACAAATCCTAGCACAACTACACCAGAAAATATAGATTAGTTTTAATTTTTTATAATTTTGTACTTTATTAAATAAACTAAAATAAAAAAAAATGTGTACAAAACAAGTGTGTTTGATTTTAAACTTCCCTTAACAAAAAATGTCGCGAAGCATATAAACTGCGGTTATGTAATGTTGCTTGCCTAAAATCACCAAAAAACACCACTTTCTGGTCATTGCTCAGTGGGTTTATACGAGTAAATTTTAGTTAAAAATTGTGCTTACCAGCAACATAAATAAACAGCACAAGTTGACATATTCCAATGGTCCATCAATAAGCGCGGTTTAAAAACAGAATTTTGGCAATTTAAAATGCAAAAAAAAGTGCTTCTAAATTGCCAAAATTCTGTATTTAAACCGCGCTTATTGATGGACCTACAATATGTCAACTTGTGCTTTGTTTATTTATGTTGCTGGTAAGCACAATTTTTAATTAAAATTAACTCTTATAAACACTGAGCAATGACCAGAAAGTGGTGTTTTTAGTGATTTTAGGCAACTTACATTACAAAACCACAGTTTATATGCTTCGCGACATTTTCCTTTAGGTAAAATGCCAAAAAGTTGTCTTTTACAATCTACAAGTCTGTGTTTTTATTTGGTTGAATTTTTAAAAGTTTAAAATTTTCGCGCTTTATCCAGCATTGAACATTATTTGTTTCTTTTTTCACCACGCGGTGGCGCTGGTTAAAGCCGGTAAAACAGTGTCCTTTTTACAACAGATAACTGTTTTACCGATATTTCACAAAATAGAGCTCTTTTTATTGGAATTGAAGCGTTTTTTGTATTGCCTAACTTTACCAGTAAGTTTGAAACTATTTCTTATCTACTTGTCAACTTAACGAATTAATTACGATTTTTAAAATGGAACGTGATAAGAAATGTGTTTTATTGGTTGCCTAGTTTTGGATACATACTATCGTGGACATGGAATTTAAAACGATCAATTTTTGCATTGTAAATATGGTCAAAATAGTGGCTTTAAACATCTCAAGTTTTATGCAAAGTGGACATTAACAAGAAACATTTCTCTGATGTTTTACGAAGATTAGAGCCTTATTGTTATCCTAAAAAAAAATCATTTAAAAGTGGAAATATCTTCTTACTATTTTTCTCGCCGGCAGCACATTTTACATTAATTATTTTAATGAAATACATTTGACGCATTTGTTGTCAAAATAACATTCGAAAACTGACATAAAAAAAACCATTCACAATAGAGTAAAATTCAAAAAATCAAAGGTGGCTAATAAAAAATCGTTTTAAATTCCATGTCCACGATAGTACGTATAAAAGTCTTAATAAACAAATTTTGGCAAAAATCATTACAAAAAAGTGTTTGGAGTGAATAGTAAGTAATAATGCTTTGGTTTTACAAAAGTTTGAGAATGAAATTATTTATTTTGTGGCTTAAATTGTGGATAAAACTGAGCCATACAAAGACACAAAAAAATAAGTTTATTAGAGCAATAGAAACAAATAAAATAATTGCATAAAAAAAGTCATAAAACAAGAGTTTTTTGCTCTAAAATATATATTTACGATTTTGAAAATTTACCACCAAACCAAGTAAACCTTTTTATAGACTTGTCTGCAGTCTAGTAAACAAAGGGCACGATTTTTGCTTATTCAGACACGAGGGGTAAATTAAGGCACAAAAAAGTGTACCCCTTTCCAATAAAATATTTCTAAAAATAAAAAAAAAACGTTCTTAATCAAATTTTTGATAAATTATGCTCCGTACACACTAGGACACTATTCAAAATGCTTCGTAAGTTTATGTTTTATAAGCTCGCGTCTACAGGCCGATTTATAGAACGTTACTTTCACTTTACTTTCGCTTTACTTCGGCGTAACTTTACAGAAAATTAAATAAAATACATGGGAATGTATTAGCAAATTTATACTTCACTTTAGCGCTACTTTGCTGATTCATTTAGCTGTAAGTAGTACTGTCAAAAGCCAAGCTTAGCCGATCATGCGCAAAATTTGCAAAAATGAGATATTCACCCTTATTGCCAAGGGTGGTGATTACGGAATATCACTTCGTACGAAACCTGCTGGTCTTCTTATGTAGGTTTCGTACGAAGAGATATTCCGTAATTATTGCCCAGGTGTAAATAGTCAGAAGTCGCGAGTTCAGACACATGCGCATACCTGTTCCCAATTTCACGTAACTTTACAATCTATAAATTAAGCAAATTTGTTAAGTTACGCGGAAGTGAAGTAACGCCGAAGTAAAGTGAAAGTAACGTTCTATAAATCGCCCTTACAAGCTTACTACAATCGCAACCGAAGCAAAGCAACCTAGCTCAGCGATCGACGAACGCCAGTCGGTTCAAACTCACTGAGAGAGAAGCATGTTTAGTCCAAAACAAAACCGAATACCCCTTACGTGAACCCAAAAAATGTGCACTAAGTAACTGACAATTAATATTACTTTTACACCCCTCGAATAAAAAGCTCGAACGCCTCCAAAAATGGAGCTTAGACCCCCTAGTGCCTTTCTTATACTGCTAAAGTTAAGTTTTATAATTCCTAGTGTGTTAAATTTTAATATTAATGAAAAATCGCCGATTGTAAAAAGAAGTGATATACCTGGAACTTATTTTGGATTTAGTGTAGCCCAACATGAAACAGCCAGTGGAAAAAAATGGTTTGTACTCTACTTTTATTTTGTTTAAATTATTTTACCTGTTCAGCAACAGGTAGTCATCCAAGCGGCTATAAAAAGTTTAATTAACGTACACAATGGAGTTTGTACTTTTTTTCTTATTTATGAACCTATATCAACGCGATTTGTGCTTAAAGGGCAATGTCGCGAAGCATAAAAACTGTGGTTATGTTGGTTCCCTAAAATCAACAAAAAACACCACTTTCTGGTCATTGCTCAGTGTTTATAAGAGTTAATTTTAATTAAAAATTGTGCTTACCAGCAACATAAATAAACAAAGCACAAGTTGACATATTCTAGGTCCATCAATAAGCGCGATTTAAATACAGAATTTTGGCAAATTAGAAGCAGTGTTTTTGTATTTTAAATTGCCAAAATTCTGTATTTAAACCGCGCTTATTGATGGACCTAGAATATGTCAACTTGTGCTTTGTTTATTTATGTTGCTGGTAAGCACAATTTTTAATTAAAATTAACTCTTACAAACCCACTGAGCAATGACCAGAAAGTGGTGTTTTTTGTTGATTTTAGGCAGGCAACATTACATACTGTCTAATTAATTTTTTTTGCTAACTCATTTTACGTAGAAATAATTCAATTTGACCAATAAACAAAATACCTTTCCGACCACGTAAACTTTATTTTATAAAATGTGTAGTTGACTTCATTATAAAATAAATTAATTATTGCAATTCAGTAAATAATGTCGATATCTTGAATGAGTCTGTTTATTAATAAGTTGTACTATTGCTTCAAGGATATTTGAAAACATAACCTAGGAAATAACTCAGCGGAGAATACCTTAAGTTTTACAATTTAAATATTTCTTATACACCTGCTTTTATAAAAGTCATTTTTACAACTTAATTGGCTATCATAAAAATTTACAAAGATAGGGTACTTGCCAAATAATAAACAATTTTATGCTGCCCCAATTTAAAGGAGTCCTTTCTTCAGAAAGGACTCGCTTGATGCACTTTTACCGGTTTTTTTTCATCGTTCCTTTAAAAAAAAAATGAAAGGAATGTAGCAGTAAATCTTAAGTCAATACATGATGACTAAGTGACCAAGGTCATCATTTAAAGAGTCATAAACAGTGGGTGGTCTCTCTTGAAGATTTTATCACAAGAAAAAAAAAACCTGTGCACACTTCAAATAAAATTATCACACGTTTTGGACTTTAGTTTAAGGAACCAAAATGCGGCAAATCTGGAACATAAAAACATGTTTTTCGCAATATTTTGGTACTAGAAAGAGGTACTAACAAAGTAGTTGCACTGACCTAAAAAATTAATCTCCAACTGAGAATAAATAACATTGTCAAAAGCGCTATTGTTAGCTATAAATACCAAAATATAAACACCAAATTTATTAACCATAAAATATAAATATGAATAAGGTGCACATAAAGAGGACCCTCTAGCTTGAATAAATAATTAATTTTTTAAAATTTCTAAGAAGTGTGACGTGACATATTGTTAAAATTTTCTACCTGTTACCTCTCTTGCCATTTCTTTGATCGTTTAAAATTTAACGGATTATGTTAATAAGAGGATGTGTCAGTGAATTATACACTTTTTGGCAACGTAACGTCATATAAAATAAGCCATAATTACTAATTTAGAACATGATAAAGCGTTCTAAATATTTAAAATTGGTGACCTCTTAACACGTTTTTAAAAATACTACTACATCTGCACGATATTTATTTGTGGTAATTTTAAAATAGAAATTACGCTCGATGTCCCTGGCTTATTAATAATTTTATTGTGCATCTGTGCGCTTTAAAAAAATAAACCCAATTAGGACATATTAAAAGATAAATATATTTTTTTTTTATGGACAGTATAAAATTTCTTTTTGAGCTAAAAGGGAAATGTCGCGAAGCAAAGAAACTGTGGTTGTAAAATGTTGGTTGCCTAAAATCAACAAAAAACACCACTTTCTGGTCATTGCTCAGTGGGTTTATAAGAGTTAATTTTAATTAAAAATTGTTCTAACCAGCAACATAAATAAACAAAGCACAAATTGAAATATTCTAAGGTCCATCAACAAGTTTTTAAATACAGAATTGTGGCAATTTAAAATGGAAAAAAATAGTGCTTCTAAATTGCTAAAATTCTGTATTTAAACCGCGCTTATTGATGAACCTAGAATATGTCAACTTGTGCTTTGTTTATTTATGTTGCTGGTAAGCACAATTTTTAATTAAAATTAACTCTAATAAACCCACTAAGCAATAACCAGAAAGTGTTGTTTTTTGTTTATTTTTGGCAACATTACATAACTACAGTTTCTATGCTTCGCGACATTCCCCTTTAAACAATTTTTCGTAGGCTTTAGAATTATCATACAATACGATCAATGCATTGAATAGACCTCATAATATTAAATCGAATAGTTTTACTTCCGTATAACACAAGAATTTATCTAGAGCAGTGGAAAGAATATAAAATTTAATGCTCCTATAAATTTTCAGCACAAAAACGTATAGATTTCAGTTGTGATGACTATAACTCGCGCATATGACAATTCCTAAACGAGGCGCTTTTTCTGGGTTTAAAATGAGACGTTCTTACAACGCAAACAGTACAAAGTACGCTACTTAAACAAAATTCTAAGTACCTTTAGGCTCTGTTTAAAAACCGGATAATAAAAATTCCAGGAACCGAAGTACCATTGTTAAGCAGCGGTACCATACCCTCAAATACACCTGTATGGTACTAAATAAACCCGACATTTCTCTTAAAATCTTCAACTACATTTTATGTTAAGTCTTCAGTAAAAATAAACCTACACTTTTAATTGCGTTGTATGTCAATTTTAACGTGAGAAAACTGATATTATTTGGGGTTTTAATAACGAATATCTTAAAAATAATGACCTGTTTTTAGGCAGACATTAAAAATAATTAGAGAACCATCTCACAGCGAAAGCAGTACTGCTAAAAATGCTGCAATAAGCTCCGTGGCGTTACCCGAATATCATAATTTTGGTTTTATATTTGCGTTCTAATAAGCACATTATGAAACGCGAAATTTGGTTTTTAAGGTTGCTGAATCGCTTCATTATTAAACCCAAAATTTTATTTTGTTAGGTTGGTTTTCCTGATGCAAAAAGATGAATTCTTCCCTTGCAGGTACTTTTTATTTACAAATTTTACTATTATAAACTATCGAGGGACATAGTTTTTTTATAGCGACTAAAGAGAATAACTAGAAGAATTGTAGAAACAATATCAACGGTAACATTTTCTCAAAAACGCCTATTCATTCAGTATTAAGTGAGTTAAGTTTACAAATGTCATTCTTCAATATGTCGGACTTTAATTTACTTTTTACTTCAAAATGTCAATGATACCAACCTCATAAAAACTACAGTCTACATAGTGACTTTTTATGTCATAATACATTTGTCAAAACTAGTTTAGACATTCTTTTTAGCACCATGTCAAAAATGACGTTTTTAGTCCTACTTATAGTTAGTATGATTTTCAAAATACATGGCTAACTTCACGGGACCGTTAAACTGCAAGTTATTTATTTGGCTGATCAAAAAGTTCAGGCTCCAGGGCCGCCGTTGATTACTACCTACTAAGTCTCGTTCTTTTGTTTGTTAGTTTGACAGCAGCCTACTACATAAACTAAAATGCTTTATCATTGTCCGTTTATTGTAGATCAACTTTGGTACTTATTAGTGATAAATAAAATACAATTAAGTTTCTTATCGTGTTTTGTTCTTTGACACTTCAAATTGGTCCTTAGGAGCCGCTGGTAATAATAGCTTTCTATTTGAAGTGTATAAAGCAGCACGCTTTCTTATTGGTCATTTTTTAATTTAATTTAATACTAGGATGCATCGTAATTAAATCTAACTAATGATTTTTTATTATACGCCCAGCTAAAGAGCGTAAAGTATTAAGTAATAATGGAATTAATTTAAGCTATCTTGTGATTAGCAAGCCATGAGGAGTGTGTCCTTAAATGGACAAAAGAAGATTACAACTAGAGTTCATTTTTTAATGATGTTCTTCAGGAACCTACGCCAAAGAAATTAACAAGCATATTTCGTAATATTTAACGTATTTGGAAGGAATTCTGTTGTTAAAATAAGTCGTTTTCGACAACTGAACAGCTGACGAATAAATACGCCAAATCGAAATGTGCCAAAGATAATAAATGGGGTGGCACAATAACCTTTACGAGGGTGGATACGGGTAATTATTTTAGGAAACTAGAATGTCATATTCTAAGCATGTTTATAGGCCATTTTAACTTTGCCATCCATCAGCGTACAGATACAAATAACGTTCTGTAAAGTGCAAAGTTTCTTACACGAAAGAAACCAACTACTGTAGATTTGTTTCGCGTCTAACACAGATTTCATTAAAGTGCAATTTATGAGAGTGTTGATCTCGAACTGAGTTTTGTAAACTTAAACTTGGATTTTTGCCATATTCCAAAATCGATTTGCCGGCTTGAATAAATTGTTCCACCCTTGACACATAAATAATATTAAAAGCCTCAAAGAAAACTATAATAAAATTTGGTAAAAAAATAGGTCAAAGCCCACAATCTGATAAAGCGATAAAACTCTAAGACTTTTGAGGTATTTAAATTGCTTGTAATAATCCCAAGAATTCAAAAGGTACATCGTAAATTCCAAAAAAGACTAAAATTCAACTGGTATCACAAGGCACAATCATAATAAATTTGGTTCTTGACTTAACAGCATGTGGCCATTGAGTTACCACATAGGGGAGCAGTAAATTTAAATTCGGCAGATTATAGTACAATTGGTTAAATTAGCAGTTTACAGAAAGCCATGGGAAGATTTTGTAACAAAAGATAGCAAATATTTTTGCTGCTTTTTTAAATCTCAAGACACAATAGTAGATACGTACAGTAAGGAAAAGTGCTTTATTACAGCCGAAATAGCTTAATATCGGGATTTAAAACAAAGCGTGAACATATTGCTAATTAAGTAGGCAGTGAAAACAAAAGAATGTATTCGTTAAATGTTTAAAATTAACATTTTTCAAGTTTTATTAAATTCAAAATTCCTGATAATTCAGACACAGAATTTGAAAACACTCCCCCAGAGTTAAAAGTAACTCATTTAAATAATTTAATACGAAATCCAACAAAAACACAATAAGCTAACCTGAAAAATGCGCTGTAAGACGTGCAAATAAACTGTTTCATTGCAAATTCCTAGACAGTTTAGCTAGCGCGTCATCTAGCGGTGTTTCCCTGTACCCGAAGCACGAGTGTAATGTGGGTCATTACTAACGTCCAGCTGTTCCATTACACGCTTGTTTGAAATAATGACGTATTTTTCATTTTTAGTTTGTGTATGAAAAGGTGATTTTACACAATGATTGTGAATAAACTATCTTTGGCATTTTCTACCAAAGTGTTGGCTAGTTCTTCTTATATGTTCCTTTACCAATAGATTTCATGTAGGTGTTTCTGAATAGATTTAAAATAGCCAGATGTAAAAGGGCCGCACGCGCCCACTAACCAATATTGTGTAGGCATTCTACAGCCGCCAGATTTTAGAATATTGCTTTCTTTAGCACACTGAACCCCATCTGCTTTATTTTATTATGTTTATCTGTGCATTGAGAATAAACAGAAGGTGTAGTGTTAGCTGCAGCATAGGTTATCTTAAGTACACGGAAGCTATATCTACATATGCTTCCGTGATTCGGTTTTCAATTAATGGATATTAATAGAAATGGTGTCGATACTGTTTTGAGATGATCAGGAACTTTAGATTACACAACAGGAAAGAAAATAATCTGCACTTTAAGTTTAAAAATTAAGAGCATCTTATTGAAATCATGTAAAGACAGAATAGGGCAAACCCCAAGGAAATGTTTTCGGCCCCACGTTTTAAAAAATCTGCCTTGTTGTAGCTGCTCTACCTCTTTTAATTACTAAATACAAAACCTACATAAGAGCCCTATATCCCACCTTCTCTTATGCAAATTTGTGTACAACTTAGACCGCAGTTTTTATAGTTGTTATTAACGCAATGACTTTGAAATTTTGATAGTATTACCTTAACTTCTTTTAAAATACTTATTGTTTGGCACATTTTGATTTGGGTCCCTAGTTTAGCAAAAATAACAGTTTAAAGGTGGGTAAACCATGCCAAAAACAAACAACTATTTTTTTTAAAAAATTCAGCGCTCAAAAACAAATTTAAAAAAACAATAAGTATTACAAATTTAATAAGCTTCCCAATGACACCAAGTTTTTAAAAATCCGATAAGAATTAGCAAAGATATTTGAAGTCTAAATTACAAGAATATTTACATAGGAAAGGGCTCCCCTCCGCTAGCCTCTATCGTACAATGGAAAAAGGATGTATCTGATTTTAACATGTTTACTGATTTATACGTTTTTTGGACCATGCGAAAACGATAATCATACTTTTAACATATTTTATTGATAAATATTTAGATATTAATATGTCTGAAGGTGTACCTGCCGTTCAATGTGAAGCATATTGAATAAAACCTTATTATTTCAAAATCCGATTTTTGCACATACACTCTTTTTCCATTCCACGGTAGGCCCTCTCAGGCTAGCGTTCCCCGCACCGATTTGCGTCTCACCATGGTAGTCGGAGGAGATATGAGGCTCTTAATAATGTTCTGTTCACATACATAAACAAAATCTTATTTACCTACGTGGGCGAACCGTTCCGCTATGTTACTTAATATTTCACTATTTTAAAAAGAAAACAAGCTAATAACATTTTCATGAGCTGCTTTCAGTCCTCAATATGGTGCAATTTAATGTAAAAATCCTGCATAAATACATACAAATTGAAGATTATCATTTTTAACAGAGTTCTCAATATGAAGAACTACTCCGCCGGTTTTGATTTAATGTAAGCATACTCGTTTAAATACATTCTCTTTTATTGGTCTTAAGTGCCAATCAATCATGTAAATGACGTCTCTAAATAGGATTACACAAATCCTAAATCATTCCATTGCTTATTTACCTTATCAGGCTTTTTCAGATCACTAGAATTCAAGGGCAATGTGGCGAAGCATAGAATCTGTGGTTATGTAAAGTTGGTTGTCTAAAATCAACAAAAAACACCACTTTCTGGTCATTGCTCAGTAGGTTTATAAGAGTTAATTTTAATTAAAAGTTGTGCTTACCAGCAACATAAATAAACAAAGCACAAGTTGACATATTCTAAAGGACCATCAATAAGCGTTTAAATACAGAATTTTGGCAATTTAAAATGCAAAAAATAGAGATTCTAAATTGCTAAAATTCTGTATTTAAACGCCTATTTATGGACCTTTAGAATATGTCAACTTGTGCTGTTTATTTATGTTGCTGGTAAGCACAATTCTTAATTAAAATTACCTCTTATAAACCCACTGAGCAATGACCAGAAGGTGCTGTTTTTTGTTGATTTGAGGCAACCAACAACACAGTTTCTATGCTTTGCGACATTTCTCGTTAAAGCATAGATTCAGTACTAACCAATCTAGTACATGGTACTAGTTGCAACAAAATAGATAAGATAAATATACAGTGTCTGCATAAATTCTACCGTACGTCGCTTTCATCGAACAAATAGCACCTATTCTAACTTTATTAACTAAAACACAGTAAAGGTGTTTAACTTAATATCAAATATAAATCAACCATATTATATTGCGTGTTCAGCAGATCTGCAAGCAGAGTTCCTGCTGTCATTTCCGCGTGGGTAGAAGCTAGAATTTCTGCTGAAAGTTTTGGATCTAATAAAACAGCAGGTCACATCATGCAACTGAATGATAGGAGTGCCAGTAGACAAAAATAAAAGTAATATAATAATAAAGAAGGGCTGAAGACAATTCGCGTGTACGAGTACAAGGTGTGGTCTGTCACTAAACGCCTCTTCAAATGGCTAGATATCTTATTGTGGACCTGTAGACAACTAAAAAACATTCTTCCTTAAGAGCCTCATATCTCCTCCGACTACCATGGTGAGAGGCGAATCGGTGCGGGGAACGCTAGCATGAGAGAGCCTACCGTTGAATGAAAAAAGAGTGTATGTGCAAAAATCGGATTTTGAAATAATAAGGTTTTATTCAATATGCTTAACATTGAACTGCAGGTACACCTTCAGACGTATTAATATCCAAATATTTATCAATAAAATAATGTTTAAAGTATGATTATCGTTTTCGCATGGTTCAAAAAACGTATAAATCAGTAAACATGTCGAAATCAGATACATCCTTTTTCCATTGCACGATAGAGGCTGGCGGAGGGGGAGCCCTTTCCTATGTAAATATTCTTGTAATTTAGACTTCAAATATCTTTGTTAATTCTTAACGGATTTTTAAAAACTTGGTGTCATTGGAAAGCTTATTAAATTTGTAATACTTATTGTTTTTTAAAATTTGTTTTTGAGCGCTC
The DNA here is from genome assembly GCA_963920755.1 of Cartodere bifasciata. Taxonomy (NCBI): domain Eukaryota; kingdom Metazoa; phylum Arthropoda; class Insecta; order Coleoptera; family Latridiidae; genus Cartodere; species Cartodere bifasciata. Next base: position 17,973,477 of record OY987198.1, read on the forward strand.
AATTTCTTAAAAGAAATAGTTGTTGTTTTTGGCATGGTTTATCCACCTTTAAACTGTTATTTTTGGTAAACTAGGGACCCAAATCAAAATGTGCCAAACAATAAGTATTTTAAAAGAAGTTAAGGTAATACTATCAAAATTTCAAAGTCATTGCGTTAATAATAACTCCAAAAACTGCGGTCTAAGTTGTACACAAATTTGCATAAGAGAAGGTGGGATATCGGGCTCTTAAACCTACGAGGCTAGAAAGTTCCTAAAACCAAAAGTATAGCTTGGTGGCATGTATGTGTGCAGGACCGCATACAGAATAACATGATTTCTGTTAAAGGCATGAATGACACCCTTAATCAACATTTAAACGATTAAAATGCTCGTATATTAAAAGTTTAGGGTGGTTGACACATTTCTGTGCATCCACAATCCAAAAAAATGTTGTAGTCAAGCGAAAAGCCACATTTTAGTTGTGTGCAGGACCGCACACTGAACGTTTTCCTTTAAAGATAACGGGTCTTTTTTACCAATTATTGGTAATGATGTTGTATCTTTTGTACTAGATCTTAGGCTTGCCTAGCCTATAGTAAATTGTTCAATCTTTTGGTTATGGCTTTGTTAAGGCTTCTAAATTGAAACCTTACGTTACGACAATGACATTAAAAGAACTAATAAAGACACGAGGTATTTTGTCTACAACTACAAAGGTCAGGATATAAACTTATAAAGGTCATAAATGCTCGCCGCGCCGGTTCCTTATACGGTTTACTATTAACAATGCTTACGTTGTTGTGGTGAGGATTGAAATTATTTTGTTACATTTTACGGGACTGTAGTCTGGCGCCTAGTTTATACATTTTAGAGATCGTTCTGAAGGGCGATTTATAGAACGTTACTTTCACTTTACTTCGGCGTAACTTCACTTCCGCGTAACTTAACAAATTTGCTTAATTTATAGATTGTAAAGTTACGTGAAATTGGGAACAGTTACGCGCATGTGTCTGAACTCTCGACTTCTGAATATTTACACCTGGGCGGTAATTACGGAATATCGCTTCGTACGAAACCTACATAAGAAGACCAGCAGGTTTCGTACGAAGCGATATTACGTAATCACCACCCTTGACAATAAGGGTGAATATCTCATTTTTGCAAATTTTGCGCATGATCGGCCAAGCTCGGCTTTTGACAGTACTACTTACAGCTAAATGAATCAGCAAAGTAGCGCTAAATTGAAGTATAAATTTGCTAATACATTCCCATGTATTTTATTTAATTTTCTGTAAAGTTACGCCGAAGTAAAGCGGAAGTAAAGTGAAAGTAACGTTCTATAAATCGGCCTTGAGCCTTGTGTTATGTTTTGCAGCCCAGTTCAAATTATACAAATTCCATTGCGTTAACCAGACGTAGAATATTTCTATATAGCAAATAGAGAAGCGCTGCAGTGTAACCGTTATACACAATGAAAAAAATGATGCTAAAGCTAATATTTAAACTATGATTAGTGTTAAACATGGAGACAGTCAGATAAGAAAGTGTGATCTGTTTTCTAAGTAAGTATTAGGCAATGTTTGTCACTCAGTCCTTATACCGCCATGTAGAGGGGCTACCGCGGGCTGCGGTGGCCAGAATAGACTAAAGACTAGTTGAACAGATATATGAATATGTGTCTAGAGTAGCCACCTACCACCAGTACAACTAGAGAGAGGCGTGATTTTGGTCTAATTCACCACGTTTTTATGCAAATATTCACAAAACTTAGACCACAAATATCTTAGTTAATTCTTATCCGATTTTGAAAAACTTGGTGTCATTGGAAAGATAATTAGTTTTGGGTTTTTTAAAAATCGTTTTTGAGGCTTAATTTAATACAGAAAAACAGTTGTTGTTTTTAGTATAGTTACCCCTTCTTTAAACTGTTATTTTTTCTAAACTAGGACTACAAAACAAAATGTGCCAAACAGTAAGTTTTCTTAAAGGAGCTAACATTATATGGTCAAAATTTTAAAACAATTGCTCTAATAATAACGTTAAAAACTGCGGTCTAAGTTGTACACAAGTTAGCATAAGAGAAAATGGGAAGTCCGCGGGATCTTAAACGTAAAAATGAAGTAAAGTTTAAAAAGTAATTTACTCTTAAGCTAACAGTAAAACAGCAGAACAAGTCACACGATGGTATCAAAGAATAAGAAATGTACTAGCAAAACTGGTCTTATACTTCGGCGCCGTTGTATCAACCAGCCAGTTGACCTAACGAAGAGGTCGTCATCGAAACGTATGTTAGTTGTTATCGACGGTTATTATACTCTTCGCAAAAGAGTATATTGCGATTAATCGGACCTTCTCTAAAATCATTAATATTCATCCTAGAGCAAACATTTTTGCAGATTCGTTCGTTTCATGACTTTCTAAGACTTTTATTTTTTGTCTGTCTGTCTGTCTGTAACGAAATTTGTGACCACCATAACTTAAGAACGGATTATTGGATCGACTTGAGATTTAACACAAAAATCAATCCCATATAGAGGAAGAGCCCTATTGTTTTTGGAAAAAATCAAGTAATTAATAGAGGGTTAAAAACACCCCCAAAGTAGAAAAAAATTCATATTTTCGTTAATATTAACTTTACAAAAAAAATATATTAATAAAATTAAAGATTGTATTTTTTCCTATAAAAATGCGTCTGGTAATTTTTTTCTATCCCCACCCGTTTACAAAAAAAATAAGTTTTACGTTTCTTTCAATAAAATTAAAAATGCACCTTTTTAATCAACTACTGCGAAGAGTATCATATAGAATGTGTAACAATTATATAAAAATAAAAAAAATAGTCATAAAAATTGAGCTATCTTGAAGTTTAACTTTTTAAATGATCTATCCCACTCACTGATCTAACCCGCTCTTGTTTGTATTATTGTAATCAATGTAATATCTCTCTTTCTTCCTCTTACTTAGCCAGATTTTGTGTTAATATAGCTGCAAATTATTAATTACAATTTACGACTATAAAGTCTAATGCATCGTGGCTATAAGTAGTAATAAAAATACTTTCCCACATGTCTTTTATTTTATTTATTGTAAACCTGGTTTGCCCACACTGTAGGTAAATTAACTTCGATAACTAAAGGCATATAGAAAAGGTATAGAGAAGAAACTTATCTGATTTTAGAACTAGTCATTTTGAAATGCAGTAGGTAGCATGTATTTTTGCTAAATTTCTAAATCTGAATTATTTTAGGAAATTTGAGGGAGAAAAATAAGGTTGCATCTTACATTAAAATTTGACGCTATAGTTTTTATAAAAATTTAAGTGGCTCCTAGTTTTCTGTAGTATTAAAATAATTCACAAATCAAGTTTGATACAAATCGGTGACGGTAAATTTTTTCACTTTTTTTTGAAGGGGTAGGTATTAAAAAATTGTAGATTTTGGCCAAAATCAAGTTTTTTAGCTATCACGACTTTAAAAAATTACTTACATGCCCGAGAACTTTCATACTCATGCAAAATAAGCTGCTAAATCAGAATAAAACACTAAATATTTTTCATCTCGTCTAGTTTTATAATTATCGTGACTTAAAAACACACAATTTTATAAAAAAAATTGGCAAGATGGTAAAATTTTGGAAAAATAATTTTTCATCCAATTTCAAAATTTAAAGCACCATATTATCTAACATTTTGTCTACTAATATTATCTTTTATCAATTTTCGAAAAAACAGTTTGGTACAAATTTTAAATTTTGTATATTTTTAGGAAATTTGAGGGAGAAAAATAAGGTTGCATCTTATATTAAAATTTGATGCTATAGTTTTTATAAAAATTTAAGTGGCTTATAGTTTTCTGTAGTATTAAAATAATTCACAAATCAAGTTTGATACGAATCGGCGACAGTAAATTTTTTCACTTTTTTTGAAGGGTATTAGAAGTAGGAGTAGGTATTAAAAAATTGTCGATTTTGGCCAAAATCAAGTTTTTTTGCTCTCACGACTTTAAAAAATTATTTACATGTCCGAGAACTTTCATACTTATGAAAAATAAGCTGCTGAATCAGAATACAACACTAAATATTTTCCATCTCGTCTAGTTTTATAATTATCGTGATTTAAAAACAGACAATTTTATAAAAAAAATTGGCAAGATGTTAAAATTTTGGAAAAATCATTTTTCATCCAATTTTAAAATTTAAAGCATTATATTATCTAATATGTTTCTACTAATATTGTCTTTTATCAATTTTCGAAAAAACACTTTGGTACAAATTTTAAATTTTGTATATTTTTAGGAAATTTGAGGGAGAAAAATAAGGTTGCACCCTATATTAAAATTTGATGCTATAGTTTTTATAAAAATTTAGGTGGCTTATAGTTTTCTGTAGTATTAAAATAATTCACAAATCAAGTTTGATACGAATCGGCGAGGGTAAATTTTTTCACTTTTTTTGAAGGGGTAGGTATTAAAAAATTGTCGATTTTGGCCAAAATCAAGTTTTTAGCTATCACGACTTTAAAAAATTATTTACATGCCCGAGAACTTTCATACTCATGCAAAATAAGCTGCTGAATCAGAATAAATCACTAAATATTTTCCATCTCGTCTGGTTTTATAATTATCGTGACTTAAAAACAAACAATTTTATAAAAAAAATTGGCAAGATGGTAAAATTTTGGAAAAATAATTTTTCATCCAATTTCAAAATTTAAAGCACCATATTATCTAAAATTTTGCCTACTAATAATATCTTTTATCAATTTTCGAAAAAACAATTTGGTACAAATTTTAAATTTTGTATATTTTTAGGAAATTTGAGGGATAAAAATAAGGTTGCACCTTACATTAAAATTTGATGCTATAGTTTTTATAAAAATTTAAGTGGCTTATAGTTTTCTGTAGTATTAAAATAATTCACAAATCAAGTTTGATACGAATCGGGGACGGGACATTTTTTCACTTTTTTTGAAGGGTAGGTATTAAAAAATTGTCGATTTTGGCCAAAATCAAGTTTTTTTGCTTTCACGACTTTAAAAAATTATTTACATGCCCGAGAACTTTCATACTTATGCAAAATAAGCTGCTGAATTGAAATAAAACACTAAATATTTTCCATCTCGTCTAGTTTTAGAGTTATCGTGACTTAAAAACAGACCATTTTATACAAAAAATTGGCAAGATGATAAAATTTTGGAAAAATAATTTTTCATCCAATTTCAAAATTTAAAGCCACTGAACAATGACCAGAAAGTGCTGTTTTTTTGTTGATTTTAGACAACCGACAGTTTCTATGCTTCGCGATATTCCCCTTTAAGACCGACATGTGTTGTTGAAGGTACTAAAATGTACAGATAAAGACAATCATGCTTTACCCGCAAGAAAGACTCGTAGAGATAATAATTCTGAAAATAGTATGTAATTTGTCTGAAGTTTGATGGGAAGAAATTGTAGGCGTACAGGTAATTGTCTTACTCAGTTCTGACTGTTCAGGTTTGATATATTATTATTTATGTGATAGAGGTTGTAATGTCTTAAAACAACTCATTGTTTACGTTAAATTAACATGTGAGAAACGGGGTGTGTTTTCCTTTGTTCCTTTGGACTTTAATGGCCGATTTATAGAACGTTACTTTCATTTTACTTCGGCGTAACTTCACTTTCGCGTAACTTAACAAATTTGCCTAATTTATAGATTATATAGTTACGTGAAATTGGGAACAGTTATGCGCATGTGTCTGAACTCGCGACTTCTGACTGTTTACACCTGGGCGGTAATTACCGAATATCGCTTCGTACGAAACCTACATAAGAAGACCAACAGGTTTCGTACGAAGCGATATTCCGTAATCACCACCCTTGACAATAAGGGTGAATATCTCATTTTTGCAAATTTTGCCCATGATCGGCCAAGCTCGGCTTTTGACAGTACTACTTACAGCTAAATGAATCAGCAAAGTAGCGCTAAAGTGAAGTATAAATTTGCTAATACATTCCCATGTATTTTATTTAATTTTCTGTAAAGTTACGCCGAAGTAAAGCGGAAGTAAAGTGAAAGTAACGTTCTATAAATCGGCTTTAAAGCCATTAAATAAATCCTGCTCTCAACAGTTAAATAGATTTAAACTTTATTATTGTATGCTTCTGAAAGACGTTATTTTGCGCAAAAGGACCTCCTCGACGAGTAAATAAAATGTAGTTCAAAATAACTCTTTTGTAAGTAAAAGGAGTTACTATAATCAAGAATAAAATATTGTAATTATGTATCAAGATCGCTTAAAACCAGTTTATTAAAGGCATTGAATCTTTTGCATGGCAGTCCCACCAATTAGAATAAATCTATAGATTTAAAAATAAATGACAGAGAGAACAAAGTACCCAATTATAAAACCTGGGATAAGCACGAAACAAACTCTTGAGTCTTTTTATCCATATAAAGAAGCTAAATTAACACAGACCCGCTCTGTCGTTTCAGGAATGCAAAAAGTATACAGGCAAATTATATTTGTAGCCATTTTTAGCGTGAATAAATTTAGCATATATTATGGTTTTTGAGAAAAGCTAAGTGCATTTAAATAAATTGATCGCTGGGATAAATCAACTAAATTGTCACTAATTGCAACGGAATTTATTATATTCTTTTTCTGTGATGACCATCTGGCTTATTATAGACCGGTAGTACTTATAATCGAAGGGTTTTTGCACTTTGATGAGAGCACAATAATCTTAGAAATAATTATGATAAAATTTATCAAGGGAGTGTGATTTATAGAACGTTACTTTCACTTTACTTCGGCGTAACTTAGCAAATTTGCTTAATTTATAGATTGTAAAGTTACGTAAAATTGGGAACAGGTATGCGCATGTGTCTGAACTCGCGACTTCTGACTATTTACACCTGGGCCGTAATTACAGAATATCGCTTCGTACGAAACCTACATAAGAAGACCAGCAGGTTTCGTACGAAGCGATATTCCGTAATCACCATCCTTGACAATAAGGATGAATATCTAATTTTTGCAAATTTTGCGCATGATCGGCCAAGCTCGGCTTTTGACAGTACTACTTACAGCTAAATGAATCAGCAAAGTAGCGCTAAAGTGAAGTATAAATTTGCTAATACATTCCCATGTATTTTATTTTATTTTCTGTAAAGTTACGCCGAAGTAAAGCGGAAGTAAAGTAAAAGTAACGTTCTATAAATCGCCCTTAAAGGAGCTGTTTAGACGCTGTATAAAGTTAATGTTATTTTCTAAATTTTATGATGTTTTTCAATGCGCTTTGTAGATTGTTTAACGTTAGTTCAATTATAGTTTTATCATTTTATTACTATTTTATCGAAAGCATAATAATAAAGTAAATAGAGCACTAAAACGAACAAACGTTTTATCTTCGACCTTATTGTTAAATACTTTATATTAATAACAACGTTTATCTTTATTTTTCTGTTAAAGTGTATAGTAAAACCTATAGATTAGTTAATTTTAATTAAAAATTGTGCTTACCAGCAACATAAATAAACAAAGCACAAGTTGACATATCCTAAAGGCTGAACAATAAGCGTTTAAATACAGAATTTTGGAAATTTAAAATGCAAAAAATAGTGCTTCTAAATTGCCAAAATTCTGTATTTAAACCGCGCTTATTGATGGACCTAAAATATGTCAACTTGTGCTTTGTTTATTTATGTTGCTGGTAAGCACAATTTTTAATTAAAATATACTCTTAAAAACTCACTGAGCAATGACCAGAAAGGGGTGTTTTTTGTTGATTTTAGGCAAGCAATATTGCATAACCACAGTTTCTATGCTTCGCGACATTCCCATTTAATCTGCTTAAGTGTAGTTTTTACCATAACTTACTTAAGGTTTTAAATTATCATATTTAAACTTGTAGACGGTTCTGAAAGAGCCCCACTAGTTTGCTGATAACGTTTTCTGATAATTTAACAGCATTTTTACACCCATATGCAATAAAATAAAAAAATGCAGTTAAAGAATGCACAGAGGCATTAAACAAACAGTTCGAACGCGACTATACATAAGTTTTGAAATTTGATACGCGTGTTACATTACAGTGTTCCATACAAAATAAAATAAATATTCCTGCTGACGGTATAACAAAACTTATGAAAGCCAACTTTTACAACGTTATTTTTTCTTCCGACATTTATTTCACCGCCCTGAAAATTCGAACCGTACAAAAACGAAATTGATTTCAAATAAACAGCGCGCGTTTTATTTGCTGTTTAGTTTTTTTAATTCATAAAAATAAGTGCTTTATTGATAGTATTTTTATAGAAGGATAAGTGTTTACTTGCAGTGTAAACAATAATAAGTAAATACATTGTTTGGGTTATTGCATCGGAATCTACAATTGCATAAGTTTCATGATAGGAAATGTATTTTGACATGAAAAAAATTTATCTACTTCTTTGCATAATTCCATTACATTGTTGACAAAAGAGGTTACCGTCACCGTTACAAGGTTCTTAAAAATAGTTATAAGTCGTCTTCTAATTTTAAAGACAATTTTATAGATTTAAGTATATTAAAATTGGCAATGATTTCTCAATTTCTTAAAATTGGAAGCATTTTTTCTGTGAAAAGCAAAAGCTCCATTAAATCTCAAGTCTTAAGTGAGAAATTTGCAGTCACGCGAACAATAAAATTAAAAGGAGCGCCCTTCAATTGAGAACAGACATTATTTAGACAACAAGTACACTTATTAATAAACGAGACAGGAAATATTAAATTATTGCAGGAAATATTTCAAATAACAGACGTCCATTACTTTAAGAGTTTTCTTAAGATAAAATCTTACTACAGACAGACAACATAAAATAGAAAATAATATATTATTTTTTGTTGTATTTTAGAGATAACGAAATTTTTTAAAACAAGAGCGGGTTAGATCAGTGAGTGGGATAGATCATTTAAAAAGTTAAACTTCGCAGACAGCTCATTTTTTATGACTATTTTTTTATTTTTATATAATTGTTACACATTCTATATGATACTCTTCGCAGTAGATGATTAAAAAGATGCATTTTTTATTTTATTGAAAACAACGTAAAACTTATTTTTTTTGTAAACGGGTAGAGATACAAAAAAATTACTACATACTTTTTATAGGAAAAAATACAATCTTTAATTTTATTAAGAATATTTTTTTTTGTAAAGTTGATATTAACGAAAATATGAATTTTTTTCTACTTTGGGCGTGTTTTTAACCCTCAATTTATTACTTGATTTTTTCCAAAAACAATAGGGCTCTTCCTCTAGATGGGATTGATTTTTGTGTTAAATCTCAAGTTGATCCGATAAACCGTTCTTGAGTTATGGTGGTCACAAATTTCGTTACAGACAGACGGACAAAAAATAAAAGTCTTAAACAGTCATGAAACGAACGAATCTGCAAATTTTTGCTCTAGGATGAATATTAACGATTTTAAAGAAGGTCCGAGTAATCGGAATATACTTTTTTGCGAAGAGTATAATAACATGTTTTTATGAGTGAAATGACAGAAATTTTATCGAAAAATCGTTATCAACAAAATGCATTTCAAATGTTTGTAGTTCCCATCAGATGCAAATGGTTTGATCATCAACTAAGGTGTGAAAATAATATTAAATCAACATTTTGTTTGTACAGCTAATGTCAAGCGGCTTTATGTTATTTTAAGGTTCCTAGGCTAAATAGTTTAATTTTAAATAAAACAAATTTCTTTTTTACAGCAACATGATGTAAATTTACATTTATAGAGAAAAAAAATGTTAACAAGTCTCTAATGACTCACTTTGAAACCTTGTTTTGCTGAAAAGTAACTGGAAATCACTATGATATCATCTTAGTGAAAATATTTGCCAAAAAATAAAGCTAAGCATTAAACACTGTCAGTGAAAATATTTTTAAACCACGCATAAAATAATCCTTTTATAAAACCCATATAAAATTAAATCCTTTGTAAAACGAAGTGTGCCCCTTTACAAAATCACTTAACGTCAATTTTAAACCCGTCAACTTCTTTTGAATTAGTGACTTTAATCGCTTAGTACTTAAAACTAATAAAAATTATAATTTTATTGTTTGGCATACTAAAAAAAAGCATTTAAAATGTCCTAGTATGTGAAAAAAGCAAACAAAACTCGCTTTATAAGCTAAAAACAATGCAAACACGTATAAGGGTTGATTTCTACACCCTAGTAGCACATAATTATTATACCAAATATTTTAATTTAAAAACAAATTTCAACAGCAACCAGTTGTTAGAAAATCGTGACCACTCAGCCTTGAAATGAATTAACATCCCTTAAAATAAGGGTAGACACTCACCTGGTGTTTCATTAGAAGCTTAGATAATCATTTACGTATGTCTTTGTTAATTTAACAAATTAGTCCTTTTTTGTAAGCCATGTTTAGTTAATTTTTAAACCATGTCTTTAGTTAATTTTATGTCATGTCTACGAAGTGTTAATTTATTTATTTATTCACTTGCTACCCTAATTCTTTTAGCAAACGAGACATTAGTGTCTTGTGGTTTATTTTAAATGCAAATGAAGTACCTTATTAATATTTTTTGCTTTAAATATTGCGGTTTGTAGCTTTGTGTTCATGAAATCTAATACTGTCTTTTTAAAGCTCTTGTTCATTGTAAACGTTTAATTTTACCTGAGAGACATTTTTAAAGGTATGTACAAGAGGGTAGGTAATGAAAATTTAAGGGATCCTTTTATGCTTTACAACTCGGGCCAAAAAAAATATTCATACTTCTACAGGGTTTTAAAATTTGCGCATAAACGCGATGGTACGTTGTTGGGACATGCCTGGGGATTTCTGGAAAATTGTTAAAAAAATCCATCTGTTATATTTATCGAGGAAAATGCGAACAAGTTGCATAAATTCGGCAACACAGTCTAGAAAATACATCTAAAAATCATCTATGATCTATCATACACTTTTGCATTGGATTTTATTGACATTGTTGTTTCATTTCATGAAATTTTGTAAAATTAAATTAATTATAAAAATGTAATTTGACCATTTCAGATAAACAAATTGAAATGGTTTAAGATTGTATTAAACCATTTTCGTTAATATGTGCTGTTGTCTTCAAGGTATGGACGTTCGAAATTTTGCACTTTAGGACCTTATATCTCCAAGGGTATATGCGATGAATTTTTTTAACATTTTTCTAGGAATCCTGAGACATGCCCCAATAACGTACCGTTGCGTTTTTGCGTCATTTTTAAGACACTTCCTAACTTAGAAAGAAACTTTTTGTACATCAACATTTTGTTAACCTCAAGTTGCAATATTTTTCAACCTTATAAGGCAATGTGTAAATTTCCTGATAGCGTAATAATTTAAATTAGTATTTTAATTACCTGTCCCATAAAACGTCTTCCTAGTTTTATGCAAATCGTGTTTAGTATGGTGTTAACTTTTATCAAAATAAATTATTCATGAGTAGCTTGATGACGTAACTTATTAACTGGAAGAAAATTTGAAATGACATCATTTGCATTGAGATTAATTAATTGTTGATTGGCAGATTACTCAAGGTTAGTTAAGCGCAAGAATTTCTTCGGCACTAAATTGGTTAAAGGGCGATTTATAGAACGTTACTTTCACTTTACTTCCGCTTTACTTCACTTCCGCGTAACTTAACAAATTTGCTTAATTTATAGATTGTAAAGTTACGTGAAATTGGAAACAGGTATGCGCATGTGTCTGAACTCGCGACTTCTGACTATTTACACCTGGGCCGTAATTAAGGAATATCGCTTCGTACGAAACCTACATAAGAAGACCAGCAGGTTTCGTACGAAGCAATATTCCGTAATCACCACCCTTGACAATAAGGGTGAATATCTCATTTTTGCAAATTTTGCGCATGATCGGCCAAATTCGGCTTTCGACAGTACTACTTACAGCTAAATGAATCAGCAAAGTAGCGCTGAAGTGAAGTATAATTTTGCTAATACATTCCCATGTATTTTATTTAATTTTCTGTAAAGTTACGCCGAAGTAAAGCGGAAGTAAAGTGAAAGTAACGTTCTATAAATCGGCCTTTAAGACAGAAAGCTATGCAGAAAGATTTTGCTTTGAAAGCCTTTTTTTATATTTATTATTATACATATTTAAATGGGCACTAAAGCACGACATTATGTCAATATTTTAATAGCAGACATTGGTAAAGAGGTTACTTTCTTTAAAGTATGGTATTTGCAGTTTTATGACAGACTTTACGATCATATTCCTGAACTTAATATAACTTAAGTGACATTTGTTATCATTTAAATAATTGATACTCTGAGCAATGACCCGATAATATCGAATAAACTCTAATTCAATACTACACTTTAGATTAAATGTTAAATTGATTGAATTATCGAATTAGACAAATTTATGAGGCAGAAAAAATTAAAAGGGAGGTTGATAATAAATTTCAATTAAAAGCAACTTGATACTTGCTTTTAACCGCGGGCTAGGTTTTTAAAACTGGGTAAATAAACGATTTTTAAACATTTTTAAGTGCTTAAGTATTCAAAAACATGTATAAAAATGCCTAGGGTATAAAAATTCGAAGATAAGTGCTAGTGTTGACAGATTAAAATATATTTAATAGTATGTTTGGTTTTACTGTAATAAATAAGGTGCTACATGACTTTTTTTTAATAAAAAATGCATAAGGAATATTAACAAGGAATGTCGCAAAGCATAAAAAGTGGTTATGTAACGTTGGTTGCCTAAAATCAACAAAAAACACCACTTTCTGGTCATTGCTCAGTGGTTTTATGCAAGTTAATTTTAATTAAAAATTGTGCTTACCAGCAACATTAATAAACAAAGCACAAGTTTACACATTCTAAAGGTCCATCAATTTAAATGCAGAATTTTGGCAACTTAAAATGCAAAAAATAGTGCTTTTAAATTGCCAAAATTCTGTATTTAAACGCTTATTAATGGATCTTTAGAATATGTCAACTTGTGCTTTGTTTATTTATGTTGCTGGTAAGCACAATTTTTAATTAAAATTAACTCTTTTAAACCCAGCAATGACCAGAAAGTGGTGTTTTTTGTTGATTTTAGGCAACAAACATTACATAACCACATTTTCTATTCTTCGCGACATTTCTCGTTAAAAGAATAAAGAATTATTTTGGTATGTAAAACTATAGTGGTTGAGCACAATCATTAAAATAAGTAATAATTAAAAAATATTTATGCAATGAACGTTGTAATTTGAATCATCAAAAAGATTACGATTTTTAGTTCCGGTGCTATCATAAATATTTAAAATAAAATTGCATTAATAGTAGTTTACCTAACAAGTGCGGAAAGTTGTACTTTACCGCACGCGATGGCAGTTGAACGAACGACGCGAAGCGGAGTTCGGTCATGCCATCAAGGGCGGTAAAGAAACTTTCCGCACGTGTTAGGTACAACGTTTTACCTACGAGCAAAAAAAAATAAATAAACACTTATTATGCGTGCGGTAAAGTACTTTACCGCACGGCGTGCGGTAAAGTAACAGCGTGCGGTAAAGTGACACTTTCCACACGCAAATGCGTGCGGTAAAGTGCACTTTACCGCACGCTCGTAGGTAAAAATGTTTTTAGAGCTGCAAAAGGTAATGTTTTATACTTTACCATGTTTAGTTATTTTAAACAAAGATGACACAAAATTATGACCTAAATTTTTTTTAGAAAGACAGAAAAAAATCTAAGCTTATTTATTAATAGCCCGGAAGCACAAAAATAATAACTAGAGATCCCATTACACGTTTTTTCTTGTGGAAAACACATGAATTAAAATGAATATCCCATGAAGACAAAACATAAGAATACGATGATTCACATTCGATTCATAAAAATAACTCATCTCAACTAAAATCAATGAGTAAATGAAAACAAATCCACATTTAATTGTTTAGTCTGACCCCTTACTCAGAAATACGATATAGATCATTGGCTTTAATGTCCGGAGAAATGCTCAGTCATCTGAAATGTGCGTATTCAATCATTGTGACCTCTAAAGGGAGATTTATAGAATGTTACTTTCACTTTACTTCGGCGTAACTTCACTTCCGCGTAACTTAACAAATTTGCCTTATTTATAGATTGTAAAGTTACGTGAATTTGGGAACAGGTATGCGCATGTGTCTGAACTCGCGACTTTAGACTATTTACACCTGGGCCGTAATTACGGAATATCGCTTCATACGAAACCTACATAAGAAGACCATGCAGGTTTTGTACGAAGCGATATTCCGTAATCACCACCCTTGACAATAAGGGTGAATATCTCATTTTTGCAAATTTTGCGCATGATCGGCCAAGCTCGGCTTTTGACAGTACTACTTACAGCTAAATGAATCAGCAAAGTAGCGCTAAAGTGAAGTATAAATTTGCTAATACATTCCCATGTATTTTATTTAGTTTTCTGTAAAGTTAAGCCGAAGTAAAGCGGAAGTAAAGTGAAAGTAACGTTCTATAAATCGGCCTTTAACAATTCAAGTAAAGAGCTAGGGGATCCAAATGATACTTTATTTATTCACAAAACAAAACAATGTACATTTTAGCAAAATCGGTAACTGGAAAAAGGTCCCCAAGGCCACGAACCCGCATCAGTAACAGAGTCTTGACTTTTACTGGTCGAAAAATGATCATCACTGTACTGACTTACATCATCATGCTCTACAAAAACAAACATTACTTAATTTTTACTTTTGGCGACGATGCACCACATCAAAAGACTATTTCCTGCTGATTGAAATTCAAACATGGACCCACCAGTCTTAGCACCCATCCTAAGATAGCTCTACCAAAAACAGGCGGAGTGTCCTGGAAATACATGGATGCCTTGCGCTAGTTAAACCCGCGGAAAATGCACAAGTGACACACCGCTAGATTAAGACATGAAAGGCAATTAAATGACTCCAATTCAAGAATCTTACATTAACTGTTGAATGGGAAATTATTTTCTGTTGAGCAGCACAATTGTTTAGGGAGACACAAAAGTGACCTAGAATTTGAGTCCAGTGGAATTTAATAAATCGCATACAAAACCGTGACCAATCATAATTTACATGAAAAAAATGAAAATAAGCTTCTAGGGGGTTTTATGTAAAGAACCCAAAAAGTGGTACGTTTCCTTGCAGCTCGCGAGGTTAACTAAAGAATTTACTGTGGCAAAACCACTTGTAGTATCTTAACAAAACTTTCGGTATAGTCCCAATAAACTTGAAGGTTTTGTTTGGCACTTGCGGTGCCGTTGGTGCCGCCCCTTATTTGTCTATATGCAAATCATAAAGGCCAATTTATAGAACGTTACTTTCATTTTACTTCCGCTTTACTTCGGCGTAACTTTACAGAAAATTAAATAAAATACATGGTAATGTATTAGCAAATTCATACTTCACTTTAGCGCTACTTTGCTGATTCATTTAGCTGTAAGTAGTACTGTCAAAAGCCGAGCTTGGCCGATCATGCGCAAAATTTGCAAAAATAAGATATTCACCCTTATTGTCAAGGGTGGTGATTACGGAATATCGCATTGTACGAAACCTGCTGGTCTTCTTATGTAGGTTTCGTACGAAGCGATATTCCGTAATTACGGCCCAGGTGTAAATAGTCAGAAGTCGCGAGTTCAGACACATGCGCATACCTGTTTCCAATTTCACGTAACTTTTCAATCTATAAATTAAGCAAATTTGTTAAGTTACGCGGAAGTGAAGTTACGCCGAAGTAAAGTGAAAGTAACGTTCTATAAATCGCCCTTTTTAAAGACAACGATTTAAGTACCTGATTTTGATGAATAGGAGTCGGGATAATTAGAACTGTCTTTGATGACATAAACTGGGCTCGAAACGCTGTTAAGTGACAGTTCGCTTGCACTTGTGAGTGTAGCACATTTCTTTGGGCAACCTCCGCTTCTTTTGGGCTTTCTTTTGGGCGTACAGGCTTTTCTTGAAGGTCTGCAGCCTCTTTTAAGTTTACGTTTTAATCTTTTGATAAAACGAGAGATGCAAGAGGGTCTTGAACGTTTTTTTGAGCAAGAGGAGCGCTTTCGGTGTCTTGATTTCCTTTTAGAGCATTTACTGGAACTTCTTCGTGAGCTGCGTTTGGAACGACGTCCACAGCTTCTTCGGGACCTGGAGGAACCTCGTCTAGACCGTCCGCATTTTCGTTTTTGCAAACTAAGCGCCATACGGATGTACGGTTCTTTTTGGCACTGGTCCATCTTCTTCCACTCGCAAGCACCTTCTTTAGCGATAACTGTCACACGTTTTCCGCAGTGTTTTTTCCGGTATTCGCGTAAGAAATTTAGAAAAGGGTTGTTGGTCTTACGGCCCTCTTTGCAACTGCCACCTTTTTTGCTACACCCCATTTTAGAGGAGTGAAACTTGAATTTTGTACTAGGAAAATGACACATACACACCAAATTTGGCAATATGACAACTATGAAGGTTGTCGTGGAAAGAACCTGCAATTTTTGAGGTTTCCAAAAGTACAGGCCGATTTATAGAACGTTACTTCCACTTTACTTCAGCTTTACTTCGGCGTAACTTTACAGAAAATTAAATAAAATACATGGGAATGTATAAGCAAATTTATACTTCACTTTAGCGCTACTTTGCTGATTCATGTAGCTGTAAGTAGTACTGTCAAAAGCCGAGCTTGGCCGATTATGCGTAAAATTTGCAAAAATGAGATATTCACCCTTATTGTCAAGGGTGGTGATTACGGAATATCGCTTCGTACGAAGCCTGCTGGTCTTCTTATGTAGGTTTCGTTCGAAGCGATATTCCGTAATCGCCGCACAGGTGTAAATAGTCAGAAGTCGCGAGTTCAGACTCATGCGCATACTTGTTCCCAATTTCACGTAACTTTACAATCTATAAATTAAGCAAATTTGTTAAGTTACGCGGAAGTGAAGTTACGCCGAAGTAAAGTGAAAGTAACGTTCTATAAATCGCCCTTCGCGTTGTCAACATGAACAGGATAAATTTGCAAGCAAAATTAATACACGATTTTAAAAGTCTATTCCTTTGAATGTTGCTCTTTTGCTCCTTGAACTATTTCCTCTTTTTTAGCGTAAGGTTCCAAGTTATGGTATTTTTTTCTTCGTTTCTTAAATGGAGGTGCATGTTGTGATTGCCTGTAATATTTTTCTTTCCTCTGTTCGCTCATGTTAGCCCATAATTTAGCACCTTTAACTGACAATTTAGAAGCAGGACAACCTTTAAACTGAGTCCTGAACTCACGTAAGAAATTCAAGAACGGATTTCTTGTAATTTTGCCCTTCAGTTCGGGTGAAATTTTGATATGCGCAGACATTACTGTAATTTTGACGTTTAGTTTGATGTTTAAGTTGACTTTTAAGTTGACTGTAGACGCTTTGGTTATGTAATGTTGGTTGCCTAAAATCAACAAAAAACACCACTTTCTGGTCATTGCTCAGTGGGTTTAAAAGAGTTAATTTTAATTAAAAATTGTGCTTACCAGCAACATAAATAAACAAAGCACAAGTTGACATATTCTAGGTCCATCAATAAGCGCGGTTTAAATACACAATTTTGGCAATTTAAAGCACCATTTTTTGCATTTTAAATTGCGAAAATTCAGTATTTAAACCGCGTTTATTGATGGACCTAGAATATGTCAACTTGTGCTGTTTATTTATGTTGCTGGTAAGCACAATTTTTAATTAAAATTAACTTTTATAAACCCACTGAGCAATGATCAGGAAGTGGTGTTTTTTGTTGATTTTAAGCAACCAATATTACAAAACCACAGTTACTACTCTTCGCGACATTCTCTTTTAAAAAAGTTTTTTTTTGCAGGATTTTAGTTGGATCGCCGCTCGGCCAGAATCTGCAAAGGAACACCAATCATTCTGGAGCTCTTTTTAAATGTCCTGTTACAAATAATGCCTATGATTGTATCCAGGTTTATACTGACGGCAGACGAGGTATGTTTTTTTCATTATTAGGCTTTTAATCATTGACTTAATAACCATGGATTAATAGGGCATACAAAAAAGAGAAGTTGTGCTACTGAGAGGACAACAGGATTTTTTTTAACCGCAGTTAGGTATCTTTTAAAAACCGCAGTATTTTTAAATGTGTGTAAAAAAGCAATGTACAAAAAAAAACTTAAAAAAAGACAGCTATTTGTCCATGGTTTGTGATTCAATGGTATTTAATAATAAAAGGTTTTAAATTTTCAGGAAATACACTGTAAAAATAGGTTCTAGACTTAAAATTGTAGCTTATTGTGCCAAATTGTAATAGTCCTATTTTATTTAACTTGGAACTATCAAAATATACATACAGGTGTCCAAAAATTGACGCATAAACGCAATGGTACCTTATTGGGGCATGCCTAGGAATCCCTAGAAAATTGTTAAAAAAAATTCATCTCATATACCCTTGGAGATATGGTGTCCCAAAGTGCAAAACTTCAAACGCTCATACTTTGAAGATAACAGCACATATATTAACAAAAGAAATGGTTTTTTACAAAGCCACAGTCTATCTTAAACCATTTTACCATTTGTTTATTTTTTAAATGGTCTAATTACATCTTTATAATCAATTTAATTTTACAAAATTTTCATGAAATTAGGCTAATAAAATCAAATGCAAAAGTGTATGATCAAGACTCAAAGATAATTTTTAGATGTATTTTCCTAGACTGTGTTGTCGAATTTATGCAACTTTGTTTACATTTTCAACAATGAATATAGGAGATGGATTTATTTAACAATTTTCCAGGAATTCCTAGGCATGCCCCAATAACGTACCATCGCGTTTATGCGCCAATTTTTGGACACCCTGCATAGCTTTGTGTGTGCCTTTTTGCCATTCAAATTTTGAATATTAGTTACACATAGACTTTAAGTAGGGTTTGTTAATTATTTAAGTAGGTTTTTTTTTCTAGATAATAGTTTTTTTTAAGTATTTTTGAGTACTTATAAAATTTGCAGTATTTTTAAATTTTTTGGTATTTTTACATTTTTGCCCCTTTTGACTTTTGAGGGCGAATAATAATTTGTGTTTTTGTTTTTTGGGGTACTCGAGCAGTGGCCGGAGGCAGGTATTTACCTAGTAAGTTTTTGGTCTTGCTCCAAAAATTTTGTGTACTTTTGCGGTACAATTTTTGGTAAATAAAATGCATGTGTATTTCGCTTAATTTTTGCATGTATCTCTTTTTGCATGAGGCTTATTTTTAGTAGGTACTTTAGATACTTTAACGTAAAGGGTTGTTTAAAAAAAAATCTACAAATTTCATGGAGCAAAACAGGAATTTTGACCTAAGAAATTTTCACAATTTTTGAATTTTTTTTAAATACAACTTTCTAACTAATTTTGTGTATGTTTAGTGTATAAATTAACAAATGGTTTTTAGAACCAACAAAATGGTTTGTGTACTAATCTCATGTCATAAAATCATTTTTTCTTGCATGCCAATTCACAAAAAAATTATTTAATTCGTCAATTTTTTTTATATTTTAAATTGGACAACAAAATATTATTTAATTGGGTTTTAATAATTCTAATACCTAATTAAAAACCTAATAAAACTAACGGGGCTACGTAAAAAATTAAAAAAAAACATACTAAATAAAAAAAAAATACTTATCTTACATATTAAAAAAGAATAATAAAAACTACCCTAAATAATTTTACACAACACAAAAAATAACTCTAAAGGGAAATGTGGCAAAGCATAAAAACTGTGGTTACATAATGTTGGCTGCCTAAAATCAACAAAAAAACACCACTTTCTGGTCATTGCTCAGTGGGTTTATACGAGTTAATTTTAATTAATTGTGCTTACCAGCAACATTAATAAACAAAGCACAAGTTGACATATTCTAGGTCCATCAATAAGCGCGGTTTAAATATAGAATTTTGACAATTTGGAAGCACTATTTTTTGCATTTTAAATTGCCAAAATTCTGTATTTAAACCGCGCTTAATTGATGGACCTTTTGATGTCAACTTGTGCTGTTTATTTATGTTGCTGGTAAGCACAATTTTTAATTAAAATTAACTCGTATAAACCCACTGAGCAATGACCAGAAAGTGGTGTTTTTTGTTAATTTAAGGCAACCAACATTACATAACCATAGTTTCTATGCTTCGCGACATTTTTCGTTAATCAGCGCTCTACAAAAAAATAACGCTGTAGACTTTTAGGTTTTCAGCTTTTTGAACACATAAAATAACTTATTAAAACAACTAATTGTTAATCGTTAACTTAAATTAATATACAGAGTGGCCACAAAAAACAATACGAATTGCGTGGTTAGATTTTTACGTTTATTTCATACAGAAAAGTTAAACATTTGTAAAATCGAACGCACCCATCATTTTAGCTCAAGAAACGAACTCATTTAGTAATGCAGTTATTGAATGTTACATTTTTAAAGCGATTTGCTTTTTAGTTCAAGTGTTGTATATAAAAAAATGCATCATTGCCCCTTGTAAATAAATTTTATTTTGCATTTTCAGTTTGGCTATACAAAACATTTTTTTAACATGCATTTTTGTAATTGTTGACTTTTTTATTTTGTTGACTGTATAAAATTTATGATTAGTCACTGCAAATATATACACCTATATAAAAAGGGTTGATTTTAATTTTTAAGGGTATGATATCGCTGGTATCTAGGCAGGACCTTGAAAGGAGTAAAAAAATTGCAAAAGTAGATTTTTTTATAAAAAGTAAACATTTTATAAGATACTCTTTGCAGTAATCTAATGCATTATTATTTGTAAAAAAGATGTGCATTTTTTATTTTATTAAAAATAGTCAAAATACGATTTTTTTCTAAATAGATGGGGGTATAAAAAATTCCAAAATGCATTTTGATAACTAAAAATAGAGTCTTTAATTCCATGAAGAATAATTTTTTTATAAAATTAACATTAGCCAAAATATGAATTTTTTTCAACTTTGGGGGTGCTTTTTACCCTTTATTTATTGTTCAATTTATTCCAAAAACAATAAAGTTCTTCCTCTAAATGATATTAATTTTTGTATGAAATTTGAGGTCGATCCAATAAACCGTTATTGAGTTATTGGGGTAACAAATTTCGTTACAGGCAGACGGACAAAAAATGTCTTAAAAAGTCATGAAATGAAACGAACGAATCTGCAAAGATTTTTGCTCTAGGGTGAATATTAACGATTTTAGAGAAGGTCCGACCAAACGTAATATACTCTTTGACACTTTTCTGCAAAGAGTATAAAAAGTAACGTACCCAAATTTTTTTGGCTATATTTTTTTGATAGATAGAGATAAAAATTTGCAAAAAACGAAATACAGAAGTCATACAATAATATCCCATTTTGCCAACTAACTCCAAAACTGCGCAGCTACTTTTCTAACCCCCCAAAAGGGGGGCTAAGTCTCTGGGCATTTTACCCAGCTTTTCAATAGACACCGTCAAGTCGTACGTCACAGTTCACAGAAATGCATAATACTATCGGTGAAATTTCTTTAGGTAACCAACATTACGGACCAAAAAAAAGGGGCCATTTTTTTCTTATTCTGTGTTTCCAACATTGGTCTTTTTAAAACATTATTTAAAGAAAAATAAGACAGTTTTTTAGGTCCCATTGGTGTAAAAATGTTCCTTAATTAATATATTATTTACGATATTTTAATTTAAAATTACCCGAGAATCTACCGCAAAAATTAAAAAACACCTTATTAATCTGATATGATGATCACCCACCAAGATGTCAGCTTTAAACGCGAAATGCTCGAGAAAGCAACCATATCAAGGGGTATGGTTTATTTTAAGTAATAGAAAAAAATGTTAATTTTACAATGGTACTTACGAGACCTCTTGATATGGTTGCTTTCTCAAGCAATTTGCGTTTAAAATTTACATCTTGAAGGGTGCACAACATTAACACATAAACTGTATATTATAGAGTATTACAATGAACTAAACTTGAAATATCGAATTTAAGACATTATAGCACATTTTTATACCAAAGAAACCTTTTATTTTTACAAAATATTGTTCTAAAAAAGTGGCTAAATCTGACAAAATCAAAATTCTACTTCACAGACAGTTTTTTAATGTGAATCTGTGACGTAGGAGTAAACCGTGTGTATTTTGTTACCACCAAAAATGATGCCAAATACTTGTTTCTGTAGACGATTTTGACTACGAAGAAAGCGAAAATGCTGTCACCTACGACCTTCCTCCTAGACCCGACGAAATAAAAAACAACCAATGGTTAGGGGTAACTGTCAAATCCCAAAAACCCGGGGGAAATGTTATGGTCTGCGCACATCGATATATTCACAGCACGAACTTAGCAATGCATCATTATGGGCTTGGTTTATGCTACGTTTTGAATGAGAATCTTGGATTTGAAGAGGTTCTTATCCCTTGTATGGGAAAACCTATGGCATTGTAAGTTGTTTTTTAAGATACGAGAGTTGTCTTTTATGTCTTGCATGTGGACTAATAGGAGGCGCCACCATCGGCACCACAAGTGCCAAACAAAACCTTCAAGTTTATTAAGACTATACCAAAAGTTTTGTTAAGATACGACAAGTGGTTTCGCCACAGTACATTTTAGTTAACCTCGCGAGCTGCAAGGAAACCTCTTTTTGGGTTCTTTACATGAAACCCCCTAGAAGCTTGTCGGTTATTTCTTTGTGTAAATTCATGATTTGTCATCATTCGTAGTTTTGTATGCGATTTATAAACAACTCAAAATTCTGGGTCACTAGTCTACTCTTGTGCCTCTCTAAAAAATTAGCCTGCCCAACAGAAAATTTTTCACATTCAACAGTTTATTGTAAGATTCTTTAAAATGGAGTCATTTAATTGCCTTAGAATGTCTTAATCTTGCAGTGTGTCACTTGTGCATTTTCCGCGGGTTTAACTGCCGCAAAGCATCCATGTATTTCCGGGACACTCCGCCTGTTTTTGGTAGAGCTGTCTTAGGATGGGTGCTAAGACTGATGGGCGGTCCATGTTTGAATTTCAGGAATCAGAAGGAAATAATCTATTCATGTGGTGCGTCGCCAAAAGTAAAAATCTTGTGGTATCTTAACAAAGCTTTCGGTATAGTCCTAATAAACTTGAAGGGTTTGTTTGGCACTTGTGGTGACGTTGGTGGCCCCCCTTATTTGTCTATATGCAAAATATATAAGACAACTCTCGTAAACCATAATTTTTCCTATCTTGGGACATTAAAAAGTCATCCTACAGCTTAAATAAAATGTTTTGTTTGAAGGTTACACGAAGAATATGGATTTTGCCAAGTCGGAGCGAGTTTGGCACTTTTGGAAAACGGGGTCGCTTTGATGGGTGCTCCTGGTCCCTATACGTGGAGGGGGACAATTTTTGCAAAAGAAGTATCAGGGGATTATGTAGAACGAGATAAAACGCTTTACAATACTCCGTTGGAAAATCAGAATGGAGTAACTGGCAAATATAGTTACTTAGGTAAGTTGATTTTTTTGCTTTGATAAATGCAGACATTTTTCACTAAACCCTATACCCAAAAAGCACCAATGGTATCTAAAAATGACTATTTTTAGGCATGAGTAGTACAGGTGGAAAATTCTTCAGCAAAAAACGAATAACCTACGTTTCTGGTGCACCACGATCGCTTAACAACGGCGAAGTAATATTTTTCGACAAAGAAAGCAACAATAAGATATTAAAAGTTATCCTCAAGCTTAAGGGTGAAGAGTTTGCATCAGGATTCGGTTACGAAATTCTGGCAGTTGACATCAACAATGATGGGTAAGTTTTTCAATTTTGTAGAGGTCGTACCAAACTTATTACACAAAGAAGCATTAATTGTAGCCTTAGAACCCGCGGACTACCCATTTTCTCTTATGCAAACTTGTGCACAACTTAGACCGCAGTTTTTAGCTTTATTATTAGAGCAATTGTTTTAAAATTTTGACCATATAATGTTAGCTTCTTTTAAAATACTTATTGTTTGGCACATTTTGTTTTGTAGCCCTAGTTTAGCAAAAGTAACAGTTTAAAGAAGGGGTAACTATACTTAGAACAACAAATGTTTTTCTTTCTTAAATTGAGCCTCAAAAACTCAAAATAAGTATTAAAAAATAAATTATCTTTCTAATGACACCATGTTTTTCAAAATCGGATAAGAATCAACCAAGATATTTGTGGTCTAAGTTTTGGGAATATTTGCATAAAAACGTGCTGAATTAGAGCAAGGTCAAGCCTCTTTCTAGTTGTACTGGTGGTAGGTGGCTACTCTAGACACATATTCATATATGTGTTCAACTAGCCTTTGGTCTATTCTGGCCACCGCAGCCCGCGGTTTTAAAACTACTACATGGTATAAGGACTGAGTGTCGGGCTCTTAAAAGGAACGTCAAAAACACTTACCTTGTTAACTTTTGTGCATTTTTTGTTCTTGAACTTTTTCTCTCTTTCAGATATGATGATCTTTTAGTAGGAGCTCCATTTTACTACGCAGATACAAATGCAGGGGGCGCAGTTTACATTTACACAAATTTACGTAACTGTACTCTAGGTTTTGAATGCGACTACACTAAAATTACACGTCCTATGGAAGAAAATGACAGAAAAAACGCTGAGCTCATAGAACCTAGATTCGGTTTTGCTATGACTTCATTAGGCGATATAAACAAGGATGGGTACAATGATGTTGCTATAGGGGCACCTTATGAGTACTCAGGCGCTGTTTACATTTATTTGGGGTCGAAAAATGGTCTACAAAGTACCCCTTCACAGGTTAGTACCATTAAAATTGTTGTAGGGGCATTTTTAGCCAATTTTGGAGTGCTACAAGGCGCTATTCTTGGGCCCACTTCATTTAAAAACACTTTATTTACAAAGTGTCTAAAATTGGTATGGTACTTTGTTGGGGCATGCCTAAGGATCCCTGGAAAAATGTTGAAAAAAATATATCTCTTATACTTTTGGAGATATAAGCCCCCAAAGTGCGAAACTTCAAACGCCCATACCTTAAAAACAACATCACATATTCTACTTTAAAAACCTTTCTTAAGTTTCGTTTTTCTGTAACTTTTTTCTTGTTTTAGGTCCTAAGACAAAAGCACCAAAATCGTGGCTTTAGAGCAATGGGTTACTCCCTTAGTGGGGGGTTAGATATGGACAATAATGGCTACCCAGACCTCTTAGTTGGTGCCTACGAATCTGACGTTGTCATGTTGTATAAAACGCGCCCTATCATAGACATAAAGATCGAGATTGACGAGTCACACATGAAAAATGTTAACGTCTCCAAAAAAGGATGTTTGCAGGATCCGTACAACTTAAACAATACCTGGTAAGAACCCGTTTTTTACAGAAATACAAAATTGTTTTTTATATTTGCATTTTGAAAAATAGGGGGCGCCATCAACGGCACCACAAGTGCCAAACAAAACCTTTAAGTTTATTAAGACTGTACTGAAAGTTTTGTTAAGATACGACAAGTGGTTTTGCCACAGTGAATTTTTTAGTTAACCTCGCGAGCTGCAAGGAAACCTCTTTTTGGATTCTTTACATCAAACCCCCTAGAAGCTTGTTGGTTGTTTCTTTGTGTAAATTCATGATTTGTGGTTTTGTATGCGGTTTATGAAATTCCACAGCCGAACAGGCTCAAAATTATGGATCACTAAGTCTACTTTTGTGCCTCCCTAAAAAATTAGGCTGTCCAACAGAAAATATTTCCATCCAACTGTATATGTAAGATTCTTTGAATTGGAGTCATTTAATTGCCTTAGAATGTCTTAATCTTGTGGTGTGTCACTTGTGCATTTTCCGCGGGTTTTAACTGGCGCAAAGCATTCATGTATTTCCAGGACACTCCGCCTGTTTTTGGTAGAGCTGTCTTAAGATGGGCGCTAAGACTGATGGGCGGTCCATGTTTGAATTTTAGGAATCAGCAGGAAATAGGAATGATGTGGTGCATTGGCGCCAAGAGTAAAAATCAACTCGGCAAGACATTGTTGTTGAGATAAATTTCTTTAAAAGTAGGCATACAAATTTTTTTAAATTAAAATTCAATTTTTTTTTGCAGCTTTATATTTAGCTGTTGCTTTAGAATACCTCAAGACGTACAAAAAGAATTCAAAGTGCGATACCTTGTAGAAGAAAATCTGAAGAAAACTAAAGTTTCCAGAATATGGTTCCATGATCCTAATTTCTCGCACAGGACTACAAATTCCAGAACTATTTCAAGCATCGAGGTTACACAAAATAAGCGCAAAATTTGTCAAGAGGAGCGAATTTATATTAAGGATGGTATTCGAGACATTTTATCACCAATTGAGGTAAACCTTAATATTTTTTTTCATAAGTACTGTTATTAAGAGCCTCATATCTCCTCCGACTACCATGGTGAGAGGCGAATCGGTGCGGGGAACGCTAGCATGAGAAAGCCTACCGTAGAATGGAAAAAGAGTGTATGTGCAAAAATCGGATTTTGAAATAATAAGTTTTATTTTTTTTTACTGCAGGTACACCTTCAGACGTATTAATATCTAAATATTTATCAATAAAGTTATGTTTAAAGTATGATTACCGTTTTCGCATGGTCCAAAAAACGTATAAATCAGTAAACATGTCAAAATCAGATACATCCTTTTTCCATTGCACCATAGAGGCTGGCCGAGGGGGAGCCCTTTCCTATGTTAATATTCTTGTAATTTAGACTTCAAATATCTTTGCTAATTCTTATCGGATTTTTAAAAACTTGGTGTCATTGAAAAGCTTATTAAATTTGTAATACTTATTGTTTTTTAAAATTTGTTTTTGAGCGCTCAATTTCTAAAAAAAAAAATAGTTGTTGTTTTTGGCATGGTTTGCCCACCTTTAAACTGTTATTTTTGCTAAACTAGAAACCCAAATCAAAATGTGCCAAACAATAAGTATTTTAAAAGAAGTTAAGGTAATACTATCAAAATTTCAAAGTCATTGCGTTAATAATAACTCTAAAAACTGCGGTCTAAGTTGTATATAAATTTGCATAAGAGAAGGTGGGATATCGGGCTCTTAAATAAAATTTTTTTTAGTTTAAGGTCTCATACGCATTAGAAGGCAATGGTGACGATGAACCAATATTAAACAAAACATCGTCACAACAATTTAGTGCAACATTTTTGAAAGATTGTGGAGGGGACGATGTTTGCGAAAGCAAATTAATGCTTAGCGCTGGCGCAGTAGCAACCAGTAAGTTTTCTTTCTCTTATAAGACAAAAAAGATTATTTTGTACCTTGCAAAAAATACACAACAGCCTGGTTTTTTTAATGTGCGCGCGGTCAGAACAGAATTCAGAAAGCTAAATCCACAAAATGCACACTAATAAGAGTTTAGGCTTGGCGTGGTAGTCCCCCAAAAGTCGCCTTTAATTTGCGACATTAAATCACGATGGATTATTAATTAATGTGCAAAATTATGTCGATTTACGTCCTTGGACAAAAGTGGAAATAAATCTAAAAAAGTTAAACTCGCTTCATTTACACCAGATTTCGTTTCAGAGCGTAATAAAAGGATTTAAAAACAAATCCGCAATCAGTTTTAGGATAAGAGCGTTTTTTAAATAATGTTAAATTTTGGGTGATACCTTCATGAAAAATTTTGGAATATTTCACCTATTTTTGCATTTTCCACATTTGCAGATGCGATAACGTGCAAATATTTTATAGTTTCTACAAAATAACGTTAATATAATTCAATTGGAGTAGTTTCACATAAAATTAGCTAAAAAAATAATTTTCCTAAAAATCGGTACTTTTGACAATTTTTCTAAGGGGTAGGTATGGAAAAAAATTAAAAAATTTAAAGTCGTCCCATTTATATTAAATTTGTTTCTGAGCTTATTAAATTGAGTCAAAAACAAATCCGCAATTAGTTCTATCATAAGAGGTCCAATTTAATTTTTGCAAAATAATAAATTATAAAATTATTTGGACAAATCCATCGTAATCTAATGTTCCAAATTAAAGGGGGCTTTTTGGGGGGCTACCACGCTAACCCTAAACTCTTATTAGTGTGCATTTTGTGTGTGTGTGTATTAAAAAATCTGACTGTTATACAAGGCAAAAAATTATCTTAATTTTTGCTGTAAAAATATTCAATTTTTAAGTCGACATTTTTTTTTTCTAGAAACCTCCCCCGATGAGTATATGCTCCATGTAGGAGAAGGGGAGGAAATGCAAATCGACGCCAATGTAACAAATCAAGGAGACGCTGCATACGAAGCTAAAATGTTTATTATTTACCCTAAATCACTAAGCTACATTTCCCTTATGGCCGATAAAGACAAATTCGTAAGTTAAGGCCGATTTATAGAACGTTACTTTACTTCCGCTTTACTTCGGCGTAACTTTACAGAAAATTAAATAAAATACATGGGAATGTATTAGCAAATTTATACTTCACTTTAGCGCTACTTTGCTGATTCATTTAGCTGTAAGTAGTACTGTCAAATGCCGAGCTTGGCCGATCATGCGCAAAATTTGCAAAAATGAGATATTCACCCTTATTGTCAAGGGTGGTGATTACGGAATATCGCTTCGTACGAAACCTGCTGGTCTTCTTATGTAGGTTTCATACGAAGCGATATTCCGTAATTACGGCCCAGGTGTAAATTGTCAGAAGTCGCGAGTTCAGACACATGCGCATACCTGTTCCCAATTTCACGAAACTTTACAATCTATAAATTAAGCAAATTTGTTAAGTTACGCGGAAGTGAAGTTACGCCGAAGTAAAGTGAAAGTAACGTTCTATAAATCGCCCTTTACCCTCTCAAATTTTGAAGCACATTTTAAAATAATTCTTTTTTTTTTCTTGTAGGACCCAACAGTTTGCAGTGTCCACAATCTAACCCTTATAATTTGTAATTTGGGTAATCCGTTACACGCCAAGAAAAAAGCCAGACTAAGATTGCGATTTGAGGTTTTAAAAAATGCGGATCCTGTTTTGAATTTTAGGATTTTTGTTAACTCAACTTCAAAAGAATTATCTACAAGGACATCGAAGAGTTTCGTTGCTGTTTTGAACAAAACTGCTGAATTTACATTGGAAGGGTGAGATTTTGTATTTTTTTTCGTTTGTATCATTTTTTCCAATTTTTTGGGTATTTTTTGGCTATTTGGTTTTATTAATTTAATAGGGTTTTTTAAAAAAAATAAGACTTTTTTAAGTTTAATAAGGCATTTTTGAATAAAATACGGTTTTTCTGAATAAAATAGGGCTTTCTTAAATTAAAAAAGCCATTCCTGAATAAGATTTTTTTAAATAAAGTATAGTTAAATAGGGCTTTTTTAAAATAAAATAGGGTTTTTTTAAGTTTAAAAGGGCATTTTTAAATATTATAGGGTTTTTTTGAATAAAATAGAGCTTTTTAAAGTTTAATAGGGCATTTTTGAATAAAATAGGGCTTTCTTAAATTAAAAAAGCCATTCCTGAATAAGATTTTTTTAAATAAAGTATAGTTAAATAGGGCTTTTTTAAAATAAAATAGGGTTTTTTTAAGTTTAAAAGGGCATTTTTAAATATTATACGGCTTTTTTGAATAAAATAGAGCTTTTTAAAGTTTAATAGGGCATTTTTGAATAAAATACGGTTTTTCTGAATAAAATAGGGCTTTCTTAAATTAAAAAAGCCATTCCTGAATAAGATTTTTTTAAATAAAGTATAGTTAAATAGGGCTTTTTTAAAATAAAATAGGTTTTTTTTTTAAGTTTAAAAGGGGATTTTTAAATATTATACGGCTTTTTTGAATTAAAAAAGCCATTCTTAAATAAATTTGGGCTTTTTTGAATTAAATAAGTATAATTTTTAAACAAAATGAGGTATTTTTTAAGTTGAATAGGGCCCTCTTGAATAAAAATAGCCATTTTTGAATAAATTTAGGCTATTTGAGTTAAATAAGGTTTCTTTTAGATATAGTCAGCTATTTTTCAAGTTGAATAGGGCTTTTTTAAATTAAATAAGGCTTTTTCAAGCTAAATAGGTTTAATAAAATAAGTTTTCTTTTTAAATAAATAGGTTTTTTTTTAATTCACTGGGGTTTCTCTAAATAAAATAGGGCTTCTTTAAATTAAAAAAGCCTTTATTAAATAAAGTTGGGCTTTTTTAAATTATATGCGGTTTTTAAAAATAAAATAAGTTTTTTTTTAAATTAAATAGGACTTTTTTTTGCTAAAGTATGTTTAATTTTTTCCAGAAAAGCAATCACGACTAGATTATTCTACGGAGGAACTGGAAAGGGCGAATCTGCAATGCGATTTCTGGAAGACATAGGAGCAAGAGTAAAACACCGTTACCTTATTTCAAATAATGGTCATTGGGCACTCCAAAACATTACAGTAACCGTTAATTGGCCCCATCAAGTTGCCTCGGTCCGAGACCAAGGAAAATGGCTTTTATATCTGGAAAATATACCAGGTACGACTAAAAAAAACACATAAGTTTCACCATTTAAAAAAATATATACAACATCAAAAATAATCCAACAATGAATTTTTTTTTATTTACAAATTTTTTCATGTTAATTTTTCCAGATTTCTGTTATCTGGAAACCAGCAAAATAAACCCTTTGCACCTTAATTCTTCCGGGCAAGCTCTGGAAGAAAGTGAGCCCAATTATATACCGGATGAACAAGAAAATGAGATTTTAACTCAAGCCGAAAATAATCCTGAAGCTGCTAATTTGAAAAGACAAAAAAGAGACGTTATCGAATCGCATAATGTTAAAACACAAGGAAAAAACAAAGAAATAGTGACCATGGTAAGTTTCTTGATTTGGTTAATTGATTCCTCATATTAAACTATTAGCCCAATCATTCTATTTAAAATTTGTAGGTTGCTTTGAAAAAAATCCCAACCAAGATCTGCTTATGCAGGATTGTTGGCACTATCCCCAGGAATATAAAAGTGAAAAATTCCCACAAAATTCCCTTGACATTTAGCCCCCATCTTGCATAGAAGTGAGGAGTTAGTTTTTTGTTAATACCTAAACTAATGGGCACTTTTGAAAAAAGTTTTAAAAATGTTTAGGAACATTATTTTAATAAGAATACAATCATTTTTAAAAAAATAATGTATCACTAATATTAACGATTCTATAGCTCTTTGAAAATCACCTTATTTCATCATAATCGTCTATCTTAGTCATAGAATCCTGAAGCATAGATTGCAGCGTTTTCTGTAGGACCAAATTAGCACATTTTCAAAGAGCTATAGAATCATTAATGTTAGTGATACATTATTTTTTTAAAAATGATTGTATTCTTATTAAAATAATGTTCCTAAAAATGTTTAAAACTTTTTTCAAGAGTGCCCATTAGTTTAGGTATTAACAAAAAACTAACTCCTCACTTCTATGCAAGATGGGGGCTAAACGTAACGGAAATTTTGTGGGAATTGTTCACTTTTATGTTCCTGGGGATAGTGCCTACAATCCTGCATAATCAGATCTTGGTTGGGATTTTTTTCTGGGGGCATTATTAGAATGATTGGGCTATATGATGTTTTGCCTAATTTAAAAAAAATACAAGTCCCTACTTTTCGAGACAAAAAATAAACAAAATTGCGTTAAATTGGACCAGATTTAACACCCATTTTCCCCTTCCATCTTCTTATCTATACTTTACATTGTCAAAGTGACATTACCGCCTATTTTTTTTTACTTAATTTATGGCCTTACTTACATTTTAGCCATTTTTTATTAAAGCCACGATAAAAAAATAAAAATAAAGATAAAAATAGTCAGTATTTTAGCCAATCTGTCACTAAACGCGCGGGTTGACTTAAGAAACATAACAAAGAATACATAAATGCTAAGCAATGTGCTACAGTTTAGAATAGTGGAAGTGGGCGGAAGGGGAATGTCTTAAAATAGGGGAAGTGCCCAAAAGTTTAAAATTTGGTAGAACACCTAAACCAGCCACTAGATAAACAAGAGATTCCAATTATTTTTTACCAGAAAATACTTGTGAAATTGTAGAAAATTACAAAAATCCTAGTGGTTCAATTTCTGGCATAAGAATTCTCGCCCTTCATTAGACCTGGTACATTTTTATTTTTGTTTTTTTTTAAAGGATTGTCGAAAAGGAGCAAAATGTGTTAACATCATTTGTAAGATTGAAAAATTGTCCAAAGATGAATTGAAATCCATAGATATCACTTCCCGAATTTGGAATACAACTCTTGTTGAGGATTACAGCAATGTTGATTGGGTGGTTATTCGTTCCTTTGCACATGTTTTCATAGGTGATAGCTCAATTACGAAGAGTGAAAATTCCATATCAGATGCTAAGGTTCGTAAAAAAAAAATTTTAGACAAAAAAATAAAAATATTTTTTTTTTTAATTAATTTTTTTTTTTTGTTTTTTTTGTAGGCTGAAACCTTAGCATACCCTTCAAACGTTCCAGTTGACGATTCAATGAACTTATGGATAATCATAGGATCGGTAGTAATAGGTTTAGTTATTTTATTTATAATTATTTTAATTTTGTACAAATATGGCTTCTTTAAAAGAAATAAATTCGATCATACGCAATCTGGTAGCTTGAAAAAACAAGGAGAGATTGAAACAGAGTCTTTGATGGGGAAATAAAAGTGATATTTGCTTAAGTAACTGGAGAAAAAATAAGTTTTTTTGAAGACGGTATGATTTTTAATCCAAAAAAAATTAGCTTTTGCTTCGTTTTTCGAGGCATTTGCTTCGTTTCTCAAAGCTATTGCTTCGTTTCTTAAAACTATTGCTTCATTTTTCAAAGCTATTGCACCGTTTTCGAAGCTATTGCTTCTTTTTTAAAACAAAGCAAACAATTTTCGAGGTATTTGCTTCGTAATCGAGGCATTTGCTTCGTTATTTGAACCTATTGCTTTGTTTTTTGGAGCTTTAACTTCGTTATCAAAACAATTGCTTCTTTTTTAAAATTAAAATTTTAAGCAAAAAATTTTAAAAAAGAAGCAATTGTTTTGATAACGAAGTTAAAGCTCCAAAAAACAAAGCAATAGGTTCAAATAACGAAGCAAATGCCTCGATTACGAAGCAAATACTTCGAAAATTGTCCTCAAACAAAAAAAATAATTTTTTTTCTAGTTGCTTGCGATTTTTTTTGCAGCTATTATTTTAACATTTTTTTACACAACTAAAAATGATAAATATTTTTAGTGCTGTAAAAAAATTGGTTGCAAAAATAGACTTTTATTTTAACGTTTTAGAAAGACGTTTAGGTGCAAAAATGTGATATATTTTTATTATTTTTTCGTGAATTTTATCTTATAATTGTACCCCAGATTTTTTTATTTTGGTTTAAAAATTTCTTGCTTAAAAAAAAAAATAGAAATTGTTTAAAAGATTGTAAAATTGTCTTGTAAATATTATTTGTAGTGCCTTTGATTTTAATAAGAAAAAAACGCAACAAGTTTTGCAAAATATTGTATTTAAAGAAAATGCGGCAATTTTTTTACATTTTTGACTAAATTTAATTTTAACTTATTTTTTTACAAAGTCCAAGTATTATAGTTATAATTTTAACACAAAAAAAGTACTTAATTCATTTTAAAAAATTCACACTGCCATATTTTATACATTATAATGTACATTTTGTATATTTTTTAGTCTTAGGATGATTTTTTGCGAGTAAAAAAATATCATGCGTTAAAAATAAATGCATAAAAAATTATTAATGGAGAAAAAAAATATTAATTTAGAAGGAGAAAATTGTTTTTTTGTTCGCAAAAAATAGCTAAAATAAGTAGATTTTATACTTATTGTTTAAAAATAAAGATTATTTATTACAAACACGTTTTTTATTTAGCTTACTAGCCCAATCATTCTAATAATGCCCCCAGAAATCCCAACCAAGATCTGCTTATGCAGGATTGTAGGCACTATCCCCAGGAACATAAAAGTGAAAAATTCCCACAAAATTTCCGTGACGTTTAGCCCCCATCTTGCATAGAAGTGAGGAGTTAGTTTTTTGTTAATACCTAAACTAATTGGCACTTTTGAAAAAAGTTTTAAAAATTTTTAGGAACATTATTTTAATAAGAGTACAATCATTTTTAAAAAAAATAATAAATCAAAAATGTGAACGATTTTATAGCACCTTGAAAATGTGCTAATTTGGTCCTACAGAGAACGCTGCAATCTATGCTTCAGGACTCTATGACTAAGATAGACGATTATGATGAAATAAGGTGATTTTCAAAGAGCTATAGAATCGTTAATATTAGTGATACATTATTTTTTTAAAAATAATTGTATTTTTATTAAGATAATGTTCCTAAAAATTTTTAAAAGTGCCGAAAAGTTAAGGTATTAACAAAAAACTAACTCCTCACTTCTATGCAAGATGGGGGCTAAACGTCACGGAAATTTTGTGGGAATTTTTCACTTTTATTTTCCTGGGGGTAGTGCCTACAATCCTGCATAAGCAGATCTTGGTTGGGATTTTTTTCTAAGGAACCTACAAATTGTAAAAAGAATGATTGGGCTATACACTAAAGCCAATTCTTTTTTATCTAAAAATTAAAATAAAAATTTGGTCTAAGCCTCCCCATTTTTTTTCCCCCCTCAAATTAATGTCTTAAGTATCCAATACTATGCGCGAAATGCCTTAATTTAGCCGCAATTTCATCTTGAACAAGCGCAAGACACATTGCAACTACTACCAATCCAAAAAACAAATACAAAGCGCACCCTAAAAGTTGCGCTTGCGTATGAAACTCCCCCCCACTTTGAGGCAGCTTTTCCCCCACTCCTATAGTCGTAATGGCTAAAAAACAAAAGTACGTCGCGTCAACGAAGCTCCAGCCATGCGTTGACATCAAGGTTGCTGTGCCAATACCGATGTAGCACGTGAATATTGTTAGAACTAACGAGGGAGGCACTGAAGGCTTTTTTGGGGGGTAGTGGTGCATGTAGCGCTCTTGGGGGTCTTGATGGGGCGCATCAGGGGGGCGCCATATTAGGGGGATGCGTGATGGTGTGTCATGTGCGCAAGCTCTGAAAAATATGATTTCAAAGTATATTTTTTTATTTTTTAAGTTGATTTTTTGAAAATTATTTTCATTGTATTTAGGCACTAGAGAGATTTTTTTTGGGGATTTGGTGTGCACAATTCTGCTTTAGTTTGGGTATTTTTGGTTAATTTGGAAATTTTTTGGAAAAATCGAGGTCTTTTTGAACAACTAGAGGTATTTTTGAGCAATTTAAGATATTTTTGAGCAATTGGAGGTATTTTTAGAAAATAAGAGATATTTCATGGAAATGCGGGGTATTTTTGAGCATTAGATTTATTTTTAGGAAATTGAAAAAATTATTAAACAATAAGATATATTTTGGAAAAACAAGGGGTTCGGGTATAAAAGAATTAAATTTTTTGAAAATTTGGGGTATTTAAAAAAAAAAAAGAGATATTTCTGGATACTAAAAAAAACTATTTGAGAAACTGGGGTATTTTTGGAATGTGGCTGATATTTTTGAAAAAATGGAGCTATTTTTGAAAAATAAGAGGTATTTTTGGAAAATTATAGTTATTTTTTTGATAGAATGGGGACAATTAGAGGTATTGTTGAAAAATTGGGCATATTTTTGGATAAATGGGGGTACTTTTAAGCAATTGAGGTAATTATGTAAAATGAGGGGTAATTTTGAGCAATTAGAAATATCTTTTTTGAAAAAATGGGGGAAATTTTTGGGCAATTAGAGGTATTGTTGGAAAATTTGGCATATTTTTGAATAAATGAGAGTATTTTTAAGCAATAGAGGTAATTTTGGAAAACTGGGGGTATTTTTGATAAACTGGTGTAATTTTTTGGAAAAATGGGGGAATTTTTGGGCAATTAGAGATATTGTTGGAAAATTTGGCATATTTTTGGATAAATGGCAGTATTTTTAAGCAATGAAGATAATTTTGGAAAATTGGGGGTATTATTGAGCAATTGGAATTATTTTTTGAAAAAATGGGAGAAATATTGGACAATTAGAGGTATTTTTGGAAACTTAAGAATATTTTTGAATAATTGGGGGTATTTTTGAGCAATAAGAGATATTTTTTGGAAAAATGGGGAAAGTTTTGGGCAATTAGAGGTATTTTTGGAAAGTTAGGGATATTTTTGGTTGATTGGGAGTATTTTTCAGCAATTAGAGGTATTTTAGGAAAATTTGGGAGTATTTTTAAGCAACTAGTGGTATTTTTGGAGAATAAGAGATATTTTTTGTGAATAAGAGACATTATTTTAAAATTAAGGTTTTTTTTTGATAATGTGAAGTTTTTGGAAATGAAAAGTATTTTTGTAGAATGAGAGAAATTTTTGGGAATTGGGAAAAAAGCTTACCCATCAACCAGATCATTATCTTCCCCCTCCTCTGCCTCCTCAATATCACTACTAATCATCGCAGACCCCACCAAAATAGAATTCCGTCCCCCAATCACATGATTATGATGCGTAGGACAAATTGTAGGGTCTGCTAACATTTGCTTGACCGCACCATGTCGCCCACGCCCTCTGGAATGTGAATTACGAACCGTTGCAAGTAGAGCCCTTTTCGGAATAGGAATCTCATGAGTGCTATTTTGTACAGGCACTGAGTTTCTGTAACTGTGGTTTGGTGTCGTTGAGTGACACGGGGATGCTATTTGGACAGAGGCTGCATCTACAAGACAAGAAAACGGACCGTATTAGGGCGATTTATAGAACGTTACTTTCACTTTACTTCGGCGTTACTTCACTTCCGCGTAACTTAACAAATTTGCTTAATTTATAGATTGTAAAGTTACGTGATATTAGGAACAGGTATGCGCATGTGTCTGAACTCGCGACTTCTGACTATTTACACCTGGGCCGTAATTACGGAATATCGGAAACCTACATAAGAAGACCAGCAGGTTTCGTACGAAGCGATATTCCGCAATCACCACCCTTGACAATAAGGGTGAATATCTCATTTTTGCAAATTTTGCGCATGATCGGCCAAGCTCGGCTTTTGACAGTACTACTTACAGCTAAATGAATCAGCAAAGTAGCGCTAAAGTGAAGTATAAATTTGCTAATACATTCCCATGTATTTTATTTAATTTTCTGTAAAGTTACGCCGAAGTAAAGCGGAAGTAAAGTGAAAGTAACGTTCTATAAATCGACCTTAAGGCTATACATTCAAATTCATAAATGGGATGTTCTGTGCACTCAAAAGTTCGTAAAAGTCATCTCCCTAAATGTCAGTTATTTTCAAAATTTCAACAAAATACGCAAGGAGTAATACATCAATAACTATGATTAAAAATATTTAGGGTAATGTTTGTAATACATAGAAGTGGTACTGAGTGCAAGAAATAATAAAAATATGGTGAAATAGTACTTTTGGTGTTTTTCTTTCTACATTGAAATCTTTGAACAAGCACATCTATATCAGGAAAACGTAAGTTGCAATTTTAATCATTTACAAGCTTAAGAAACCATGTTAAATTAACGTATTATGGTTTGGCTTAGACCACGTAATGTACATAAACCAAAAAATTCATGCGTTGTCAAAAAAAATAGTACAATGATTTTTGAAGTCAGATTTTCGACACATGGAAATAACCGATTTAAATGAAACCATATGTTTGCAGCCCTATTTTTCTACTTTCCAAAACCACATTTAGTTTTAATATACGATGGGGCTCTCATGTAGATGTGCTATTTAGTAGAAGAGATGATTTAAACGAGCTTCTAGGAGCACAGATCTTCCAAACAGTGAATTTGAATCTCTACCCTTATTTTACCTTCAAATGATTTGCAACTATTTCGATTCCCAATAATGGGGCTAGTTGGTGCCTTATGATACCCGACACTCGAATGCTGTCTTGGTTTTTTGTACTTTATGCAACACAAAAAAATGTAGCCTTTTTTTGTGACGGATGCAAACATAGTTCCTAGCATTGACAGCAAAATTAGCATTAGAGGTACTCCAAAAATTGCGTAAATTATGGATAATATTTTGCCGAGGACGGTTTTTGGTGATAATCGTCCATAACCTAGAAAAATGTTCTGATATCAGAAGTTGGAAATAAAAAAAAACAACGTTTAAAATAAAATAATTCAATTGGTCGACTGGATGAGTTAATTAATTGGAAAAATATAGGCAATAAAACCACATGTGGTTTTGCGATTAGAGTGTTAAAATTCGAACAAATCAGTGCTATCCAACGACACTCAGGTTACAAGTGCAAAATCGTGCATTTAAAAGCTTGATTTATAGATGAATTAACTTAACTTCACTTAGAATTAACGTAATATCGCAACTTAAATGAATTATACGCATGAAATCGCATATACACATCCAATAAACTTAAGTTTACGTTTACTTATAGGTTATATTTCTTAATTTTGACAAATTTTAGCTAATTTAGGGTAAAGTGAGCATCTTCACTAGAGCCATCTATCGGCTACCAGACCAAATTTTTTAAATTACAAAGATAATCGAAGAATAGACACTAATGTCGGTAAATGATCGATTCTAACATACCAATAGATGGCGTTTACTGTTCTAAATTAACGTGTTAATTTAAACTATAAATGCGTTAATTTGGTCGCGTTAAGTTTAGTGGAGTTAAGTGGCGTTAAGTTAATTTAATTTAACTATAAATCACACTTTAAAGCCCGATTTATAGAACGTTACTTTCACTTTACTTCGGCGTAACTTCACTTCCGCGTAACTTAACAAATTTGCTTAATTTATAGATTGTAAAGTTACGTGAAATTGGGAACAAGTATGCGCATGTGTCTGAACTCGCGACTTCTGACTATTTACACAGGGGCGGTAATTACGGAATATCGCTTCGTATGAAACCTACATAAGAAGACCAGCAGGTTTCGTACGAAGCGATATTCCGTAATTACGACCCTTGACAATAAGGGTGAATATCTCATGTTTGCAAATTTGGCGCATGATCGGCCAAGCTCGGCTTATGACAGTACTACTTACAGCTAAATGAATCAGCAAAGTAGCGCTAAAGTGAAGTATAAATTTGCTAATACATTCCCATGTATTTTATTTAATTTTCTGTCAAGTTACGCCCAAGTAAAGCGGAAGTAAAGTAAAAGTAACATTTTATAAATCGGCCTTTTTAAGCTTTAAGAAAACGTCGTATTTAGCAATAAAAAAGGTGGACGATCATTTTAGTTTATTTAAGGGACAGTTCCTATAAACTTGGTCAATAATAGACTGGAGTATAAAAGATAACTCACCCACTGTGGTAAGTAATGTTAGTGAGTACAATAGAGCTCCACCAAATGTCCAACTTGAATTAGGAGTATTGGGATTTCCAGAAATCTTTCCAGAATCAACAACGGCTCTTTCAAACCTTTTTAGTTGTTCAGTCACTAGACGTGTCCAGTTTTTCTCATATAGTACATTTAGGCGTTCTAAAACAAACAAAAAAATTTGTTAAATAAAAACAAGAGCGGATTAAGATCAGTGAGTGGGATAGATCATTTAAAAAGTTAAACTTCGCAGATAGCTTATTTCTTATGACAATTTTTTTATTTTTATATAATTGTTACACATTCTATATAATACTCTTCGCAGTAGATGATTAAAAAGGTGCATTTTTTATTTTATTGAAAACAACGTAAAACTTATTTTTTTTTTGTAAACGGGTGGGGATACAAAAAAATTACCAGATGCTTTTCCATAGGGAAAAACACAATCTTTAATTTTATTTGGAATATTTTTTTTCGTAAAGTTGATATTAACGAAAATATGATTTTTTTTCTACTTTGGGGGTGTTTTTAACCCTCTATTTATTACTTGATTTTTTCCAAAAACAATAGGGCTCTTCCTCTAAATGGGATTGATTTTTGTGTTAAATCTCAAGTTGATCCAATAAACCGTTCTTGAGTTATGGTGGTCACAAATTTCGTTACATACAGACAGACGGACAAAAAATAAAAGTCTTAAAAAGTCATGAAACGAACAAATCTGCAAAAAATTTTGTTCTAGGATGAATATTAACGATTTTAGAGAAGGTCCGAGTAATCGCAATATACTCTTTTGTGAAGAGTATAATAAGCACGTTTTTTAAGTGCGAAAATAATTTAATTAGCTAATACTCCATTACAAACTTTTAATTAAATAGTTAAACATTGATCAGCATAATTTTAATGAACTTAGTCATAATTAAAATTATCAAAATGTACCTATTTACATTACAGATTTTCAATTACACAATGAGTAATAATCAGGGAAATATTATTTAACGGGGAATGTCACGAAGCATAGAAACTTTAGTTATGTAACGTTGGTTGCCTAAAATCAACAAAAAACACCACTTCCTGGTCATTGCTCAGTGGGTTTATATAGTATATTAAAACATAGAGTTTTATAACAAACGTTTTTTAGCACGCGTCCAGGTTTGGAAAAAGAGCCGCGCAGCGGCGAGTTTTCCAATGGACAAGTGATAAAAAACGCCTTATAAAACGAGTTTTTTATACTATTTTTTATATTTGCTCTATTTAATTCATTAAAAAGCATTTTTAATTTGAATTAAAAACTTAAGATGAAATTTTGTTTTTATGACCAACCGTATAGCATAACATTGACATTTTGAGGTAAAAAATAAATTAAAGTTAGACTTATTGAATAATGAAATTTGTAAACTTTACTTATTTAATACTGAATGAATAGGCGTTTTTGAGAAAATGTAACCATTGATATCGTTTCTCTAAGTCTTCTAGTTATTTCCTCTATAAAAAAACTATGTTTCCCGATTGATTATAATAGTAAAATTTGTAAATAAAAAGTACCTTGCAAGAAAAGAATTCATCTTTTTGCATCAGGAAAACCAACCAATAAAATAAAATTTTGGGTTTAATAATGAAGCAATTCAGAAACTTTAAAAAACCAAATTTTGGGTTTCATAATGTACATATTATAGAACGCAAATATAAAAAGTTAATTTTAGTTAAATTGTGCTTACCAGCAACATAAATAAACAGCACAAGTTGACATATTCTAGGTACATCAATAAGCTTGGTTTAAATACAGAATTTTGGCAATTTAAAATGCAAAAATATAGTGCTTCTAAATTGTCAAAATTCTGTATTTAAACCGCGCTTATTGATGGATCTAAAATATGTCAACTTGTGCTGTTTATTTATGTTGCTGGTGAACACAATTTTTAATTAAAATTAACTATAATAAACCCACTGAGCAATGACCAGAAAGTGGTGTTTTTTGTTGATTTTAGGCAACCAACATTACATAACATTCTTGATTTTATAGGACACTCTGAAATAAATTTTGCAGATGTCTACTTTATCAACAAATGTCGCAGTGGTATAGTTATAAAATAATAGTCTGTTCTGCAATTTAATTGTGCTTTAATCCTTCCAATTAATTTAAATAAATTTATATTGTTTCTGCGTTGTAGGGAGTACATTAAATAGATATTTTAATACTGAAATTAATTGTTATTTGAAATTTAGGCAATTAAAATTTATAGTTTTCGTTCAAGACACAAATTGTGTACCAATTTTTGCAGCAAAAGAGTTTTTTTGTTGTCAACCCCACACCTGACTAAAAATGTCGCTTAGTCCTGAAAGAATCCTTTTTTAAATTGTAGTATTTTGAACCTGCAAAAATTTTTTAATGTTATTTATCTTTTACCCAAATGAGAATATCATTTTTAAGTACACAGTAAAAATGTTTTAAGGCCGATTTATAGCACGTTACTTTCACTTTACTTCCGCTTTACTTCGGCCTAACTTAACAGAAAATTAAATAAAATACATGGGAATGTATTAGCAAATTTATACTTCACTTTAGCGCTACTTTGCTGATTCATTTAGCTGTAAGTAGTACTGTCAAAGGCCGAGCTTGGCCGATCATGCGCAAAATTTGCAAAAATGAGATATTCATCCTTATTCTCAAGGGTGGTGATTACGGAATATCGCTTCGTACGAAACCTGCTGGTCTACTTATGTAGGTTTCGTTCAAAGCGATATTCCGTAATTACCGCCCGGGTGTAAATAGTCAGAAGTCGCGGGTTCAGACACATGCGCATACCTGTTCCCAATTTCACGTAACTTTACAATCTATAAATTAAGCAATTTGTTAAGTTACGCGGAAGTGAAGTAACGCCGAAGTAAAGTGAAAGTAACGTTCTATAAATCGCCCTTTATACCTAGTCAATCTTTTTATGGATTATACATATAGAAATACTAATGCTCTTTTAATATTCAAATAAAATAACCTAATAACCATGCAAATATTCATTTAATTAAAACATTTCAATATAAATATGTATTTAAATATATTTTAAATCAGTAAAATCACGCATTACAGATTAATATCATTTTTAGTTATTGTGTTGAATTATTTTCATTATTTAATTCAAATTTAAAGCGGTTTTTAGTACAAAAAATATTATTTATCAATTTGTGCTCAAATTTCACTCAAATTGGTATTATGAATTGGTGTATTTTTTACCTTTTGGCAGGATTATTTGGTTTTGTATGCAACTGGGATTTACGAATCGGGGTAAGAGTATAATCCTGCAAAAATGATTTTGCACAAAAAAAACTCATCAACCATTTATTAGAGCATTATTTTTTACTAAGTCACTACTATCCATTCACATTAAAAAAAACCATAGTAGGGAAGCCTTAGGATGACAGATTTTACCCTGTATATTGTCATTAATATCCCTTGTGTTTGCTGGTTATGTAGGAAAAGTCAAAAAAATAAAAAATGCATTTAAAAACATGTTCAGGGCATCTGAATCAAAAACAATGGTCTCAACATACAGAAGTATTTATTTTTTTATTAAATTGCTTTATAATGCACTAATCATTAAACCATTTAAAAGTTTACACAGAATAGGAATTATTTATGTAAGTACTCACTGTTAAGAAGTCCTTTTAGGTATCATAGGATAAATTAGCACTTTTACAAAAATGTCTACAATTTTCTTTATAAATTCTCACATTTCATGCAAAAATTGTTTCGTTTTTACAATTTTTACGCCTGTTTTATGTAACTTTCATATTATTTTTGGTATTTTTGAATTTTTAATGACAGCAAATTTGAAATGTAATGCCAACTTTGAGGAAAATTCAACTTTTCAAAGAGAAAGATTCTAGTTTTTATAGGTGACTTTGGTTTTTTTAAAACGTGAATGGATAGTAGATTTTTCTAGACTTTAATACAGCTTTTCTTTGTCATAAACAAATACAAAATAAAGCTTTTGTTAACTCAAAAAAATTCTTTATTTTAGAGCCAAAAACAGGCCATTTTTGATAGGTTTGACGGAAAATGTCGAGGTGAAAAAAATATTAAGATGACTTTCGAATATTATAGTTTGGTCACCGATGGCACCAATGTGATGTTAAATGCTTCTTATATTGTTAATGAAGACATTCAAGGCCCTATTACAGTAAGAGTTGTTGTTTTAAAGGGCGATTTATAGAACGTTACTTTCACTTTACTTCGGCGTAACTTCACTTCCACTTAACTTTACAAATTTGCCTAATTTACAGATTGCAAAGTTACGTGAAATTGGGATCAGTTAAGCGCATGTGTCTGAACTCGCGACTTCTGACTATTTACACCTGGGCGGTACTTACGGAATAACGCTTCGTACGAAACCTACATAAGAAGACCAGCAGCTTTCGTACGAAGCGATATTCCGTAATCACCACCCTTGACAATAAGGATGAATATCTCATTTTTGCAAATTTTGCGCATGATCGGCCAAGCTCGGCTTTTGACAGTACTACTTACAGCTAAATGAATCAGCAAAGTAGCGCTAAAGTGAAGTATAAATTTGCTAATACATTCCCATGTATTTTATTTAGTTTTCTGTAAAGTTACGCCGAAGTAAAGCGGAAGTAACGTGAAAGTAACGTTCTATGAATCGGCCTTAAATGCCATTAAAGAATTATTTAGGAATAAAAAATAGGGTAGGTCAAAGTTCGCAGCTAAAAGTTTTAAACAAAGTTTTTAAACGAATTTGATTCCAATTATTACTTGTAAAAAGTTTAAATTTTAGACCCTTACTCTTGCGTCATTTCGTTTATTATTTGTTTCACAAATAACAATTTTTATTTTGCTTAGAAAAAAATAATTTACCTAAAAAATAAATTTTAAATGAAAAAAAAATTATTTGATTTTTTAAGAAATAATTTTATTTAAAAAAAGAATTTTATTTAGCTCAAAATCGACATAAAACGATGTCGTTCAAAAGAAAACCTCGATACATGCGAACATTTTCATACATTCAGCACAAAAAAATATTGCGAAATGATTAGTAGTAACTCAGAATTATGGAACCCTTTTTTCGCGCATTTAAAACCAAAATGGAAATGCCCTTTAAAAAAGGTAAGTCCTACAGAATGTCAAAAAATTGGCGCATAAACGCGATGGTACGTTGTTGGGTCATGCCTAACGATTCCTGGAAAATTGTCAAAAAAACCATTTGCTATATTCATTGAGGAAAATGCGAACAAAGTTGCATAAGTTCGGCAACACAGT
Source organism: Cartodere bifasciata (assembly GCA_963920755.1). Classification (NCBI taxonomy): domain Eukaryota; kingdom Metazoa; phylum Arthropoda; class Insecta; order Coleoptera; family Latridiidae; genus Cartodere; species Cartodere bifasciata. The sequence goes on from OY987198.1 coordinate 18,017,997, forward strand.
CTAGGAAAATACTTCTAAAAATCATCTATGAGTCTTGATCATACACTTTTGCATTTGATTTTATTGACATTGTTGCTTCATTTCATAAAAATTTACTAAAATTAAATGATTATCAAAATGTAATTCGACCATTTGAGATAAACAAATTGAAATGGTTTAAGATAGACTCTAGCTTTGTATTAAACCATTTTGTTCGTTAATATGTGGTGTTATCTTCAAGGTATGAGCGTTCGAAGTTATGCACTTTGGGACCTCATATCTCCAAGAGTATATGAGATGGATTTTTTTTGACATTTTTCTAGGGATTACTAGACATGCCTCAATAACGTACCGTCGCGTTTATGCGCCAATTTTTGGACACTCTGTATCAAAATTTTTGTTGTTTTTCTTGTAGGGAGTATACCGTTGCGAAAAATGCTCGTTTGACGTCAAGAGTTTTCTACTTTTCCCCATTGAAGGATGGTTTTGGAAAATAAAAGCAGATTTGTTTGATGCAACTAATAAACTAGTACAGTGTGTAATTGTTGATGCTAGAGTCATGCCAAGCGCAAAATCTACCTAATTTTTTTTTTACAGAAATTAAAACCTAAATAATTATACTCTAACAAATTTAATAAAGATAATAAAAATGCTTTTTTATATTTGTGTTCGATAATAAGCACATTATGAAACCCAAATTTGGTTTTTTAAGGTTGCTGAATTGCTTCATTACTAAACCTAACCCAACATTTTATTTTATTAGGTTGGTTTTCCAGATGCAAAAAGATAAATTCTTTCCTTGCAAGGTTTTATTTACAAATTTACTATTATAAACTATCGGGGAATATCGTTTTTTTGTAGAGACTAAAGAGAATAACTAGAAGAATTGGAGAAACGATATCAACCGCGGTTACATTTTCTCAAAAACGCATATTCGTTCAGTATTAAGTGAGTAAAGTTTACAAATGTCATTATTCAATATGTCTGACCTAAATTTACATTTTACTTCATGTCAATGTTGTCATCCAATAAAAATTAAATTTTGAGTTAAGTTTTTAATTCAAATTAAAAATTCTGTTTAATAATGCTAATGCTAGAATAAGATTTTTTTCGGATTCAAATGTGGTGTGAATAAATTCAAAATGTATTTCTGTTTACTGTTTTCTCTAGCAGGATCTATAGTCCTGTTTTAATGGACAGGTTTCTTGCAAGGACTAAATCGAGAACTAAATGTAGCGTAGTAATCCTAGATTAATTTTGCGCCAACTCACATTTAAATTGCATCTGTTGGTGGTCCTGGCATTCTTGATGAAACGCAGACACTTTAGTCCTTATTTTGTCCTTAACTGACAAAACACAAGTTTCTAAATCTAGGACAAGTTTAGTATCAACAGAATTGATTAGGAATAGTATATTAAAACATAGAGCTTTATAAGGATTATTTTTTAGCACACGTCCAGGTTTGGACAAGTGCCAAAAAAAGCCTTATAAAACGAGTTTTTTATACTATTTCTTATATTTGCTTTATTTAATTTATTACACAGCATTTTTAAATTTAAAAACTGAACTCAAAATTTTATTTTTATTGGATTGACAACACTGACATTTTAAATTCTTTAATTAGCAGCAGGAAAAATAGCAGGAAGAGTTCATTGCTATTTTAAATCCAGTAAAGGGCAATTTATAGAACTTTTCTTTCGCTTTACTTCCGCTTTACTTTGGCGTAACTTTACAGAAAATGAAATAAAATACATGGGAATGTATTAGCAAATTTATACTTCACTTTAGCGCTACTTTGCTGATTCATTTAGCTGTAAGTAGTACTGTCAAAAGCCGAGCTTGGCCGATCATGTGCAAAATTTGCAAAAATGAGATATTCACCCTTATTGTCAAGCGTGGTGATTACGGAATATCGCTTCGTACGAAACCTGCTGGTCTTCTTATGTAGGTTTCGTACGAAGCGATATTCCGTAATTACCGCCCAGGTGTAAATAGTCAGAAGTCGCGAGTTCAGACACATGCGCATAACTGTTCTCAATTTCACGTAACTTTACAATCTATAAATTAAGCAAATTTGTTAAATTACGCGGAAGTGAAGTTACGCCGAAGTAAAGTGAAAGTAACGTTCTATAAATCGCCTTTTATGCAGTGTGATTCAGCAAACGATTAATAATGTTACGGGTCAAGGATGAAGCTCCTACATTGTTTAAGGACCTCGCAGGACAAAAAGGCACATGCAGTTAATAATTTACTCCAGTGTCGGCCTTTATTCTTCGAACGAGAATCCGCTTTTAAAAAGCAGGACACGACCTGCTGTAGATTTAAAGGCAGCAGCTGAATTTTCCTGAAAAAGGACTAAAAAAAAAGGATTATCATGGCATCTTTGAGTAAATGAAACTTTGGTGTCAGATATTGAAAAATATGTTCAAAAATGTCTTTAAAAATGTGTTCAAAAATGTCTTTAAAAAAGTGTTTACAAAGGTATTTAAATGGGTTAAGGTAAGAGCAGGAATTCTACTACAAGTTACTTTCCGACAGAAACAAATGCATTAAAGGAAAACCCTTGTTGAGAATTTCAAGAGGTATCCTTGCGGTCAGAATGCATTTACTTCCTGAAGTATAATCCTTATCTACGTTTACTTGTACTAATTTAATTTGACGTCCCAAAACATAGCCATACTTTACCCTACAAATTTAGCATACCTCTACGTTTTAATATAGAATGTCGCGAAGCATAGAAACTGTAGTTATGTAATGTTGGTTGCCTAAAATCAACAAAAAAACACCACTTTCTGGTCATTGCTTAGTGGGTTTATAGCCCAATCATTCTAATAATGCCTCCAGAAAAAAATCCCAACCAAGATCTGCTTATGCAGGTTTGTAGCCACTACCCCCAGGAACATAAAAGTGAAAAATTCCCACAAAATTTCCGTGACGTTTAGCCCCCATCTTGCATAGAAGTTAGGAGTTAGTTTTTTGTTAATACCTAAACTATTCGGCACTTTTGAAAAAAGTTTTGAAAATTTTTAGGAACATTATAAGAATACAATCATTTTTAAAAAAATAATAAATTACCAATGTGAACGATTTTATAGCACTTTGAAAATGTGCTAATTTGGTCTTACAGAGAACGCTGCAATCTATGCTTCAGGACTCCATGACTAAGATAGACGACTATGATGAAATAAGGTGATTTTCAAAGAGCTATAGAATCGTTAATATTAGTGATACATTATTTTTTTAAAAATGATTGTATGCTTATTAAAATAATGTTCCTAAAAATTTTTAAAACTTTTTTTAAAAGTGCCGAATAGTTTAGGTATTAACAAAAAACTAACTCACTACTTCTATGCAAGATGGAGGCTAAACGTCACGGAAATTTTGTGAGAATTTTTCACTTTTATATTCCTGGGGATAGTGCCTACAATCCTGCATATGTAGATCTTGGTTGGGATTTTTTTCTAAGGAACCTACAAATTTTAAGTAGAACGATTGGGCTATTATAAGAGTTAATTTTAATTAAGAATTGTGCTTAGCAACAGCATAAATAAACAGCACAAGTTGACATATTCTAAAGGTCCATCAATAAGCGTTTAAATACTGAATTTTGGCAGCTTTATTTTGCTAAATTAAGATAGTTTAACAATTCAATTTTGATTTATACCACACCTGCTACCTTATGTCGTAATTAACAAACCTGCAATTAAATTCCTCCCTTTGTATTGTAATAAAATCAAATTAAAATTAGCTAATTAATTGTGCAATTGCCTTGTTTTAACAATAAAATGTACATTAAACAAAAATAACACTAAAATAGGTAATTTTATTTTAGATCCAGGAACTGAAAATAGCAATTTTCATAAAAGTGCAAACACACATTATACCAAGGTTTTCTAACTTTATTTCTATCATAATCGTAAACTTTAAGAAAAGCTGGTGTGGTTGTTTTTAGTTTTTGTTGATCCCACTACAGTACTTTAAAACCATTTTATGGTAGTGCAAGAAATATTATTTCAACAAACGTTTTTTTTTTTATTATGGCTTTACGTCTTATTATAAAAAAAGTATTATGGTCTCTAGATCTTTAAAACTGTGAATCCTTCGCCTTAAGAGCCTCATATCTCCTCCGACTACCATGGTGAGACGCGAATCGGTGCGGGGAACGCTAGCATGCGAGGGCCTACCGTAGCGTGGAAAAAGAGTGTATGTGCAAAAATCAGATTTTGAAATAATAAGGTTTTATTCAATATGCTTAACATTGAACGGCAGGTACACCTTCGACGTATTAATATCTAAATATTTATCAATAAAATAATGTTTAAAGTATGATTATCGTTTTCGCATGGTCCAAAAAACGTATAAATCAGTAAACATGTCAAAATCAGATACATTCTTTTTCCATTGTACGGTAGAGGCTGGCGGAGGGGGAGCCCTTTCCTATGTAAATATTCACGTAATTTAGACTTCAAATATCTTTGCTAATTCTTATCGGATTTTTAAAAACTTGGTGTTATTGGAAAGCTTATTAAATTTGTAATACTTAATGTTTTTTAAAATTTGTTTTTGAGCGCTGAATTTCTTAGAAAAAATAGTTGTTGTTTTTGGCATGGTTTACCCACCTTTAAACTGTTATTTTTGCTAAACTAGGAACCCAAATCAAAATGTGCCAAACAATAAGTATTTTAAAAAAAGTTAAGGTAATACTATCAAAATTTCAAAGTCATTGCGTTAATAATAACTCTAAAAACTGCGGTCTAAGTTGTACACAAATTTGCATAAGAGAAGGTGGGATATAGGGCTCTAAACACCAGATAATACAGAAACAGGGCTATATAATTATAAACATAGCATGAAATTGTAAATTATCTGTACTTTGTGATAATTTATTTAGTGATAACATTACTAATAAATTGTTCATCATACTAAATATTAGCAGAAGCACAAAGGGAGATGCGTTAAAGCGATTTTAAAAGCGATAGTAATAATGCACTGGGAACTAGATCCTGTACAATGGCACTAGCTTTTACTTTGGCCGCAAGCATTTGCAAATATGTGTTTGTCCGGCGAAAAATAAATGTATGATGAAATGTATATACGTATCCTTTTTGATAAAATCTCAATTCATTTTTTCGCTTTTTAAGGATATAGGTTCAAATCCATAAATGGGATGTTCTGTGCACTCAAAAGTTCGTTAAAGTCATCTCCCTGAATGTCAGTTATTTTCGAAATTTCAACAAAATATGCAAGGAGTAATACATCAATAACTATGATTAAAAATATTTAGGATAATGTTTGTGATACATAGAAGTGGTACTAAGTGCTAGAAATATTAAAAATGTGGTAAAATAGTACTTGGTATTTTTCTTTCTGCATTGAAATCTTTGAACGAGCACATCTATATTAGGAAAAAAGGTTACTCATTTACAAGCTTAAAAAATCATGGTAAATTAACGTGTTATGGTTTGGCATAGACCACGTTATGTATATAAACCAAAAAAGGTATCCGTAGTCAATAAAAAAATATTACCTATAATGATTTTTGACACAAAGAAACCTTTTTGTGACCTTTTTGTGACCTTATTTTCTTAATTATTTCAAAATTCATCAGTGTATAAAATTCAAACGGCTCTCCATCTTGATTAAAAACAAATTCATTATCCATTTTTAATTGATTTTCATTATCCTGGAAAGAATAATGTCGTGAAATGAACTCGTAATATGAAAAGCTATTAAGAACGCAAACTCTACCCAGGAGCAAACGACTAAAGACTATAAAGTCTGAAGGAAAATAATTTAAAAGGATTAAATACAAAGTTAAACTTTATCCTGAAAGTTATTTGAGCCAAATACCTTATTACTTTTGATATTTTTTTTATAGAAGATTACAAACGTCAAATAAAATTTTTACCTTGAAAAAGATATCCTATTTCGTTTTAAGGTAAACATATCTCAAAACGTATTTATTTAATGTCACAGAAATAATTATTCTTTATTTTTCTTTCGACTTGGAATTTTGAGACTGTTGACAAAATTTATTAGCTAACTATTACTCATATTTGAACACAATAAGGGAGTATCAAATTATTCAACATCACTTGCATGTATATCTATACAGAGTGTCCAAAAATTGGCGCATAAACGCGATGGAACGTTATTGGGGCATGTTTAGAAAAATGTAAAAAAAATCCATCTCATATACCCTTGAAGATATAAGGCCCCAAAGTGAAAAACTTCGAACGCTCATACCTTGAAGATAACAGCACATATCAACGAAACAAATGGTTAAATACAAAGCTACATTTATCTTAAACCATTTTACCATTTGTTTATCTCAAATGGTCGAATTACGTTTTTATAACCAATTTAATTTTACAAAATTTTCATGAAATAAAACAATAATGTCAATAAAATCCAATGCAAAAGTGTATGATCAAGACTCATAGATGATTTTTAGATGTTTTTTCCTAGACTGTGTTGCCGAATTTATGCAACTTTGTTCGCATTTTCCTTAATGAATAAACAAATGGTTGTTTTTTAACAAATTTTCAGGAATTTCAAGGCATGCTCCAACAACGTACCATAGCGTTTATGCGCCAATTTTTGGACACCTGTATAAAGTGCTTCATCGACCTTTAGTGGTTTTATCTTTAGTATAGGGTGTAATCACATAAAACAAAAGAATGTTTGTGCAGCAAGCCTTATTGCATGGAAAATTGATTTTGCAGGTCATAAAAAATTCAATTAGTCGTTGTGCCGTCCGAGATGAAATATTTGTTAATTAAAACATGCATTACCGTGCTTTTAACCTTGAAAAACAATCAAAAAAACGCAATGCTTTGAAATTATCACTGCTTATCACAAAAAAAAGCTTATTAAAAAAAACTAGAGACTCTAGATTTGAATAGAGATTGGACACCAAAATTCCAATTTTTTTTAACTAGTTTGACCCAAAAGTAAAACTATATACCCTTTCACCAATTCCAATTTAAATTATTTAAATGCAAACTATCCCCTTAACAAATATCTAAAACGTGCAGGCATACCCTTAGACATTTATTCGTATCAGGCATTGCAAATTAATTCTAAAGACTGAAGGTTGTTCTACCTACAGTTGGTCAAATTCGATGGTTGTTAAGCGATTTAGGACGCTAGGATAATCTGGATTTAGAACAGATGCTTCAACGTGTTTGGAGCTTTAGTTTATTCTGTCCTTAAGCCTCGTTTACATTTAAAAAATGCTAAGAGAAACATTTCTAAATTCCTGTATTTGTTTGTTTGCAACTTACATTTATAGATGTGCTCGTTTAAAGATTTCAATGTAGAAAGAACAACATCAAAAGTACTATTTACCATATATTTATTATTTCTAGCACTCAGTACTACTTCTATGTATCACAAACATTATCCTTAATATTTTTAATCATAGTTATTGATGTATTACTCCTTGCATATTTTGTTAAAATTTCGAAAATAACTGACATTCAGGGAGATGATTTTTACGAACTTTTGAGTACACAGAACATCCCATTTATGAATTTAAATCTATAGCCTTAAATTCCTGAATGAGCCTTGCAAAATAATTAAAATTACAAGTAGGGCTATAGGTACACGTTTTGTTTTGTTGTCGTTTTAATTTATACAGTTGAGTGCTTTTATAATAAAGAAATCTAACTCTCGAACAAAACGAATGATTTTCATTATAGATAGTAAATGAAGAGCCACTTTGGCTTATCCTAAAGATGGCAAAGGTTTGTAATTACTTTGCGTATGTAAATACAAATGCAAACACAAAGACATAAATTGCTTTGGTGAATACCTACATTTACAGTTACCTTTATACTTTAGTCTTTACACTTCTAACCTTAACAAAGCACAGATATACAGGAGGGCGTTAAAAGTACCCTTATATCATTATCAAAGGTAAAGTTTCTTGCAAATTACTAGAAACAGTTAAGTGTGATTTACAGTTAAATTAAATTAACTTAACGCCACTCAAACCCACTTAACTCCACCAACTTGACGCGACCAAATTAAAGCATTTATAGTTTAAATTAACACGTTACTTTAGAACAGTAATCGCCATCTATCGATAAATGTTAGAATCGTATTTTTTACCGACATTAGTGTCTATTCATCGATTATCTTTGTAATTTTAAAATTTTGGTGTAGTAGCCGATAGATGGATCTAGTGAAGATGCTCACTTTACCCTGAATTAGCTGAAATTTGTCAAACTTAAGAAATATAACCTATAAGTAAACGTAAAGTTAAGTTAATTGGATGTGTAAATGCGTGTTATCTTACGTATAATTTATTTAATTCGCGATACGTTAATTCTAAGTGAAGTTAAGTTAATTCATCTATAAATCAAGCTTTATGTAACAGAATTTTTGATTATTGCTTAGAATATGGTGAATGCGCCGGGCAAGAAAAAGGTTCAATTAATGTAACCTTACCCCAATTTTTAAACTAGTTTTAAAGTATTGTAGTATAGAAAGACAAAAAAGAACTAAAAATGCAGTTTAAGAGGAAAACGTTGTTGCAGAAAAACAAAACTCAATACCTATACTAAAAGAACTAACTTTTCTCTTGCTTGTTCTTAAACCAACTTTTGCACTGCAGTACAGACTTGTAGTTGCTTTTAAAAATCAAAATTATCGACATTTACTCTTGAAGAGGAATGTCAAAAAGCATAGAAACTGTACTTATGTAATGTTAGTTGCCTAAAATCAACAAAAAACACCTCTTTCTGGTCATTGCTCAATGGGTTTATTAGAGTTAATTTTAATTAAAAATTATGCTTACCAGCAACATAAATAAACAAAGCACAAGTTGACATTCTAAAGGTCCATCAATAAGCGTTTAAATATAGAATTTTGGCAATTTAAAATGTGCTTCTAAATTGCTAAAATTCTGTATTTAAACCGCGCTTATTGATGGATCTTAGAATATGTCAACTTGTGCTTTGTTTACTTATGTCGATGGTAAGCACAATTTTTAATTAAAATTAACTATTATAAACCCACTGAGCAATGACCAGAAAGTGCTGTTTTTTGTTGATTTTAGGCAACCAACTTTACATAACCACAGTTTCTATGCTTCGCGATATTCCTGGTTAAGTAGTTAAATTCAATTTAAAATCTACTGAACACGGTAGCACTTATTCACCTCTAAAGTGGATCTTCCAAGGTAAAATTTCTTTTATTTCTGGCTGGTTTAAATTAAATTTGAAAGCGTAAATCGATGGTGTTTGAAATGGCAATCGTATTATTGGTTTAAGTCAGCATAGACTAAACAAAATAGACATCTTAAGAGTGAAAATATGTTTCACAAATTAAACTTTTTTTGAAGGTTTTAAGGCTAGAGATTTAAATTCACAGTTTCGAAGATCTGTGTCCTAGAAGCTCGTATAAGTCATGAGCTTCCGTCAATTTTACTAAATAGCACATCAACATGAGGACCCCATTGTAAATTAAAACTAAATGTAGTTTTGAAAACTAGAAAAATAGGGCTACAAACGTATTATGGTTTTATTTAAATCGGTTATTTCTTTGTGTCAAAAATCTGTCTTCAAAAATAAATTTCACACAAAAAAATAACCGCAACCTTAAAAAATTCCGGTGTAGAATATTTAATAAATAACAAAAACAGTTAAAATCATGCTGCAGTTTTAAATAAAAAAATGTGCAGTTTAGATTTTTAAAATAACGCCGTATTTTTCTGCCTAAAAATCATGAATAAATAAACCAAACAAGAAACTTTACTTTCTTCTATTTTAAAATAGTCGTTGCTCTACTTTAGTGAGACTGAATATTTTATTTAGCCTAGCGCAAGTTTCTTGTTTCAAGAATTAAACACTTATGTTTGATACCACAAATCTAATGTATTTTTTTGCTTTGCAGTTTGCAGGAATATTGTCTCTACGCTACGAAAATTTAGATGTATTCTTAAACTCCCAGTAGGTGGCTGAGTAGTTTTTAATCACATTACAGATTCCTTTTCAGACCAAGAAAGGTGATAAATGTTTAACTATATTTCTTAACTTTTTGGTTAAGGTTTGCTTAATTTTCTGAAGCCTAAAATTATTCAAATTATAATAAAATAACGCTTATCAAACTCCTTTTGTTTTTGCATTTTGAATTTCAAGCATTCCAAGCTTCTTATATAAATATACCAATTGTAAACTGTTCAAAAGAGCCCTTAAACGAGTTTTAGGAACATTTCCAAGAGCGATAAAATATAGCATAATGTATAAAATAAACCGTTTAGAGACCTATTCTTATTATTACATTGTAATTTCTGCTACATTTCTTAAGGCCGATTTATAGAACGTTACTTTCACTTTACTTCCGCTTTACTTCGGCGTAACTTTACAAAAAATTAAATAAAATACATGGGAATGTATTAGCAAATTTATACTTCACTTTAGCGCTACTTTGCTGATTCATTTAGCTGTAAGTAGTACTGTCAAAATCCGAGCTTGGCCGATCATGCGCAAAATTTGCAAAAATGAGATATTCACCCTAATTGTCAAGGGTGGTGATTACGGAATATCGCTTCGTACGAAACCTGCTGGTCTTCTTATGTAGGTTTCGTACGAAGCGATATTTCGTAATTACCGCCCAGGTGTAAATAGTCAGAAGTCGCGAGTTCAGACACATGCGCATACCTGTTCCCAATTTCACGTAACTTTACAATCTATAAATTAAGCAAATTTGTTAAGTTACGCGGAAGTGAAGTAACGCCGAAGTAAAGTGAAAGTAATTCGTTCTATAAATTGCTCTTAAAAGTCAGGATTTTTCCAGAAAAGCACCTGCAGCTCAAAGTCAACTTGCCTATGAATTATTTACTAAAGTATGCCTTTATGCTTAGAAGGATCTGTTTGGTAAGGTTAGGGCCTTAAATTTATGTGCAAACCACACTGTGTCGATTTAACTTGATTTAACTGAGATGTTTTACATTATTCTGCGTTGAAAAATGCCTGTTTGCATAAGATAAAAATTGTTTTTGTCGGTAACATAAAGAAATATTTTTTTGAAATTAAACAAAAGTGTTTTTTTACTATATCTAAAGAAGCCTAATTAGGGTTTTTTTTTATTAAGCTCTTGATGTAGCTTTTATTAAAAACCAACCCGTGCACTTAGTTTATTTTTGTTCAAAACCCAAACTTTAAAAGCAATTTTCTCATAGCTTAAAGTATACCCTATTCATCTTGATACATCGTAAGTTTTTATCACAGCCCAGAAATCTGGACTTATTGAATTTAGTTGACGAAGTTTAGCTCCTAGATAAGTGCAAAGTTTTTTCTAAGTTTTGGATTTTCAACATCTAAAAGGATAAAGTTTTTGAATGAAAGTTTGGTGCTTTTTGATACGCACTATGATTCTATTTAGACCCGAATTAAAGTTGACCGAAGCCTAAAGCTGCCATTTGCATAAAAATGAAACAGTCTAGAAATGAGAAATTTTTTGTTCAATTTTTGTGTAGCCTAAGGATTGACATAAAAAAATATTCGCTTAGAAAGGACAGCTAAAACTGTTGGTTTTATTTCAAGATTTCTTATATTGTTTCTTTTTTTAAAAGAAAAGTGTTCAGGCAATCTTACCCTATATTAAACTAAATGTACAAAGACATATTCCTTATCATAAACTTTAAGAGGAAACATTATCATTTCTTTTATTTAAATTTCTTGCAAAGTGCTTCCTTATAAAATTGTTATTTGTAAAAACATGGCTTTCAATTTGGGAATGTAAGATATATGGTGCATTAATGCTCTAAGAAATGTACCAGAAATTATAATGTAATAATAAGAATAGGTCTCTAAACGGTTTATTTTATACGTTATGATATTTTATCGCTCTTAGAAATGTTACTACAGCTCGTTTTAGGGTTTTGTTTGAAATTGGAATATTTGTATAAGAAGCTTGAAATGCTTAAAATTCAAAATGCAAAAACAAATGGAGGATAATAAGTGTTATTTTATTATAATTTGGATAATTGTTCCGAAATTTCTGAAGTAGAAATTAAACAAAGCAGAAAAATTTAGTACAGGCTTAAAAAGCTCATGTATTTTTAAAAATCTTTGTATTTTATGTTATGAAAGGTTTGTTAAAATTGTGTCTCGTTTAATGCAACGTTTTTCTTTCTGCAAACAAAACACCTTTTGCAGAGGACTAAGGAAAATGACTTATTACAAAATTATGCCAAGTATTCCCAGATTCCAAAACTATATTTAAGCCAAAATAAGGAAATCTGCAACACATTACAATGGGCTTTTATATCTTATATTACAAATGATGTTACTGCCTTGAAAGATTCATTCACGGCAAGAAAATGCCCTAGAGATACGTATTTAAACAGAGCTTACAACATAGCGCTTAAATACACTGAATTTGACATTTAACGCAAATATTATCCTTTAGGAAATTGCAGCGCATCTGCCATTATTTTAGCGCTCTATCATTTTACAAGGCGATTTACAGAACGTAACTTTCACTTTACTTCGGCGTAGCTTCACTTCCGCGTAACTTAACAAATTTGCTTAATTTATAGATTGTAAAGTTACGTAAAATTGGGAACAGGTATGCGCATGTGTCTGAACTCGCGACTTCTGACTATTTACACCTGGGTGGTAATTACGGAATATCGCTTCGTACGAAACCTACATAAGAAGACCAGCAGGTTTCGTACGAAGCGATATTCCGTAATCACCACCCTTGACAATAAGGGTGAATATCTCATTTTTGCAAATTTTGCGCATGATCGGCCAAGCTCGGCTTTTGACAGTACTACTTACAGCTAAATGAATCAGCAAAGTAGCGCTAAAGTGAAGTAAAATTTGCTAATACATTCCCATGTATTTTATTTAATTTTCTGTAAAGTTACGACGAAGTAAAGCGGAAGTAAAGTGAAAGTAACGTTCTATAAATCGGCCTTTAAGGTTAAAAAGAGGTACTTTTAAATTTACATGGGGTGCTGACCCGGCTCCTTCGCCATTTTCTTGCCAATGTGAAAATATGGCGAAGGAGCCGGGCGAGCAGCCTATGTTAAATAAATTATTAAATTTAGTCGCGTTTCTTATGGGCTTTTACGAACGTTTAAAGACTCTTAAGGCCCTACCCAACTAAATAAATGTTTAAGTCGCACATTCGGGAAAGTGGTTGGTAAATATGCAGTTCACAAGTCGCGTATTAGAAGAGCATTGTGACGGAAATGAGATTTACCATTTTACTTTGAAAGTTTACCTCCAATGCTTACTCAATGTTTAACATTGCAGCTTGAATAACAAGTATTTTCGTACAAATACAACTGCCTTTAGTTATTTAACTCAACAATCCAATTTTTCAATACGTCAAAGAGACATTTCTGATATTTAAATTGGCATATTCACGGTTTGAAAGCTGCAAAAGTCATGCATTAAAATTTGGCTTTATAAAGTTGCCTAAATCTTAATAATTTAAAAAATTAAAACACAAAATGTTTTAGTTTTTATAGCCCAATCATTCTATTTAAAATTTGTAGGTTCCTTAGAAAAAAATTCCAACCAAGATCTGCTTATGCAGGTTTGTAGGCACTACCCCCAGGAATATAAAAGTGAAAAATTCGCACAAAATTTTCGTGACGTTTAGCTCCCATCTTGCATAGAAGTGAGGAGTTAGTTTTTTGTTAATACCTAAACTATTCGGCACTTTTGAAAAAAGTTTTAAAAATTTTTAGGAACATTATTTTAATAAGAACACAATTATTTTAAAAAAAAATAATAAACCACCAATATTAAAGATTCTATAGCTCTTTAAAAATCACCTTATTTAATTATAATCGTCTATCTTAGTCATAGAGTCCTGAAGCATAGATTGCAGCGTTCTCTGTAGGACCAAATTAGCACATTTTCAAAGTGCTATAAAATCGATAATATTAGTGATTTATTATTTTTTTCAAAATGATCGTATTCTTATCAAAATAATGTTCCTAAAAATTTTTAAAACTTTTTTCAAAAGTGCCAAATAGTTTAGGTATTAACAAAAAACTAACTCCTCCCTTCTATGCAAGATGGGGGCTAAACGTCATGGAAATTTTGTGGGAATTTTTCACTTTTATATTCCTGGGTGTAGTGCCTACAATCCTGCATAAGCAGATCTTGGTTGGGATTTTTTTCTAAGGAACCTACAAATTTTAAATAGGATGATTGGGCTACTATGCATTAAAATTTTCTTTTATAAAGCTGCCTAAATCTAAATAATTATAAAACTTCTGCTAAAACACAAATTATTTTATTTCTTCTGGAAAATAAAACTGCAACTTTATTTTCCCAAACCAAATGAAACTGTATTCAAATGTTATTCAATACCCCTTTTAGTAAGCTATGTAAAATGAAATTTACTCCAGAAGACCTTTGAAAACAATGAATTTCATTTATCTGTCTGGAAAAGTAAATAAGGTGGTAACATTGCTTTGCCGGTGTTTTCAACTGACACAGTATTCATTGAGAACCTCTAGCCAGTAGATGCAGCCAAGTGTACTCGGCCTTAACAAAAGGCAGCTTTGCACTGTCGTTTTTTTATTTTTGAACTTTCCTTTTGAAATCGCACATTAGAAGGGTGTTTAGAAACAAACACTCCAGGAAATAAACCTATATTAAGTACCATTTGCACGATATTATGATTTTAGGCCATGCTAATAGATTCAGATACTAGGAGAACGCAAAAACGCTTTTGTCACCTAGCGCTATACAGGGTGTTACCAAATAACTAGGAAAAGGGGGTAATTCCTGGAGACATTTTAAGTACAAAAGTTCATATAAACATGTGTCCGAAAATCCTTCTTTTCTGAGATACAGCGTGCCAAAGTTTTTTAAAAAAAACTTTTTTTTTAAGATTACCAATAAACTAAACCAGATATTTATTTAAAACTTAGCACGGGTAATTTTCTTACCATTAGGCATAAAGTGCGGTAGAAAAAAAATAAAAATTCTAATTGGAAGGAGCACATTTGGGGGTACCATGGGGGTTATTCACCCCCAACTTTTTTGTGAGTTACTTTTTTGGTATTTTCATAAAATAATTAGAAGCCCTAGAATATGATCTTTATAATTAATGACTTGTTCTTTTTTCATAAAACTAACCGTTTTCGAGAAAAAAATTCATTGCCCACAGGCAACAAAATTTCTTTTTTAAGTTTGGCTTTTTTATGTTAATGAAAATAAAGCATAATTAACAATGAAGGGTTAATTAATTTCTTTTTTTTATTATTATTTCAAATAAATATCTGGTTTAGCTTTTTAGTAATTTTAAGATTAAATCTTTTTTTGAGAAACTTTGACACCCTGTATGTCGGAAACGAAGAATTTTCGGACACATGTTTATATGAACTTTTTTTCTTAAAATGGGCTCAGGAATTACCCCCTGAATTTTTTCCTAGTTATTTGGTAACACCCTGTATTAAGTACCATTTGCACAAAATTATAATTTTAGAGCATGCTAATAGATTCAGGACTAGGAAAACGCCTTAGTTACCCAGCGCATCCGCCATTTTATGTATTACCTCATAAAAAAACGTGGGAGTCTTAGCAAATATTAAGTTTATTCTTAGACGTTGTGGTTTTTGACATGCCCTACTAAATACGTCAAAGGTATTGGTAATAAAATAGCTTATAACAAAACCATATTGAATTCTGTTCATGACACATTTAAGCCAAAACCGCTTATGGATCTTAAGAAACAGGGAACAATGAAAAAGCTGACTACAAGAAGACGTGTGCCATATTTCTCTGGAATAAGCTTTTCTTTTTGCTGCCACATGTTGAAATTTGTTAGGTTTTCCGTCAACATAAATAATACATACGAATTTATCAAAAAAATAAATAATACATATTTATCAGGAAAAAGAAAATACAAGAAAATCAGGCTGATTTTAAAAAGACATTAAAGGGCGATTTATAAAACGTAACTTTCACTTTACTTCAGCGTAACTTCACTTCCGCGTAACTTAACAAATTTGCTTAATTTATAGATTGTAAAGTTACGTGAAATTGGGAACAGGTATGCGCATGTGTCTGAACTCGCGACTTCTGACTATTTACACCTGGGCCGTAATTACGGAATATCTCTTCGTACGAAACCTACATAAGAAGACCAGCAGGTTTCGTACGAAACGACATTCCGTAATTACCACCCTTGACAATAAGGGTGAATATCTCATTTTTGCAAATTTTGCGCATGATCAGCCAAGCTCGGCTTTTGACAGTACTACTTACAGCTAAATGAATCAGCAAAGTAGCGCTAAAGTGAAGTATAAATTTGCTAATACATTCTCATGTATTTTATTTAATTTCCTGTAAAGTTACGCCGAAGTAAAGCGGAAGTAAAGTGAAAGCAACGTTCTATAAATCGGCCTTAATAAAGAACTTATGTGCAAAAAGATCCTTTGCAAATGTTCAATATTTTTAAATATACATATAATTATACCTTCCTGAATGTGACCAAAAACCTATATTCTATATTTTGCATACCAGTTTTATTGATTTAAAAATAAATGATAGTCCATTATAGTTTAACGGCTTTGCAAAATACCAGTTTAAAACCGCGGTAGATATCGATATTATGGAAATATCTATAATAACTCAGATCATTTTTCATCTTGGTGCCATTCAATTTGATTAACAATTTATTCCCATTTTTCATATCCTAGTTCAAACAAGCGGTAAATAAAATTAAAATTGCCATACCATATCTATCAAACATCATCAACATTGTTTTATTTTGGCGAGATAAAATTTGTTATTCACATAATGAGCATCAAGGGATTTTTTTTAATTTTACATAGGCTGTTTGCCCGGCGCATTCGCCATTTTTGACCTATGCGAGAATATGGCGGAGGAGCCGGGTTAGCACTCCATGTTAATTTTAAAATACCTCTTTTTGTACGTTCAAATTTAAACAACGTTCTCATTTAAAAAACGAACAATATTGGGACCCTTAAGGCCGATTTATAGAACGTTAATTTCACTTTACTTCGGCTTTACTTCGGCGTAACTTTACAGAAAATTAAATAAAATACAAGGGAATGTATTAGAAAATTTATAGTTCACTTTAGCACTACTTTGCTGATTCATTTAGCTGTAAGTAGTACTGTCAAATGCCGAGCTTGGCCGATCATGCGCAAAATTTGCAAAAATGAGATATTTACCCTTATTGTCAAAGGTAGTGATTACGGAATATCGCTTCACACGAAACCTGCTGGTCTTCTTATGTATAGGTTTCGTATGAAGCGATATTCCGTAATTACCGCCCAGGTGTAAATAGTCAGAAGTCGCGAGTTCAGACACATGCGCATACCTGTTCCCAATTTCACGTAACTTTACAATCTATAAATAAAGCAAATTTGTTAAGTTACGCGGAAGTGAAGTAACGCCGAAGTAAAGTGAAAAAAACGTTCTATTAATCGCGCTTTACTCCTTTGTTAAAAATTTTAATAGGCGTTAATATCATCAAGATCATGGTGGGAAACTTATTTAATTTGAGTTAACTGGCGGCTGCAATGTAATCCGCAATATAATATAATTTTAATTTGTTTGCTAACTTAATAACCATATGCGTTATTCGGGCAAGGCACTCTACAATTCTAAACTAGTGAAATTCAAGTTTTGTGCAAGTTTGAAATGTCATAGCATTACATTATTGTATTGTAAGCCCTTGCGAATCCGCCCCGCCGCATTAATTTTTAAATTAAGTCCTCTTGAGAATCCAAACAAAAAGTAAATAATACGCAAACAGTCGCTCAAAGAGATTATCTGTCCCAAAGCGACTCACAAGTTTCGCGATGTTAAAATAACAAGACCGGAGTAAGATATAATTTAGGAAGTGCTTGAACTTGGTCGTTTCCTTTTTCTTTTCTCATCATCATTTACAAAAATTATTACCGCACTTTCGGCTGCTGTTAAGGCGCATTTACATTCAGTTTATTCCATTTTACGTAAGACATAAAAACGTAACGTATAACTACGACGCATTCACCATTTTCTTCAACAACTCTACAAAAATTAGTCTTATTACCCCAATTATTCTAATTAAAATTTTTAGATTCCTTAGAAAAAAATCCCAACCAAGATTTGCTTATGCAGGTTTGTAGGCACTACCCCCAGGAATATAAAAGTGAAAAATTCCCACAAAATTTCCGTGACGTTTAGCCCCCATCTTGCATAGACGTGAGGAATTAGTTTTTTGTTAATACCTTAACAATTTAGCACTTTTGAAAAAGTTTTAAAAATTTTTAGGAACATCATTTTAATAAGAATACAATCATTTTTAAAAAGATAATAAATCACTAGTATTAACGATTCTATAGCTCTTTGAAAATCACCCTATTTCATCATAATCGTCTTTCTTAGTCATAGAGTCCTGAAGCATAGATTGCAGCGTTCTCTGTAGGAAAAAATTAGCACATTTTCAAAGTGCTATAAAATCGTTCATATTGGTGATTTATTATTTTTTTTAAAAATGATTGTATTCTTATTAAAATAATGTTCCTAAAAATTTTTAAAACTTTTTCAAAAGTGCCGAATAGTTTAGGTATTAACAAAAAACTAACTCCTCACTTCTATGCAAGATGGGGGCTAAACGTCACGGAAATTTTGTGGAAATTTTTCACTTTGATATTCCTGGGGGAAGTGCCTACAATTCTGCATAAGCAGATCTTGGTTTTGATTTTTTTCTAAGGAACCTACAAACTTTAATTAGAATAATTAATAAAAGTGCCAAATAGTTTAGTTAGGTATTAACAAAAAACTAACTCCTCACTTCTATGCAAGATGGGGGCTAAACGTCACGGAAATTTTGTGGGAATTTGTCACTTTTATGTTCCTGGGGGTAGTGCCTACAAACCTGCATAAGCAGATCTTAGTTTTTTCTGGGGACATTATTAGAATGATTGGGCTAGACAGTTTTTCAATCTGGATCTGTGACCGTGTGTATTCAGGCTCTGTGTAAAGGCAACTTAACGCCGACAAAGCAGACTAAAAAATTGTCTACGTAGCGGGTACTTAAACTGATTTATAAAGTATAATCTTTGGCAAAATATGTAAATGTAAATAATTTTACTCTGAAAAAAAAAAACGCTTATACGGTTAACCAATTACTTTTACCATGGCATTCTCTAACCGTTTCACGACGTATTTCATGAATAAACCATAACATAATTCTACCCTACATTTTGTTACGTATTTTTAATACGTATATAAACGTATATACCAAAGGTACAAATATTAATTATTAACTTTGTATTGATTTCATTCAAACAGAATAGTAGCTAGTGAACTAAAATGTCTTCCAATTACGTAGTGTTATATAATGATTGATCAGTCGTTGTTAATTAAACACTTGAACAATGTTTGGTGACGTTTATGCAGGAGGTTTAATTTGGGATACACCAATGTTATCTTGCGGTTAAGTTCCGCAAAATTAGTTATTAGAGAGGCTAAGTGTGGTAATAATATACAGGGTGTACCAAAATACAATACTGTCTATTCACAATTTAAAAAAGAACAGAGCAGGCAAGCCATATGGTGACAGATTTTATCCTGTATATAGTCATTAATGTCACTTGTGTTTGCTGGTTATGTAAAAAAGCCAAAAAACCTAAAAATTGCATTTAAAAACATGTTTAAGACATTTGAATCAAAAGCAATGGTCTCAACATATGCAGAAGTATTAATTTTTTTATTAAATTACTTTATGATGAAAAAGTTCAAAAAAGTTAAACTCGCTTCACTTACACCAAACTTCGTATCCGAGCCTATTAAATAAATTTAAATAAAAATCCACATTCAGTTTTAACAGAAGAGCCTTTTTTAAATAATGTTAAATTTTGTGTGATACCTAGATAAAAAATTTTGGAATATTTCACCTATTTTTGCGTTTTTTAAATTTGTTGATGCAATAACGTGCAAATATTTTAACATTCCTACAAAATAACGTTAATACAATTCGATTGGAGTAGTTAAACATAAAATAAGCTTTAAAAATAATTTTTCTAAAAAGCGGGGTTTTCGACAATTTTTCTAAGGGGTAGGTATGAAAAAAAATCAAAAAATTCAAAGTTGCCACATTTATACCAAAATTCGTATCTTACATTATTGAATAGGGGTAAAAACAAATCCGCAATCAGTTTTGGCATAAGAGCTTTAGTTTAATTTTTGCAAAATAACTCATGAGGTCCCCTTTGAAATTATTTCGATTTTTGTCTTTGGACAAAAATGGAAAAAGTTCAAAAAACTAAAACTCGCTTCACTTACACCAAACTTCGTTTCCGAGCTTATTAAATGAATTTAAAGTCCAATCCACATTCACTTTTATCTTATTTAAATAATGTTAAATTTACTCACTGTTAAGTCCTTTTAGGTATCATAGGAAAATTAGCACTTTTACAAAAATGTCTACAATTTTCTTTATAAATTCTTACATCTCAAGCAAAAATTGTTTTGTTTTAACCATTTTTACGCCTGTTTTGTGTAACTGTCATATTGTTTTTGGCATTTTTTAATTTTTAATGACAGTAAATTTAAAATGTAATGCCAACTTTGAGGAAAATTCAACCTTTCAAAGAAAAAAGTTCTAAAGAATATTACATAATCAGAATGTAAAAAAAATTATTATTTTCTGTTGGACAGGTCAATTTTTTAAAGACACAAAAGTAGACTTTAGTGGCCCAGAATTTTAAGTCTGTTCGGCAGAGGAATTTCATAAATCGCATACAAAATCTCGTAGGTTAGGTTAGTTCAATGTTATTTAAATCAGGCAACTGCATAGATTTTGATGAATAATATACGTACATTAAAATCAATAACTTATCATTGAGGGAGACTAAAGCTTTTAATTTTGAATAGCAAAAGTTAAATGAACTTAGTCTTAAGATATTCTCGATTGCTCAAAGCATTTAATTTTGTATGCAAGAAGATAGAAATTATTCCATAAATTTAGCTACCTGCATTAAGCGTTAATTAGTGGTATTGCCTAATGATAAAAAGGAGCAATCAACACTAGGTAATTAGCTAATTTATTAAAGGGCGACTTTGAAGAATAAGGACTTTGTTGTTTAGCTGTGAAAGTTGCTTAAATTTGCACGTAGATCATCAAAAAGAGGTTCTTAAAAATTTGCGTTGTTTGCTAATCCGGCTCCTTCGCCATATTCTAACATACGTGACAGAAATGGCGAATGCGCCGGGAAAACAGCCTATGTAAAATAAAGATAAAAGTTTTGCGACTAAAGATTTATAGCTCAAAAATTTTATTATTTTTTATCTTCAAAAAAGTGTTTAGTAAAAATCTAAATGAACATTTGTTATCTACTGCAGATAAAAAGTTTACAAAATAGGTTTCATTAAAATCGAAGGCAAAAAATATTCTTGCTAAATTTTTTCGAAAATTTTTAAAATTTGGCCAATTTTTAAAACCTTTAGCAAAAAAACGAAAGCACTTGGAAAAAATCAGATTGCAGATTTGATTTTTACTGCTTTTTATTAGCTAAAAAATACAGTTTTAAGCAATTTAATTTTTTGAAAATTTTTGACTAAGGGGTAAGGGTCCAAATATTCTCAGGTTTTTAATTGGCATAGTCACAAATAATTTTTGCTACCAGTGAGTGCCATCAATGCTTATGTAAAACGAGCTGCAGAATCCGAATCTGACACTTAAATAGTTCCAGCGCTTTTAGTTTTATTGTTATGAGCTTTTAAAGCCAACTTCAAACGCGCAACCCGATTTTTTTCAAAGTGCACTAATTTCTTAAATTTTTTTTTTACAAAAAATTAAAATGCAGATTAGTATTCTACTTTTAAAAAGCAATCTACAAAATAAGTTTCATTAAAATCGGAGACAAAAAATATTTTTGTGGAGCTTTTTTGCAATTTGACCAACTTTGAAAAGTTCTATCGAAAAAATGAAAGCACTAGGAAAAAATCTGATCGTAGATTTGTTTTTAACGGTTTTTTATTAGCCTAAAAACACATTTTCAGGCAAATATATTTCCTCAAAATTTAGCACTTTTTAAACCAAGGGGTAAGGGTCCAAATATTTTCAGTTTTTGAATTGTCTTTGTTACAAATAATTTTTTATACTAATCAGCACCATTATTGCTTATGTAAAACAAGCTGCTTAATCCGAATCTGACACTAAAATAGTTCCAGCGCTTTTAGTTTGGTTGCTATGAGCTTTCAAAGCCAACTTCAAACGCGACACCTGATTTTTTTCAAAGTCCTCTCATTATCAAAAAAATTATTTTACAAAAAATCAAAATGCAGATTGGTATTCGACATTAAAAAAGAAGTATAGAAAACAAGTTTCATTAGAATTGGAGACAAAAAATATTTTAGAGGAGCTTTTTTGAAAATTTGGTCAACTTTGAAAAGGTATAGCGTAAAAACGAAAGCACTTGGAAAAAAACCGATTGCAGTTTTGTGTTGTTCGTCCATTTTTCTTATAATAAAATGGATACAGGATCTTTTAAGGATGCTTAATTACCCAATAAGTTCACAAATGATCAAAATTTCGTAAGTGGTCAGTATTAATTAGGAACAATATTGTAGAACATTCTTAACATTGTGAACGGCACAAATACAATCACATTCTATTTTACTACCCTAATTAGTGTATAACCAACGATGTACTTGTAACTTGAGGGACAAGTAGACCAACTTTGGTAAGCAAATAATCTGTTTGTTTTACAAAGCAAAGGGTAAATGTGATGCAAACTACTCTGGACTTAACCTTGGAACTTAACTGAGAAGTTTGTTAACATGTCTTTTTTGCATTTTAATGAGAAATTATACTATGACCATGCTTAAACTTTTACCCAAAAAAACCCTTTTTTGAGTTTAATATTTTTCACTTTCCGAAAACATTTAAGTGTGATTTAGAGTTAAATTAAATTAACTAAACGCCACTCAAAGCAACTTTACTCCACTTAACTTGACGCGACTAAATTAACGCATTTATAGTATAAATTTACACGTTAGTTTACATCAAGCTAATTTAGTAAACGCCATCTATCGGTAAATGTTAGAATCGTCTTATTTACAGAAATTCATCTGAAATTCTTTGATTACCTTTGTAATTTTAAAAATTTGGTCTAGTAGCCGATAGATGGCTCTAGTGAAGGGCTTACTTTACATTGAATTAGCTGAAATTAACCAAAATTAAGAAATATAACCTTAAGTAAACGTCAAGTTAAGTTAATTGACAACCAATTAACTTAACTTGACGTTTACTAAAAGCGATTTCATCTTTCGTATAATTTATTTCAGTCGCGATACGTTAATTATAAGTGAAGTTAAGTTAATTCATCTATAATTCAAGCTTTATGCTTTGAAACTTTTACCAAAAATACTTCATAATGTGCATAATAGATTTATAAAAGAATTATTCCTTGCAAATGATTATTTCCTAAAATATTATTTTTTAAACTTTTACCAAAAAACCCTTTTTTTAGGTCAACATTTTTTTACTTTCCGAAAACATTTATGCTATCAAACTTTTACCAAAAATGCTTTATAATATGCATTATGGATTTATAAAAAAATAATTCTTTGCAAATCACTGTTTTCCAAAATATAGTTTTTTAAACTTTTACCAAAAAAACCCTTTTTTTAGGTTTAATATTTTTCACTTACCGAAAACATTTCTTCTTAGAATTTTCAATTTAAGCAACATTACCCACATGCATTAAGGCCGATTTATACCACGTAACTTTCACTTTACTTCCGCTTTACTTCGGCGTAACTTAATCAAAAATTAAATAAAATACATGGGAATGTATTGGCAAATTTATACTTCACTTTAGCGCTACTTTTCTGATTCATTTAGCTTAAAGTCGTATAAAGTCGTACTAACTCGAGACCCGAGCTTGGCCACCATGCGCAAAATTTGCAAAAATGAGATGAGATATTCGCCCTTATTGTCAAGTGTAGTGATTCCGGAATATCGCTTCGTATACGATACCTGTTAGGTCTTCTTATGTAGGTTTTACGAAGCGATATTCCGAAATTACAGCCCAGGTATAAATTGTCAGAAGTCGCGAGTTCAGACACATGCGCTTAACTGATCCCAATTTCACGTAACTTTGCAATCCGTAAATTAGGCAAATTTGTAAAGTTAAGTGGAAGTGAAGTTACGCCGAAGTAAATTAAAAGTTACGTGGTATAAATCGGCCTTTAAGGACTATGTTTTACAGTAATTAAAATTTCATCAAACATCGATGTTTATCCATGCATTTATAATCAACTGATCCTTTTTTAGATCCTGTTTTCATTTAGAAACAGAATTGCTCAAACATGTTGATGTTGCAAAAAACTAATACGTTTTTAAACACTTTGCCCCTGGGCCTATTTATATATAATCGGTTTTCAAACGAAGCTTACATATCCTATAATAGTCCTTTTAAAATGCGCCATATTTAAGATCTAGTTGGTATAGGAAAAAGCTTAATATACTGAGAAACGAAATTAGAAGCAAAATGATGTGAAATCTCTCTACTCATTCATGTTCCAAATTTAATACCGCGCTTCATCGCTGTGCTTCCGTATTGGACTTAAATAAGATTAAGGACATCTTCTGAAGAGGTCCTTAAGCTTCAATATCCTTAAAATGGTCCGCGTAAGTTTGTTACCATTTCAATATTCTTTTTCAAAGATATTGGTCCTTTTATAAACGCAAAGTTTCATAAAAATAAAACGTTTAAGGACTTGTAAGGATCTTGGTCTAAACCTTGCTCCTTAAAGGGGATTGGTCGTTTAAATAAGACAATTCTAGTTACCCAGAACATTACTTGTATAGACAAAGAAACGATAAAAGAAAATCAAATTAGTTTGGACATAGCAACGAAATTTGTATCCTTTTTACCCTCGATAGAGAGTTTCGTCCTTTTGTTAGAGTGATGACTATCAAAAGTGACCACTAGGGTTTCTAGCAGCGTAAAAGAGTCACGACACTTCAAAACTTAAAAAGATATGTTTTTGCTGATGCTATATTACATTTTAATTATTTGGAAATAATTATAAATTACAAAATATGATCATTAATAATTGTACTATTTTCTCTTGCTCTAATTTTCCAAATTTTTTTTTCACAAAAAATCCAAATGCAGATTAGTATTCTTCATTAAAAAAGTAATCTACAAAATAAGTTTCATTAAAATCAGGGACAAAAAATATTTTTGTTGAGCTTTTTTAAAAATTTTCATAGTTTGGTCAACTTTAAAAAGCTCTATCAAAAAAACGAAAGCACTAGGAAAAAATCATATTGCTGATTTGTGTTTTACGGCTACCAATTAGCCTAGGTTTAAGCAATATAATTTTTTCGAAAATTTCCTGCATTTTTAACCAAGGGGTAAGGGTCCAAATATTCTTAGTTTTTTAATTTTCATGGTCGCAAATAATTTTTGCAACAAATGAGTACCATCAATGCTTATGTAAAACAAGCTGATAAATCCGAATCTGGCACTTAAATAATTGTAGCGCTTTTAGTTTTGTTGCTATAAGCTTTCAAAGCCAACTTCAAACGCGACACCTGATTTTTTTCAAAGTGCTCTAATTTCTTAAATTTATTTTTTACAAAAAATTCAAATGTGGATTAGTATTCTACATTAAAAAAGCAATCTACAAGATAAGTTTCATTGAAATCGGAGACAAAAAATATTTTTGTAGAGCTTTTTTGAAAATTTGCCAACTTTTAAAAGCTCTAGCGAAAAAACAAAAGCACTTGGAAAAAATCAGATTGCCGATTTGTGTTCTACGGCTACTAATTAGCCTAAAAACACAGTTTCAAGCAATTTAATTTTTTGAAAATTTTTCGCATTTTTAACCAAGGGGTAAGGGTCCAAATATTCTTAGTTTTTTAATTTTCATGGCCTCAAATAATTTTTGTTACAAATGAGTACCATCAATGCTTATGTAAAATAAGCTAATAAATCCGAATCTGTAACCTAAATAGTTCCAGCGCTTTTAGTTTTGTTGCTATGAGCTTTTAAAGCCAACTTTAAACGCGCAACCCGATTTTTTTTAGAGTGCTCTAATTTTTCAAATTTTTTTTTCACAGAAAATTAAAATGCAGATTAGTATTCTATATTAAAAAAGCAATCTACAAAATAAGTTTCATTAAAATCGGAGACAAAAAATATTTGTGTACAGCTTTTTTAAAAATTTGACAGCTTTGAAAAGCTCTAGCAAAAAAACAAAAGCACTTGGAAAAAATCCGATTGCTGATTTGTGTTCTACGGCTACTAATTAGCCTAAAAACACAGTTTCAAGCAATTTAATTTTTCGAAAATTTTTCGCATTTTTAACCAAGGGGTAAGGGTCCAAATATTCTTAGTTTTTTAATTTTCATGGTTGCAAATAATTTTTGCTACAAATGAGTGCCATCAATGCTTATGTAAAACAAGCTGCTGAATCCGAATCTGGAACCTAAATAGATCTAGCGCTTTTAGTTTTGTTGATATGAGCTTTTGAAGCCAACTTTAAACGCGCAACCCGATTTTTTTCAAAGTGCTCTAATTTCTCAAATTTCTTTTTTACAAAAAATTAAAATGCGGATTAGTATTCTACGTTAAAAAAGCATTCTACAAGATAAGTTTCATTGAAATCGGAGACAAAAAAATATTTTCGCAGAGCTTTTTTGAAAAAAAAAATATGCAATTTTTTCCTGCAATCAGTGAGGTGTCTCTGCTAAATTCTACAAGCTGTAGTGCCCACTATCAGTAGGTATGTTCATTCTTGCTTGTAATGATACGCCACGGAAAATCCGGTCCCTCTTGATTCAAAAACTAAGCGATTAAAGTATGAAAAGCTCTCGAATTTTCATATACGCGAGTGAACTTGACAGTTATGCGGAGATTATGGTCATGACACGTTCTTTTTTTGTCTTAATTTATTAAACTTTGCGCTGAAAATGAGTCTTTATTTGTTTTTATTGTGGCCGCAACGCAATTGATTTTTAGAGCTATTATTCGAGCTTATACTAAATAAAAACAGTGGATTTATATAAGTCCTTATTTTCGGCATAAAGGCAGATTTATAGAAAGTTACTTTCACTTTACGTCCGCTTTACTTCGGCATAACTTTACAGAAAATTAAATAAAATACATGGGAATGTATTAGCAAATTTATACTTCACTTTAGCGCTACTTTGCTGATTCATTTAGCTGTAAGTAGTACTGTCAAAAGCCGAGCTTGGCCGATCATGCGCAAAATTTGCAAAAATGAGATATTCACCCTTATTGTCAAGGGTGGTGATTACGGAATATCGCTTCGTACGAAACCTGCTGGTCTTTTTATGTAGGTTTCGTACGTAGCGATTTTCCGTAATTACCGCCCAGGTGTAAATAGTCAGAAGTCGCGAGTTTAGACACATGCGCATATCTGTTCCCAATTTCACAGAACTTTACAATCTATAAATTAAGCAAATTTGTTAAGCTACGCGGAAGTGAAGTTACGCCGAAGTAAAGTGAAAGTTCCGTTCTATAAATCGCCCTTTTACATGGTTTTATTGTCATTTGGACTTTATCAGCCATCAAAGTGCCTGTGTTTGAAGTAGATTGTGCGTTTTCATTTTATTATGCATGAAAACTTATTTCCTTTAACTGTATAGTCTAAAGGGCCATAATTCCCTGGCTTTCCATTTAAATTAGGTATGTGGTTGTCACGTTATGTTGTTGATAATTATTTTTGAAGCCAACAGCTCTTGATTAAATATTTTATACGTTGGAAATGCCTTTATACTGATGTCGCGTATATTAGATTAAATTTGCGGACAACACCGAAAACCAGCAAAAACACATTGTTGAAAATTAACCATTTATATAGTAGCTCTAAAAATTGATTCTCCTAATCCCAGAAACTGTCGCAAAGCATAAAAACTGTGGTTATGTAATGTTGCTTGCCTAAAATCAACAAAAAACACCACTTTCTGGTCATTGCTCAGTGGGTTTATAAGACTTAATTTTAATTAAAAATTGTGCTTACCAGCAACATAAATAAACAAAGCACAAGTTGACATATTTTAGGTCCATCAATAAGCGCGGTTTAAATACAGAATTTTGGCAATTTAGAAGCACTATTTTTTGCATTTTTGATTGCCAAAATTCTGTATTTAAACGCTTATTGATGGACCTCTAGAATATGTCAACTTGTGCTTTGTTTATTTATGTTGCTGGTAAGCACAATTTTAAATTAAAATTAACTCTTATAAACCCACTGAGCAATGACCAGGAAGTGGTGTTTTTTGTTGATTTTAGGCAACCAACATTACATAACTACGGTTTCTATGCTTCGCGACAGCTTTATAGAATTGTTGGTTTGCTAAGATCTCTATTTTTGCGAAAGAAACCCTAAATAAATGTTGTGCCATCTCGGTAATGGGGCTATGAATCCGAGCTTAAAAATAATGACACCAACAGATGCTTTGCCAGCTTTCTAACATCTTACCTAAAGGCCAATTTATAGAACGTTTCTCTTACTTTACTTCCGCTTTACTTCGGGGTAACCTTACAGAAAATTAAATAAAATACATGGGAATGTATTAGCAAATTTAAACTTCACTTTAGCGCTACTTTGCTGATTCATTTAGCTGTAAGTAGTACTGTCAAAAGCCGAGCTTGGCCGATCATGCGCAAAATTTGCAAAAATGAGATATTCACCCTTATTGTCAAGGGTGGTGATTACGGAATATCGCTTCGTACGAAACCTGCTGGTCTTCTTATGTAGGTTTCGTACGAAGCGATATTCCGTAATTACCGCCCAGGTGTAAATAGTCAGAAGTCGCGAGTTCAGACACATGCGCATACCTGTTCCCAATTTCACGTAACTTTACAATCTATAAATTAAGCAAATTTGTTAAGTTACTCGGAAGTGCAGTTACGCCGAAGTAAAGTGAAAGTAACGTTCTATAAATCGCCCTTAAAGCTAACCTAAAAGTAACGACTTAAATTCTATACCATCTTTTCTGAGACTTTGTAAAACTTTCATGCAACACATGGTGTCGGGTGTTTGTTTTTTTTTTAGTTTTGGTGTAGTTTGGCAGCAACTATTTTCAATTATGGTTTAGCATTACCCCCAATCGATCAATCTTTATAAAGCAAAATAAGCTTTCACATAAATCGCCGTTAGTGAGACTAGGTAACGTTTTTGTATGCATACTAAGAAATTCGATAGTCCGCCGGATAGTCGTAAACCTCGCTAGGACCTTAGTCCTTTTAGTAATGGAGTCCTGGGCGCAAATAAAGTTTTTGTTAGCAATTCATGTGACCCAAAACCCGCCTCTTGTTTAGATATGAATCATGATTTAGGGTGGGCGATCTTTTGTAAGCGGTAATGTTTAACTTAAGAACGTATACTAAACGAATATGGGGTAAGATTGCTTAAATTCTGTTTGCATTTATTTCTAACCCAATAAAGTCTGAAGAACTGTTTTAAAAAACTAAAACAGTATAAGAAATATATGGACCTTTTTGTGTCACCAAAGAAATATTAACAGTCGTAATTAAAAAGAAGTACTTCATTTTTGGGTGAAATAAAAAAATGCTTACAAAGGTCAAATTTAGGTCTCTTAAATTGAACCAGGGATCTCCTTGATTGAACTCTTCGCAGACAAAGTCGAAGAGTATATTGCATTTGGTCGGACCTTGTCTAAAATCGTTATTTTTCATCCTAAAGCAAACATTTTTGCAGATTCGTTCGTTACATGACTTTTTCAAACTTTTATTTTTTGTCCGTCTGTCTGTCCGCCTTTAACAAAACTTTTTATCACGATAACTGAAGAACGTATTATTCAATTGACTTGAGATTTGGTGCAAAAATCAATCTCGTTTGCATTGTTTTTAAAAAAAATCAAATAATAAATAGAAAAATAGAGTAGAAAACACCCTCAAAGTTAAAAAAAATTCATATTTCGGTTAAAATCAATTTTACGAAAAAAAATATTCCTAGTAAAATTAAAGTTTGTATTTTTTCCTATAAAAAAGCAGCCAGTAATTTTTTGTAGCCTAACCCATTCACAAAAAAAATTAGTTTTACGTTTTTTTTTAAAATTCACCTTTTTAATCATCTACTGCGAAGAGTATCATGTAGAATGTGTAACAATTATATAACAATAAAAAAGACCTATTTGCTAAGTGTAACTTTTTAAATGATCTATCTCGCTCGTGTTAAGAAGAAAACTATTTAATTAGAGTAAGCTAATTCAAGGAGCGAAACAAAATCTGTTTTAGCATATTTCCCATTTCAAAGTAGTGTAAATAAATTGAAGTAAAATTGGTGCGCTCAAACTGAAGTGAAAATTGTGAGGTAATACAATCTTTCAAAAACATTATTCCATGAAGTGAATAAATTTTATGATTGCATATACAATTTTAAAAGAATTCTGTCCCTTTAATTTCCTTCTTTCATTTTCTCTTACTTTACTTTAAATAGGTTAACAACGTTGATATTTTTTACAGTTCTACTAGGTACTTAAACACTCGGTTTAATCATAATAAAGCTACCTACGCGATGGTTTAAATCGATCGACATAAAGACAATTTTCTTTTGATGTCGCCTTTTTGCACAAAAATACATATCATCAAAAAGCGGAAACATTTCCTTGCAAAGTCGTTACACAGTGGTGGTTACAAAAGAGACAAAGGTTAACTAAAGATCTAACAGGTAATCTAATATAAAATGACACCAAGGCAGAACGTATGATTTTATCACCTTTTAGAAAGCAATTAGTTTCAGAGAGATGTTATCACAATATAGTAAAGAAGTCTCAGGGGAAATTAGTCACTTGAACGTTTGGTGTGACAACCCAAATTTTAGCCTGACAAATTTTATCTTTTAAGGATAAAATAAACCTCTAAAACTTCTTTAAGAAGAAAAACACTTTCGTCGCCTTCGCATATAGGGGATGTCCCAGAATTGGCGCACCACCTGTATGGTACGCTGTTAGGGCATGCCTGGGGATTCCAGGAAAATTGTTAAAAAAAATCCATCTGTTATATTCATTGAGGAAAATGCGAACAAAGTTGCTTAAATTCGGCAACACAGCCTAGGATAATACTACATAGTCTAGGAAAATAAATCTAAAAATCCCATCCATGAGTCTTGATTATACACTTTTGCACTAGATTTTTGTTGACATTGTTGTCAGCTTATTTCAAGAAAATTTTGTAAAATTAAATTGATTATAAAAATGTTATTTGACCATTTTAAAGAAGAAAAATTGGTGAAATGGTTTAAGATAGACTGCAGCTTTGTATTAAACCATATTTTTCGTTAATACGTGCTGTTGTTTTTAAGGTATATGCGTTTAAAGTTTTGTACTTTGGGGCCTCATATCTTCGAGGGTGTATGAGATTGATTTTTTTTGACATTTTTCTGGGGATCCCTGGGCATGCCCCAACAACGTACCATACAGGTGGTGCGCCAATTCTGCGACACCCTGTATATCTACATCTGTAAAAAGCGCTTTTTCAACCTAATTATAAATTGAAACGATCGTCATAATTAATTTTCCCAATCCATGTGACCTATTTAAGTTTGATTTGATTTTTAATCCAACTATAGGACTATCTAAAATTAATCTTTCTCAACAATGATTCTCAAGCCTTTGAAATGGAAAATCTGCAAATGACTTATGCGTCTAGGCGAGAATTTAAAAACTTTTGTAAAGAATAGACTTTCTTAAACTTTATTTCTAGTTTTATTATTTGATTAGGTTAAATGTTCCATTAAAAAGCTTTTATGTTAGTAAATATCTAATTTTATAATGGACGCCCTATGTAAATAAATTTATTAGCTTAGATTTACTTACGTAATAAATAGGTGAAAATTTGATATGTTTGAGTTTGAAATTTGTTTTTGAGAACTAAGTTAGAATGGTGTAAAAAATAGGAAACTTAGTTACACTAAAAATAGTGCTTTAAAGTCTTAGATGAACGAAACTACTAAATTTTATTTTTTTTTATTATAAATTTAGAGGAAATTGCCTAAAATAATATTTGGACAATGCAGCTAGCTTCAGAATTCGCTTAATCAGGAAAACAAGCACTAAGCATTTCGAACAGCATATTAAATCTAAAGTGCTCTGGAATGAATATTACTTAATAATGCCTAAATTACATTATTGGAAATTCTATCCATATTTGCATATCTATGGGTGCTTAGTAAAAGGTTCGATTTCTAAAGAACTCCATTTCAATAAATTATCCCCTGGGGTGTTTTTTTGTCACATTAGAGCTGTAGTTTTTATGACAGTATATTGAAATATGATTATGTTTCTTCCAAAAGGGACAAAAACGAATAGCTACAGGGTGTTTCATTTGACAAAAATACTTGCTTAAGGCTAGGGTTTTTAATTCACAGTTTTGAAGATCTGTGCTCATAGAAGGTCGTATAGTCATGAGCTCCCGTCAATTCTACTAAGTAGCACATATTCATGAGGGCCCCATCGTATATTAAAACTAAATGTGGTTTTGAAAATTACAAAAATAGGGCTACAAACTTATTATTGTTTTATTTAAATCGTTTATTATTCTTTTGTGTCAAAAATCTGATCTCAAAAATCATTATATACTATTTTTTTTTTCGACTACGGATACATTTTCTGGTTTATATGCATAACGTGGTCTATGCCAAACCATTATACGTTAATTTGCCATGGCTTTTTAAGCTTGTTAATGATTAAAATTGTAACTTACGTTTTTCCTAATATAGATGTGCTAGTTCAATGATTTCAATGTAGAAAGAAAAACACCAAAAGTACTATTTTACCATATTTTTATTATATCTTGCACTCAGTACCACTTCTATGTATCACAAACATTACCCTAAATATTTTTATCATAGTTATTGATGTGTTACTGCTTGAATATTTTGTTGAAATTTTGAAAATAACGGACATCCTGGGAGATGACTTTTACGAACTTTTGAGTGCACAGAACATTTCATTTAGGAATTTGCATCTATAGCTTTAATTTTATATAATTACTCATTTTCTATCAATGCGTTTTTTTGGGTTCAATTTTATATAATGAATGACATGAAAATTAATCGTTAAGTTTGAAGAGCTTTCTCATGAATTATGAATCAAAAAGTTAAATGTACTTTATAGGATGGCAGCCCCAATTTTAATATCATAACAACTCGGGTTGAGCCTTTCCAGTGGAGTTAATAAATTTGGTAATAGGAGCAAAATTTATTAAGTTTTTTGGGTTAAAATTCAGGGCACATCGAATTTAATCAACGTTGTGAAACCATCGAGCATTTAACCTGTTCCTGTACCTATTTAGGTCTATTATACTCTTCGCTAAACAGTTCTTAGTCTTTTTTATACAACAAAAATTAAAGTCCATTTTTTTGGCTGCAAAATAATTCGACAAAATAAAAATACTCCTAATAAATATGTGCCTATTTTTTGTGATAAATTGTGCAAAGAATATCATCTACTAACTCTGAAGGGCGATTTATAGAACGTTACTTTTACTTTACTTCGGCGTAACTTCACTTCCGCGTAACTTAACAAATTTGCTTAATTTATAGATTGTAAAGTTACGTGAAATTGGGAAAAGGTATGCGCATGTGTCTGAACTCGCGACTTCTGACTATTTACACCTGTGCCGTAATTACGGAATATCGCTTCGTACAAAACCTACATAAGAAGACCAGCAGGTTTCGTACGAAGCGATATTCCGTAATCACCACCCTTGACAATAAGGGTGAATATCTCATTTTTGCAAATTTTGCGCATGATCGGCCAAGCTCGGTTTTTGACAGTACTACTTACAGCTAAATGAATCAGCAAAGTAGCGCTAAAGTAAAGTATAAATTTGCTAATACATTCCCATGTATTTTATTTAATTTTCTGTAAAGTTAGGCCGAAGTAAAGCGGAAGTAAAGTGAAAGTAACGTTCTGTAAATCGGCCTTAAAGCTAACCCCTATTTCTTATCAATTGGCTATAAGAACGCCTCATTGCATTTTCTTATGATATCTTCGCTATACCGTCGAGTTCATTATTTCTTATTTATAGGAAGTGTTAGAACCCAGTGGGTAATATTCCTTTTCCTTTTCATTTTATTAACTTTATATACTACATTATGACGTATAACATAGAGGTAGACAAATTTGTTAAGGCTTCACTTAATTAGTGGAAAATGAACGCGAAATCTGATCTACCTGGTTAGAAGCAAAATTAATCTTTGCATCTAGTTTTACAACATAAGTTATTTCATTTTATACCAACTTTTAAAAAGGGCTTAAATGAACATTTTAGGTTATTGGAATAACGCAGCCTTAACGAGGAATGTCGCGAAGCATAGAAACTGTCGTTATGTAATGTTGTTTGCCTAAAATCAACAAAAAAATACCACTTTCTGGTCATTGCTCAGTGGGTTTATAAGAGTTAATTTTAATTAAAAATTGTGCTTACCAGCAACGTAAATAAACAAAGCACAAGTTGACATATTCTAAAGGTCCATCAATAAGCGTTTAAATACAGAATTTTCGCAATGTACAAGTAATATTTTTTGCATTTTACATTGCCTGTATTTAAACGCTTTGAAGGACCTTTAGAATGCCAACTTGTGCTTTGTTTATTTATGTTGCTGGTAAGCACAATTTTTAATTAAAATTAACTCTTATAAACCAACTCAGCAATGACCAGAAAGTGGTGTTTTTTGTTGATTTTAGACAACCAATATTACATAACCACAGTTTCTATGCTTCGCGACATTCCCCTTTGTACCTTTTTAGTTTTTTCTTAGAAAAACACATGATATTTGCACAAAAATCAAATGTATCTAGAAACCTTATACTAAAATATGAATAAATAAAACCAAATTTATATTTTATGTTAAAGTTTGAAGCAGGAACGTGCTTCCAACAATCCTGAACTGAAATTTACCAGATGCCAGAACTCTAGTTCACGCACGCAAGTGACATTTACTATATTTTTGAGCCATTATTAAAGCAGCTTATATTATATACATGCCAAACTTGGCAAATATTTTGCTGTATCAATATTTTAAAATAAATTCAAACTTTTATTAACTTTGTCCATAAATAACTGGCGAGGTTTATAAATTTTATTTGGTGTCGGGATAGGTTTCATAAAGTTCATGTAACTGTTAAAATGTGTTTGATTTTATCTTTTAGGTACGTGAATAAAAATTGCCATATTGCCCTATACAGGATGTCCAAAAATTGGCGCATAAACGCGATGGTACGTTATTGGGGCACGCCTTGGCATTTCTGGAAAATTGTTTTATTTATGGAGGAAAATGCGAACAAAGTTGCTTAAATTCGGCAACACAGTCTAGGAAAATACATCTAAAAATCATCTATGAGGCTTGATCATGCACTTTTGCATTAGGTTTTATTGACATTGTTGTTTCATTTCATGAAATTTTCGTTAAATTAAATTAATCATAAAAGTATAATTTGACCATTTAAAAGATAAACAAATGGTGAAATGGTTTAAGATAGACTGTAGCTTTGTATTAAACCGTTTTCGTTAATATGTGCTGTTATCTTCAAGGTATGAGCGTTCGAAGTTTTGCACTTTGGGGTCTCATATCTCCAAGGGTATATGAGATGGATTTTTTTTACATTTTTCTAGGGATCCCTAGACATGCCCCAAGAACGTACCGTCGCACCAATTTTTGGACACTCTGTACTAAATGTTTTCTTAGCCAAATTTTCACTTAGTGCATCTGAATATGAACTTGAAAGGTGTTGGTACTTAAATTTAACATAATCGTACATGATATGTGTTTAAAATGTTTATGAAACCAGAATAAGCTTTCACACAACACCTGACACCAGGCTTTTCTTAATTTCCAAACTTTCAGGGCGATTTATAGAACGTTACTTTCATTTTACTTCGGCGTAACTTCACTTCCGCGTAACTTAACAAATTTGCTTAATTTATAGATTGTAAAGTTACGTGAAATTGGGAACAGGTATGCGCATGTGTCTGAACTCGCGACTTCTGACTATTTACACCTGGGCGGTAATTACGGAATATCGCTTCGTAGAAACCTACATAAGAAGACCTAAGGGTTTCGTACGAAGCGATATTCTGTAATGACCACCCTTGACAATAAGGGTGAATATCTCATTTTTGCAAATTTTGCGCATGATCGGCCAAGCTCGGCTTTTGACAGTACGACTTACAGCTAAATGAATCAGCAAAGTAGCGCTAAAGTGAAGTATAAATTTGCTAATACATTCCCATGTATTTTATTTAATTTTCTGTAAAGCTACGCCGAAGTAAAGCAGAAATAAAGTGAAAGTAACGTTCTATAAATCGCCCTTTCGTCTAAATTGTGTGCTAACATAGTGCTGTTTAATTTTAAAAACTAAAATATTTTAAGCCGCACGGAAGTAGAAAATAAATCGGAGTATAATTACGGTAAAAAGTAATCATCTCAGTTGTGCTTATCATAAATCATTTTTGAGATAATAGAAGTGGATTGCAAGAAATGATAAATAGACTTCATTGAACGTAAGATTCCAAGAAATGATTAAATACTCCCGATTATATATATATATTTTTAATTTTTACTGTTTATAATACATAAAACACTTGAAGGACTGTTTTTTTCCTGTGCAAAACAATTTATAAAAAGCACAACACAAATTTCTCTAATTTTTTAAAGTTTAAAGTAAACTTTTTGATTGTTTTAACAAGGCAAGGATTATTTTTCACTGCATGTTGACTACACCCAATTATTTTCAGCTTGCGACAAGATTACTCAACTTTTACAAGTCGTTGTAAAGTAACAAAAAAACCTTTTAAGAGGGCGGGTTTTAAAAAGCCTTCGACATCGTGCTATGTCCTGAACTCTGACTTTTCAGTTTATAAATGAATTATGAACAAGGATTACCTTCTTATTTCTCTAATCTTGTTTGCCTAGCTTCAAACACGAGTAACACTCTACAATTTTATGCAAAATGTAGGTTTTTAAAAAGCTGCAAAAAGTCTGATTAAAGTTATCGACTAATAGTACAGTCAATCCGTATGTGGACATCAACAAAATTCCTGGTAGGGCCGCCTTTTTTATATGATGTAACTGGATGTCCAAAGAGTAAAACCCCAAATTGGCGTATATCTACCTATTGCAGAAACGGTGTTATGGCCCCCCAAAGGGGCCACTTTTATTCATCACGGTGGAACTGCACCAAATTTTTAAAATAGATGTCAAATGAGGTTTTAAAAAGATTTTTATAAAAAAAAAATCTCTAAAAAAATTCCTTTACCCCCTACAGAGCCCCCAAAGAGTAATAACCAATCACGTTGGATTTACACCAAATATTGCAGATAGATGCATAATAAGATGCTTCAAAATATTTCCTTATAACTTTTTTTCAAAAACTAATTCCTTCGCCCATAAACAAAAGGGGCTTTAAAGGGGGGCATAACATTTTTTTTTTAAGTTATAAATAAATATTTTTTAGCATATCATTTCACATCTATCTGCAAAATTTGGTGTAAATCCAACGTGATTGGTTATTACTCTTTAGGGGATATTTAGGGGGTGAAGGAATTTTTTTAGAGATTTTTATTTTATAAAAATCTTTTTAAAACCTTATTTGACATCTATTTGCAAAATTTGGTGCAGTTCCACCGTGATGAATTAAAAGGGGTCCTTTGGGGAGCTATAACTCCGTTTCTGCAATAGGTAGATATACGCCAGTTTGGGGTTTTATTCTTTGGACATCCAGTTACATCATATAAAAAAGGCGGCCCTACCAGGAATTTTGTAGATGTCCACATACGGATTGACTGTACTATAACGCATCGACAGGGTCTTGAAATATGTTAGGTAAATGGTTATACATCCAGGAGTATAGTCCTTAAGCCATTATTAATTAAGGTACATTGATTACAGTTTAGTTTCTAAATAGAATCTTAGCGTCACGGTGAATAGTTATTAAGGATGTTTAGAGTTTGCCAAACTTGGAACTAGATTGGTTAACTATATAGACGATTTTATCTTTAGGTTTAACTAATTTCAAAGGCCAACCGGGTGTGAGCTACTGATTATTTTTAATTTATTAATATTTTGCAAAACGGTGCGACGCCAATTTTAATACAAAATCATTTAGATTTAATCTGTGTAATACCTTTTAGCGGGTAAATATTAATTGGTTTTGTTTCCCAAGCTTAAATATCGATACAAAAATGCTAATATAAATGTAAGGTAAAAAAAAACATTCTTAAAAATATTCCGAGCTTATTAAAATTTTGAAATACAAGTCAAGATCGAACCGAGTAAAATTTCAATAAAAGTAAACCCAAAAGTAATACTCCAACAATAAAAATCAGTAACACAAGTGTACAGGCTCATATTGCACAGTATTGTGTTTTTTATAAACTTCAGACAAAATATAAAAGCAAATATTCCTTTCTAGAAAAAAAAGGAAGGAAATTCTGTTTTTCACAAAGCTAAGATATGCCTTTATTTTCTTTTCAAGGACCTGACGAGTATCTTTTCTTTTGTGTAAGTTTAAAGTTAGTACAAAGATGCCTTAGTTTGGCTAATGTTAAGAAAAATACCCGTGTTCACCACATATATAAAAGACTCAAAAGTGTAGCAATTTGACACATTTTATAAAACGTTACTTTCACTTTACTTCGGCGTAACTTCACTTCCGCGTAACTTAACAAATTTGCTTAATTTATAGATTGTAAAGTTACGTAAAATTGGGAACAGGTATGCGCATGTGTCTGAACTCGCGACTTCTGACTATTTACACCTGGGCCGTAATTACGGAATAACGCTTCGTACGAAAGCTACATAAGAAGGCCAACAGGTTTCGTACGAAGCGATATTCCGTAATCACCACCCTTGACAATAAGGGTGAATATCTCATTTTTGCAAATTTTGCGCATGATCGGCCAAGCTCGGCTTTTGACAGTACTACTTACAGCTAAATGAATCAGCAAAGTAGCGCTAAAGTGAAGTATAAATTTGCTAATACATTCCCATGTAATTTATTTAATTTTGTGTAAAGTTACGCCGAAGTAAAGCGAAAGTAAAGTGAAAGTAACGTTCTATAAATCGGCCTTTTTAAAAGTGTAGCAATTTGACACATTTAAACGATACATTTTTGAAGCTAAATATAAAAGGTAAACAAGTATTTATTCGTTGATTTTTTATCGCTTTTGCTTAGGTAAAGGGTACATAATTAACCCTTATTTATAGCTAAATTATTCGTTATTAAGCACGTTTTTATGGCACAGATCGTGGCAGTCAACTTAACTTTTCAAATCATGCAAAAGTCTAAAGGATTTGCTTTCATTCAAAGAGTTTACGAAGTTTTACGAGAACAATCAGGGAAATGATCCTAGCGCCTTTTTCACCTGAAAAGTTGCGTTTTAAAGTTGGATTTGATTTGCGCCAGACGCACAGGAATTTATTCGATTTGAGACTGAAGGCCGATTTATAGAACGTTACTTTCACTTTACTTTCGCTTTACTTCGACGTAACTTTACAGAAAATTAAATAAAATACTTGGGAATGTATTAGCAAATGTATACTTCACCTTAGCGCTACTTTGCTGATTCATTTAGCTGTAAGTAGTACTGTCAAAAGCCGAACTTGGCCAATCATGCGCAAAATTTGCAAAAATATGGGATATTCACCCGTATTGTCAAGGGTGGTGATTACGGAATATCGCTTCGTACGAAACCTGCTGGTCTTCTTATGTAGGTTTCGTACGAAGCGATATTCCGTAATTACCGCCCAGGTGTAAATAGTCAGAAGTCGCGAGTTCAGACACATGCGCATACCTGTTCCCAATTTCACGTAACTTTAGAATCTATAAATTAAGCAAATTTGTTAAGTTAAGTGAAGTGAAGTTACGCCGAAGTAAAGTGAAAGTAACGTTCTATAAATCGCCCTTTTTAAAGTTAAATTTGAATTGTGCCAGACGCACAGGATTTTATTCGATTTGAGACTGAAGCTGATGGAAATGGTAACGGAGAAAACGGATCGCTACTTGTTGGATTTAGGTATGCGGAAAATTTTAAAGTTTAACGTGCATTTTGCGGAATTTATGAACATTTATCCTTATTTTCCGCAGGCTGCATGCATTTCTAAAATATTTCAGATTTTTTGTTGCGTTTTGCATACAACTGGTGTTAGTTTTGCGGTCGATTTAACTTCTGTTACATACCGATATTTTTTTACTTTTATTCTGAAATTTTAGCTATAGCCCAATCATTCTATTTAAAATTTGTAGGTTCCCTAGAAAAAAATCCCAACCAAGATCTGCTTATGCAGGATTGTAGGCACTATCCCCAGGAATATAAAAGTGAAAAATTCCCACAAAATTTCCGTGACGTTTAGCCCCCATCTTGCATAGAAGTGAGGAGTTAGTTTTTTGTTAATACCTAAACTATTCGGCACTTTTGAATAAAGTTTTAAAAATTTTTAGGAACATTATTTTAATAAGAATACAATCATTCTTAAAAAAATAATGTATCTCTAATATTAACGATTCCATAGCTCTTTGAAAATCACCTTATTTCATCATAATCGTCTATCTTAGTCATAGAGTCCTGAAGCATAGATTGCAGCGTTCTCTGTAGGACCAAATTAACACATTTTCAAAGTGCTATAAAATCGTTCACATTAGTGATTAATTATTTTTTTAAAAATGATTGTATTCTTATTAAAATAATGTTCCTAAAAATTTTTAAAACTTTTTTTAAAAGTGCCGAATAGTTTAGGTATTAACAAAAAACTAACTCCCCACTTCTATGCAAGATGGGGGCTAAACGTCACGGAAATTTTGTGGGAATTTTTCACTTTTATGTTCCTGGGGGTAGTTCCTACAATCCTGCATAAGCAGATCTTGGTTGGGATTTTTTTCTGGGGGCATTATTAGCATGATTGGGCTACTAAACCAATTTAAGTTTTAATACAAATTTACCTCGATTAACGCCATCAAGAATTAGTCAACTTGATCTTAATAGAATATTAAAAGTCCTTTCAGCAAAATGTAATTTATTTTAAATTTTATTAAGCACACAAAAGTAGGTAAATTTTGCAATTATGACTTTATAGCTTAAAAGCGTTTTTTGCACTTGATTAAATATAAAATTAACTACTGAAGAATATGAAATTTTGTCGTACTTCTCTACAAGGTGTTCAAAAATTGGCGCATAAACGCTATGTTGGGGCATGTCTAAAGATTCCTGGAAAATTGTTAAAAAAATCTATATTTTATTCATTAAGGAAAATGCGAAAATGCAACAAAGTTGCATAAATTCGGCAACACAGTCTAGGAAAATACATCTGAAAATCATCTTTAAGTCATGATCATACACTTTTGCGTTAGATTTTATTAACATTCTTGTTTCATTTCATGAACATTTTGTGAAATTAAATTGATTATTAAAATGTAATTCGATTTAAAAGATAAACAAATGGAGAAATGGTTTAAGATAGACTGTAGCTTTGTATTTAACCATTTTTGTTAATATGTGCTGTTATCTTCAAAGTATGAGCGTTTGAAGTTTTGCTCTTTGGGACCTC
Source organism: Cartodere bifasciata (assembly GCA_963920755.1). Classification (NCBI taxonomy): domain Eukaryota; kingdom Metazoa; phylum Arthropoda; class Insecta; order Coleoptera; family Latridiidae; genus Cartodere; species Cartodere bifasciata. The sequence continues at coordinate 18,059,534 of OY987198.1, forward strand.
ATATCTCCAAGGGAATATAAAATTGATTTTTTTTTTAACATTCTTCTAGACATGCCTCAAAAACGTGCCGTCGCGATTATGCGCCTATTTTTGGACACCATGTAAATTTTATTTAATACAAGAAAAGATAAACATTACAGTAACTTGCATTGAAATTTTAAAACGGAAGCAGCATTGATATAAATTCAATTTCCTTGTTGAAGGATTATTTCAAGAATTTCTATTCTCTGTTTATCTAACTCGTAATATTCACATTTTCTTATTTAAATAAGCATTGGACTAGAACCGCGATAAATCAAATTTTTATTTTTCTTTTTTCTTGAGCATAAAAAGTACTTTTTTTTGTCCTTAATTTAAAGCTTTAGAACACCTTGTTGGTCTGCTTTTGACAGTAAAAATAGTCAATTAGTAAACCATGTTAAAAAAATAAAATCACCGCTTACTCGCTGGACCGACAGACTCATTAGTAAAACCGATTTCAAACGTTCGTTTCACCTAATGAGCTTAAAGTTTAAAGTGATGATTATCCTGCTTAAGCTGAAAACACTGATTAATATCATGAAAAACTGAAGCAAAGAATATTTTTCTGGCAGCTTAACATGTACCTAATGTTTCAGAAACATTTACATTATATTTTTCCTCTTGATTTTTCTTCTAAAAATACGAGTTATTGAATCGGAAAAAGTTCAGAATTGGAATAAAGCAGTAAAGTTGGAACAGTTTATACAATAAAACTTTTTATAGTTAGAAAGTTTTGAACAAATTTGTTATTCTAAAATGTGTGCACATTTTTTGTGTTGCAAAGGAACTTAACTAATGTTTAATCTAAAAACACAACATTTACACAGTAAATAGTGCGACCTAAAGAGCTTTCAAAGCAAGAGTAGTTTCCCCTTCAAAGTTCAGAATGAAAGTCCCTTTAGGGCTACCAAATCAATCATTTGAAGTGTCCAAATTTCACACTTACATGAATGTCATTTGCGTTCTAATTACATCATTTTAACTTCAGTGAGTTTTGAGAACACCTCTAATTTCTAAACTTGATGCCCTATTGGAAGTTTTAAGCTTGTTTTACAAAGGAACCCTACAATCTACATAATCGAAAAGTAAGGGTTCCAATTTAGGCAACCTTACCCTACAACAAAATATCAAAATTTTTACTTGTCACTGCTTTTCTTGGTGCAAGGTACAACATCAAATTTTCAATTTGATGAAACATATTATTCCATTTGTTGAAAGGATTTTCAGGAGTCTCATAGGATTCACTTGCATTATTGAATATCTCGAATGAAATTTTTCTATTCACTTGTTCAATACACGACATAGACATCCAAAATGTGATAATTTGATTTTTCGAACAGTTATTACTTTCGTTCAAATAAATTCCACGGCTTAACGTTTTTATTCTGGAGCTTATGTGAGGCACAAAAGACTTAAATAATAAAAGTCATATTCTGGATGAACGATAATACAAATTACAGTTTTAGAAGTAAGTAATGTGGCTTTTTTTGAGATGGGTAAAATTTATTTTAATTAAAAATTGTGCTTACCAGCAACATAAATAAACAAAGCACATGTTAACATATTCTAAAGGTCCATCAATAAGCGTTTAAATACAGAATATTGACAATTAAAAACGCAAACAAATAGTGCTTCTAAATTGCCAAAATTCTGTATTTAAACCGCGCTTATTGATGGACCTAGAATATGTCAACTTGTGCTTTGTTTATTTATGTTGGTGGTAAGCACAATTTTTAATTAAAATTAACTCTTATGAACCCACTGAGCAATGACCAGAAAGTGGTGTTTTTTGTTGATTTTAGGCAACCAACATTACATAACCACAGTTTCAATGCTTCGCGACATTCCCCTTTAAAATAGGTTTTTTTCGAGGTTTTTTTGCAAAATTAGTTAAAAACATAATTTTTGAACCCCTATTATTCCAGAAATAAGACACACTACGATAACCATTTTTGGAAAATATTTTTAAATGTGATCAGCAAGCTGCATGCCAAATTTTAAGGGCGATTTATAGAACGTTACTTTCACTTTACGTCGGCGTAACTTTACTTCCGCGTAACTTAACAAATTTGCTTAATTTATAGATAATAAAGTTACGTAAAATTGGGAACAGGTATGCGCATGTGTCTGAACTCGCGACTTCTGACTATTTACACCTGGGCGGTAATTACGGAATATCGCTTCGTACGAAACCTAGATAAAAAGACCAGCAGGTTTCGTACGAAGCGATATTCCGTAATCACCACCCTTGACAATAAGGGTGAATATCTCATTTTTGCAAATTTTGCGCATGATCGGCCAAGCTCAGCTTTTGACAGTACTACTTACAGCTAAATGAATCAGCAAAGTAGCTCTAAAGTGAAGTATAAATTTGCTAATACATTCCCATGTATTTTATTTAATTTTCTGTAAAGTTACGCATAAGTAAAGCGGAAGTAAAGTGAAAATTAAATAAAATACATGGGAATGTATTAGCAAATTTATACTTCACTTTAGCGCTACTTTGCTGATTCATTTAGCTGTAAGTAGTACTGTCAAAAGCCGAGCTTGGCCGATCATGCGCAAAATTTGCAAAAATGAGATATACACTCTTATTGTCAAGGGTGGTGATTACGGAATATCGCTTCGTACGAAACCTGCTGGTCTTCTTATGTAGGTTTCGTTCAAAGCGATATTCCGTAATTACCGCCCAGGTGTAAATAGACAGAAATCGCGAGTTCAGACGCATGCGCATACCTGTTCCCAATTTCACGTAACTTTACAATCTATAAATTAAGCAAATATGTTAAGTTACGCGGAAGTGAAGTTACGCCGAAGTAAAGTGAAAGTAACGTTCTATAAATCGCCCTCTTGTTGTCTTATTTTTTTTTTTGGTAAGTTGTTACACGGTTCGTTAACCTTATCAGCTATTTCCGATTTTAGCTCGTATAGCAACTTACACAAACATTTTATTTTGTAAACGTGAAAACAAATATACAAATACAAAGTTACTTTTCTGTATTCTAGAGAAATAAACAGTAAAACTTCGTTTTATATTCGATTCTAAATTTAAATTGGCATTTCTATAGGTAGAAATGTGCAAAAAAGGACGAAAGGATCTTTTCTCTAAGGATAACTACTGCAAATGTTTGACCCTAGGGCGGGCTATAAAAATCAAATCGTCGCCTTGTGAATTGACAGGAAACTTCTGTAATCGGCCTTTTTTTATCAAGATTGAATAACAAAAATAAATGTAGATTGCAATCATACAAAGTTGCTTAGTTGGCCAGAATTACTAAAGACATTTTTTTTGTTATCAAGAAGTTTCAGGTGATAAGAAAGTTTCTCATTGAACCTATCTACCAGCAACAATAAACAAAATTACAAAATTGTAATTATTGCAAAATAAGTCATGAGGTCCCCTTTGAAATTATTTCGATTTTCGTTCTTGGACAAAAATGATAAAAGTTCAAAAAAGTAAAACTCGCTTCACTTACACCAAACTTCATTTCCGAGCTTATTAAATGGATTTAGAGACCAATCCACATTCAGTTTTAACATAAGAGCCTTTTTTAAATAATGTTAAATTTTGTGTGATACCTACATAAAAATTTTTGGAATATTTCACCTATTTTTGCGTTTTTCAAATTTGTTGATGCAATAACGTGCAAATATTTTAACATTCCTACAAAATAACGTTAATACAATTCGATTGGAGTAGTTCCACATAAAATAAGCTTAAAAAAGAATTTTTCTAAAAATCGGGGTTTTCGGCAATTTTTCTAAGGGGTAGGTATGGAAAAAAATCAAAAAATTCAAAGTTGCCACATTTATACCAAAATTTGTTTCTTACATTATTGAATAGGGGTAAAAACAAATCCGCAATCAGTTTTGGCATAAGAGCTTTAGTTTAATTTTTGCAAAATAAGTCATGAGGTCCCCTTTGAAATTATTTCGATTTTCGTCCTTGGACAAAAATGGAAAAAGTTTAAAAAGTTTTTAAACAGTGAATGGATAGTATTTTTAAAATATTTAGGACTAACAATTTGAAGTAAATTAAACTTAAACGGGTGTAGTTTTTAAACGGCGGTGGTGCCCCCTAGCCTAGGACATGTCCCGTGTATCTGTCTATTTTTTCGTCCTTTATTTTTTCCTTTTAAAAAATGCACTCGTTTTTCAGGGAAATTTTGTATTATTTAAGAAAAAAACACACTAACCTGTGATAAGCCAAAGTTCTCTTAAGCAATCATCTCTGCTTTTTTGGACGAAAACTGGGGGTTTTTGATCCTGACCACTTTCTATGGCTTTGAACATAAATGCTCCTAATACCGCGTAAAGAGTCATGACCATAAGCAATCCGGTTCGACCACAAAATGCGCTAAACATGCAACTTCTTTGGTTTTCTTGATTCATCTATAAAAAAATAAATTTTTTTAAAATTAGGCTTTTCGAAATTTTGCAAAGTTTTGTTATTTTTAAAATGTGCTTTAACAAAAAAACTAAAAAGGTTTTTATGTCTTTTTTAGAATGATTGTTTATTATTACAAGACATTAAAAACCAAATTAAAGTAGAGTCATAAAAAGTGGTACTAAATTTTTGTTTAAAAACTTATTTTAAAAAAAATTTATATAGCCCTTTTTAAGAGTTTGTATTTTTAAAACCATTTGTGTAAAAACAGTTTAAAATTGCATTGACGACTGTTTCTAAAATATGTGCTTTTTTTATTGCATTTTTGTAGCGTTAATAAAGTTTTAATGAAAAAAAAATCAGAAAGAAGCCTTACAAATATTTATTGACGATGCAATAATCCCTATGAAAATCAATAACGCATTAAAAACTTAAATAACTATACAGGATGTCCAAAAAATAGTACGTTGTTGGGGCATTTCTTAAACATTGTAAAAAAAATCTTTCTTTTCCTATTTCTGAAAAAATTTGGTTAAAGTTTGATAAATTTGGCAACTCTGTTAAGAACAGTGTTTTTAAAAACCCTGATTTTTGATCGCACCTTTTTGCATTAGATTTTGTTAACATTGTTGTCAGCTTCATTTCATGAAAATTGTGTAAAATTAAATTAATTATAAAAATGTAATTTGACCATTTAAAAGATAAACAAATTGTAAAATGGTTTAAGATAGACTGTGCCTTTGTATTTAAGCCATATTCGTTAATATGTGGTGTTGTTTTCAAGGTATGAGCGTTTAAAGTTTTGCACTTTGGGGCCTCATATCTCCGAGGGTATATGTGATAGATTTTTTTTTGCAATTTTCTAGGAATCCTTAGACATGCCCTAACAACGTACCATACAGAACAACTAATGTTTTAGATTGCACTTTTATAAACCAAAGCAAAAAAATTACCTTTGCGTTTTTTTTTTCGGGTTCAAAAACTACAAAAAAATAATTCACAAAACCGCAACTTTCGTGGCTTCGCCTGTCTAGTTTAATTTATTATCATAAACCCTGTTGAAATTAACTTTCACAAAACAAAAGACCAACATTATTATAGGTCCTAAAATATGATAAAAGTTTTCAGTCATAAATTTAGAAAATCGCGCGCGGGCGAGCTTTTGCGATTTACGTATGAAAATCAGAGTGGCTGTGAACTGCACGATGCACGAAAAACAACTGAGGACTGTTGAACGCTAGAGAAACCGTACATAAGCTACTTGATTTTCAGCGCGCGGCTTCCCGTTGATAAAATGAAAATTCATTTTTCCGATAAATTAAATGTCACTAGATATAAAGTACTAAATTATTAGAAAGCGACTTGTTATAACCATCTCTTATAATATTATATGTTTAAAAGAATAAAACATTTTTTAATGGGGAATGTCGCGAAGCATAGAAACTGTGGTTATGTAACGTTGCTTGCTTAAAATCATCAAAAAACACCACTTTCTGGTCATTACTCAGTGGGTTTATAAGAGTTAATTTTAATTAATTGTGCTTACCAGCAACAGAAATAAACAAAGCACAAGTTGACATATTCTAGTTCCATCAATAAGCGCGGTTTAAATACAGAATTTTGGCAATTTAGAAGCACTATTTTTTGCATTTTAAATTGCCAAAATTCTGTATGTAAGCGCTTATTAATGGACCTTCAGAATATGTCAACTTGTGCTGTTTATTTATGTTGCTGGTAAGCACAATTTTTAATTAAATTAACGCCTATAAACCCACTGAGCAATGACCAGAAAGTGGTGTTTTTTGTTGAGTTTAGGCAACCAACGTTACATAACCACAGTTTCTATGCTTCGCGACATTCCTAAGTAAAAACTTTACCAATTCAGGCATTTTTATTTTTTAAGAAAACCAAAATAAGATGTCTTTTTCTTGGTAGATGATTGATTGAACGATATATTTTGTTTCAAGAAATTCGAGCGTAAATAAATCGCTGGTAAAACTTAGTAGGCGTTCCGTGACCACTTTCAGTAATGGAAAAGTTTTATATTTCTTTTATTTCTACTTAAATAGTTAGGGTAACTTTTAATTTTCATAATAAAAAAAATACGAAGAGTGCTAAATACTTTAGAAAGTTTAGAGCTTTTAGAGATTAGGACATTTAACGCCATCTATTGGGGTTTTTGTGAAGCAGACTTAGGTTAAAAGTTTTCTGTTTTGGAAATTTGTAAAGTTCGCGCGCATTTGTAAAAATATTGATTTTTTGTGTTTTTTTTTGAAAACCTACTAAGTAAAGGGTAAAATAAATTAAAGAGTCAAGTAAATCATTTATTTAACACGACATATTTGTTATAAAAAGCACATTTGACACTACATAAATTTAAACTAACTTACATAAATTAAAAAAAGTTACTTTTCTTTAAAAAAAATTAAGTCTTAGAATTTTATTTTAATTCGTTATATTTTTAAATATGGGACGTTTTTTATGAATTACATTTAGTATTTTGACTACAACTAACTTAATAGTGGACGTATTAGAGAGGTACGAAAAATAGTTATTTTTTTTTTTCAAATATAGAGGTCATACAGTTTTTAAGCACACTAATAAGATTTTTTAAATCTTACAAAAAAAAGTATTTTTTAAATCACTTAAAAAGAAGATTTAAAGTTCTTTAAAAAGAAGCTTTTTTAAATCTTTAAGACAGAAGATTTTAAGTTCTTCAAAAAGAACCTTTTTTAAATTTTTAAAACAGAAGATTTTTCAAATCTAAAAAAAAAGGTTTTTTTTTAATCTTTAAATAACTAGATTTTTTGAATCTCTACATTTAAGTACATTTTTTTTTACTTTAAGCAATGGTGTACATTTTTAGTACGGTTTACTATAAAGCTACGCATTTTAAAAAAAGTTGTCCTTAAAAAAAACAAAAAAATGTTTTTTTTGATGGCTCCCTTTTTTATAAAATTTTGTTTAAGCCCATTGCACCAAAAAATTTACTACTTTTACTTAGCTTTAACATTATTTTAAAAACAACAATATTTGGAAATTTGTACCAAACCAACACCTATTTAAACAAAAAGATCAAAAATTACCTATTCTTGTAATTTTTTTTATGTATCACAGTATCTCAAGTTTATTTTTCAAAAATTGTTGTTTTTAAAAATGATTCATTACTTTTTTTTAAATATGCCACTTCGTTTTCTGTAACTTATTGGTTTAGTTTTAAACTAAAAGCTAAAAAATGCAAAAAAATAAATATTATAAAATTCTCTAGAAGAAAAATTACTTATGTCATAAAAATGCTCCGGCACCAAAAACGTTTTTTTTGAAAAAAACGACATGTCCTTTCATAAATTAGCACGTACCCTTTTTATAAAAAGTTTAAATAATTTCATTGGGTAATACTTTTTAGTACCACATTTTTTTTCATAAATTAACAAAAACTGCTAACAAAAAAAAAAAGGTTAAAAAATAGTATTACTAATCTACCAAAATTATAAATAGATTTCGTAATATTTTATCCACTGATAGGTGCAAAAAAATATAAATAAAAGTACCTATGTCATTTAATTTTTAAAAATAATGTCTTATTTTTTCAAAGTGTAATATTTACGACCAAAAAATAATATTAAGGTAGTAGTATTTTTTAATAATAGGTACTAAAAATAACGTTATCCTATTTAACTAAAATTAGTAAAAATAAGTCTTTAAAAATTAAGTCAAACTGGAATTTTTCATAAAATGAGATTCTAATGAAATTCAGACCAAAAATCATGGTTTTTTTTTGCATTTTTCTAAGTATCTTCATGAGTTGTCGTATTCAACGGACGTAAAACAATCCTAGGGTCCGTTTCGACCATTCTGTCTGCGTCATCATTCCTAAAAAAAAAAAAAAATATTCCTGCAACATTTTTTTAAAATTTTCAAAAACCAAAATTTTGAACGAGTTAAAAAAAATTATTTCAGTATAAAATTAGTCTTTTTGGTTTAATGGGGAATGTCGTGAAGCATAAAAACTGTGGTTATGTAATGATGGTTGCCTAAAATCAACAAAAAACACCACTTTCTGGTCATTGCTCAGTGGGTTTATAAGACTTAATTTTAATTAACTGTGCTTACCAGCAACATAAATAAACAGCACAAGTTGACATATTCTAAACGTCCATCAATAAGCGTTTAAATACAGAATTTAAAATGCAAAAAAATAGGGCTTCTAAATTTCCAAAACTCTGTATTTAAACCGCGCTTATTGATGGAGCTAGAATATTTCAACTTGTGCTGTTTATTTATGTTGCTGGTAAGCACAATTTTTAATTAAAATTAACTCTTATAAACCCACTGAGAAATGACCAGAAAGTGGTGTTTTTTGTTGATTTTAGGAAACCAACGCTACATAACCACGGTTTTTATGCTTCGCGACATTCCCTATTATTATTAGTACAGTCAATCCGTATGTGGACATCGACAAAATTCCTGGTAGGGCCGCCTTTTTTATATGATGTAACTGGATGTCCAAAGAGTAAAACCCCAAATTGGCGTATATCTACCTATTGCAGAAACGGAGTTAAATGGCCCCCCAAAGGGCCCCCTTTAGTTCATCACGGTGGAACTGCAAGAAATTTTGGAAGCAGATGTCAAATAAGGTTTTAAAAAGATATTTATAAAATAAAAATCTATAAAAAAATTCCTTCACTCCCTAAATAGCCCCCAAAGGGTAATAACCAATCACGATGAATTTACACCAAATTTTGCAGATAGATGTAAAATGAGATGCTAAAAAATATTTTTTAATAACTTTTTTTGAAAAAAAAATTCTATCCCCCCCTTAAAAGCCCCCTTCGTTTATGGGTCGAAGAAATTATTTTTTGAAAAAAAGTTATAAGGAAATATTTTTAGGAATCTTATTACGCATCTATCTGCAAAATTTGGTGTAAATCCAACGTGATTGGTTATTACTCTTTGGGGGCTATTTAGGGGGTAAAGGAATTTTTTTAGAGATTTTTTTTTTATAAAAATTTTGTTAAAACCTTATTTGACATCTATTTGCAAAATTTGGTGCAGTTCCACCGTGATGAATTAAAGGGGGCCCTTTGGGGGACCATAACTCCGTTTCTGCAATAGGTAGATATACGCCAATTTGGGGTTTTACTCTTTGGACATCCAGTTACATCATATAAAAAAGGCGGCCCTACCAGGAATTTTGTCGATGTACCCCCCTTATTTAGGACAGATTGACTGTAGTATATTTAAAGGACCTATTATCCTTGTTCTTACGTTATGTCCTTATTTTCAGAGGGCATTAACTTGCTCTGTTCGTCTTCATGCGACGGTTGGTAAGCCACTTCCGAAACCGGTGCATATTGCGCTGTCACCAATAAATCCGTCGAAGGATTAACTGTCAAAGACTGCCCCCCCATGTCGAGGTCCTTAGAATTTCTCCAGCACCAACCACGGGTCATACGGTAGAAAAATGCTAAAAAAAAAAAATAATGATTAAAAAAATCTATAGTATTTTTTTAAAGCTTTAATTCTTACCAAAAAGAAGAATAGAGACAGCAAATAGGATTGCGCCAAAGATAGTGACTGTTAAGTACACGTTTTCTTGGTCTGTGGTTCGTGAATATCCCATGGATCCATGTATTAGGAGCACTAGCCTAAAAAAAAACAATTTTAAAAATTATTATTGCAAATTAACACACTTGAGTAAAAAACTATTAATTTTGTAATGTGGCGGATGCGCCAGTTAAATTTTCGCTTTTTTGCGTTCTCCTTATACCTTAATACACTAAAAATGCCTCAAAAAAAGCGAAATGAGTGCAAATTTTGATGCAAATGGATTTTATAAAGTGTTCTTGTCCAAAAGAGAGGCTATTTTGTAATTTGGCGAATGCGACGGGTAAATTTTCACGTTTTTGCGTTCTCCTAGTACCTTAATACTCTTAAAATGTCTCAAATTAGCGAAATGTGTGCAAATTTTTATGAAAATAGATTTTATAAAAGGTTTCTTTCTCAAGAGAGAAATTATTTTTTAGAATGGCAGATGCGCCAGTTGAATTTGCACCTTTTCTGCGTTCTCCTAGTACCTTAAAATTCCTAAAATGCCTCAAAAAGACTATAAGATCTGTCTTTTTGTAATATAGCGAATGCGCCGGGTAAATTTTAATATTTTTTACGTTTTCCTTATACCTGAGTTCTCTTAAAACTTCTTAAAGGAGCGAAATGTGTGCAAATTTTGATATAAATGTATTTTAAAAAGGGTTTCTTGTCCAAAATAGCAGCTATTTAGTAATTTGGCAGATTCACCAGGAAAATTTTCACATTTTTTACGTTCTCCTTATACCTGAATACTCTTAAAATCCCTCAAAGGAGCGATATGTGTGCAAATTTTGATAGAAATGGAATTTATAAATAGTTTCTTACCCATGAGACTATAAGATCTGTTTGTTTTGTAAAATGGCGAATGCGCCGACTAAGTTTTCACATTTATTGCGTTCTCCTAGTACCTTAATACTCTTTAAATGCCTCAAAAAAGAGAAATGTGTGCACATTTTAATGAAAATGGATTTTATAAATGTTTCTTGCCCAAAAAAAAAGGTATTTTGTAATTTGGAGAATGCGCCGTACAATTTTTAACGTTTCTTGCGTTCTCCTAGTATCTTAATACACTTATAATTCTTCAAAGTAGTAAAATATGTGCAAATTTTAATAGAAATGGATGTTATAAGGAGTTTTGTACCCAAGAGACTATAAGATCTGTTATTTTGTAATATGGCGGATGCGCCGGGTAAATTTTTCCGTATTTTGCGTTCTCCTAGTATCTTAATACCCTTAGAATGCCTCAAATTCGCGAAATGTAAACAAATTTTGATGCAAATGGATTGTATAAAGTGTTTCTTGCCCAAGAAAGAAGCTATTTTGTAACTTGGCGGATGCGCTTGGTAAATTTTAACATTTTTTGCGTTCTCCTAGTATCTTAATACTCCTAAAATGTCTCAAAACGCCGTAATTTGAGTAAATTAAGATGTAAATAGATTTTTTAAAGAATTTCTTACCCAAGAGAGAGGCTAGCGACACATGCAGCCACCAGGAAGTATGGGAAACAATTCCTGGACACTCCACAAGGTCTTCTGACAGCATGTGATACTGAAGAGGCCAAATAACTTATGGGTCTTTCCTGCCATCTTTCATGAGGTATTCCATTGGACTCATAGGTCACAGTAGTTGGTTGGTATACTGCTCCAGACATGCTGGAAAAAAACACTTTCATTTTTGTCATTTTTTTACAATTATTGAGATAGCACTTTGAATTAAAGGAAAATAAACAACAGAACTGGTAAAAAATTAAACGTAGTGATGTTTAACAAACTGATTTGCATAAATAAAGTAATAATAAAGCACCGCGCCTGTTCACACTTCCGGTTTAGCTATCAAGTAGCTTACTTCCGTGAATTTTAAACTGATAAATAATAGTATTTTGTGATACCAGTTTAATAATGCAATTTTAAATCATGGTACTTAAAATAATGTTTTAAAAGTGATGTCCAAAAATTTGTAAAGCAATTTCTTATGTCAAAATAGAGCAGAAAAGGTCTTCTTACTAAGAGATTACTTGTGTGTATTAACAGCAAGTGTGGTACCTCCAGTCACGCTTGGTTAGTAATTATTAAAATTTATAAAAATCACGTCAAATTTGTATAACTTACACTACATAACCAAAAATTAAGCTTGATTTATAGATGAATTAACTTAACTTCACTTAGAATTAACGTATCGCAAATTAAATAAATTAAACAAAAGATGAAATCGCATTTACACATCCAATTAACTTAACTTAACGTTTACTTATAGGTTATATTTCTTAATTTTGACAAGTCTCAGCTAATTTAGGGTAAAGTGAGCATCTTCACTAGAGCCATCTATCGGCTACTAGACCAAATTTTTTATATTACAAAGATAATAAGAATAGACACTAATGTCGGTAAAAAATACGATTCTAACATTTACTGATAGATGACGTTTACTGTTCTAAATTAATGTGTTAATTTAAACTATAAATGTTCTAAGTTAAGTAGCTTTGAGTGGGGTTAAGTTAATTTAATTTAACTATAAATCACGCTTACTCTACACGTGCTTTAGTTTCAATTCTAAAAATAAACAAAATGTTTATAAACAATATAATTTCACACTACATAACCGTGAAGAAATGTTATTTTTATTTCACGATAAAGAAAATTCAAAAACACGTAAGGCAAAATAAAAAACACCTAAATAAGGATTATTTTTGTGCCCTATATCCTTTTTAAATGTTGGCCTTTAGTATTAGGACTTTACAGTCTACATTAAAAAAGTCAATAAAATTTTATGAACTATGAAGTTAACTTCGAAATAGGGCGAATGACCATGACCTGAAGTTTCGTGCAGGATTATAACAAGCAAAATTTCGTCCTTCAGGATTATTTTTAGGTTAGGAATGCGTATATTCGATATGGCTTGAAAATATGGTTTTTTCTTGTGATTAAGCAAAGATGGAGGGTGTTTTAAACAATCTTAAGCTAATTTAAGGTAGTCTTAAAGGTAAAAATAGAAAACAAAACATACCTTGGTTAGTTATGAGAAATTTCAACACAATTTGCACATTTAAACGACACAAAAAACTACCACGTTACTCACTAATACACTGATGCTTACAATCCTGCAAGTTAACCTTTATTTCCTGCTCTATTTTTAGCAGAAAAGACCAATTTTCAAAACAGTTGCCACATTTAGTATGTTTAACTTTAAAACATATAAAAGATGGAGTAGAATAAAATGCAGTGGAATGCCTTCTTCCGCATTTGACTCGAGCAAAGTGGGGCTTACTTGTTTGTACAATGTCATGCGCAAGAGTCCATCAACGTAGACTTGTTTTGGTATAAGGTTTAAAGTTACCTGCGCGTTTAAGTACCTCTGTATGGGCGCCAGTTCGTTTTTGAAGCGCCAGAAGGTTACTATGGTCTAGATGGTATCTTTTTATACCTTTGGGTATGTTTTAGGTGGTTTTGAATCTTGTTTAAGGTGCTACAATAGGCCTGAGTTGTATTTGTAGATAAAAAAGTTAAAAACTAGAAAAATGACTTGTTAAATTATGAAATTAGAAGATAAATTGATATATTTTGTTAAATTAACGTTGCTTGCGTTGGTTTTAATGCGTTATTTGGAAATATGGCGGATGCGCCGGGCAATTTTGCCTTTTTTTGCGTTTTCCTACTACCTAAATACACTTAACATGTCTAAAACAGTCTTTAATGCTTCTTGCGATATATTTAGGTTTTCTTATGCTATCTAAAGCTTAATTTATAGATGAATTAACTTAACTTCAGTTAGAATTACCGTATCGCGAATTAAATTAATTATACGAAAGTGGAAATCGCATTTACACATTTAATTAACTTAATTTTACGTTTACTTATAGGTTATATTTCTTAATTCTAACAAGTCTCAGCTAATTTGGTAAATTAACGTTGCTTGCGTTGATTTTAGTCGTATTTTGCGTTATTGGGAAATTACTTGTAATATGGCGGATGCGCCGGGCAATTTTGCCTGTTTTAGCGTTTTCCTAGTACCTGAATACGCTTAGCATGCCTAAGACCGTTTTTAATGCTTCATTAGATGTATTTATGCATTTTTATTTTGTCATATGCCATTTTTTTATGCCTAGGTCATTTACAATTTTAATATTAAAAATTTGCGTTCTCCTGATACCTAAATCACTTAGCAAGCCCAAAAGACTACTTTTAAGCTCATTTTTTTAACAAATTAGTAATAATTTTGTACAATTTTCGCATTAAAATTTACGAATTGACTGTTTTTAGCATTTTTTTCTAAAATAATTCCCTTTTTTGCTATTTTTTTCGCCGCCACTGTTTTTAATGTCTGTAATGACTCAACTCGAGGACACAAGGTAAATAAACCATCAAAACTGCTGAAGGTAATAAACATTTACCTTTCGCCTAGCTATGTAGATTATGAGTCATACTAAAGCAAATTTTTTATGCTTTATCTTTGTGAATAGATATAGGTAATGTTACTTTTGTGCCAAAAATCAGAGGCAGCGTTCTAAAACACGAAATTAAAGGGTGGTTGCTTTTAAGTGTCACCTTTTTTTATAGCAAAATAAATTTGTTTGTAGTGGTTAGCTATTTCACAGGTCACTGCTTTATTTAAATCAATTTACCTAAAAAATCACTTTTCTTAACAGAGTTGCCAAATTTATCAAGATTTAACCGTATTTTTCTTAAAAATAAGAAATGATGGATTTTTTTAATAATTTTCTTAGGATTTCTATGCATTTCCCAACAGCCTACCATTAATTTGAGTTTTCGTAGCACAGAAATTGATCTAAAGATTGTAATTTGGTATTTTATTTATTTGAGTTTGTTAAATGGAAATGCTTTTTAAATAACTCAATTAAGAGTGTCCTTCAAATATTTACCAAATAAATAAAAGTTAGTTATTTTCATAATTGCCTACCTCAATATTATTTGAAGTGAATTTTAAAGTACCTCATATCTAGGTAAATGTAAGTAATTATATTCTAGATATAAATTATTCAAAATTTGTATTCGTAAAACATACGGGGCAAAATAAAATCATAAGGAAAAATACATGTAATTTTAAGGTTTCAAATAACGTTAAATGAATATAATCTAAAATTTACATTTTTGTACTTCCTTTAGCTCTAAAATAAATGCCATGCCATAATCAAGTTAAATTCTTTTTTTCGTGGATTAATCATTAACAGAGAATGTCATAAAGCATAGAAACTGTGGTTATGTTGGTTACGTTACGTTGGTTGCCTAAAATCAACAAAAAACAGCACTTTCTGGTCATTGCTCAGTGGGTTTATAAGAGTTAATTTTAATTAAAAATTGTGCTTACTAGCAACATACATAAACAAGGCACAAGTTGACATATTCTAAAGGTCCATCAATAAGCGTTTAAATACAGAATTTTAGCAATTTATAATGCAAAAAAATAGTACTTCTAAATTGCCACAATTCTGTATTTAAACGTGTATTGATAGACCTTTAAGGGCGATTTATAGAACGTTACTTTCACTTTACTTTGGCGTAACTTCACTTCCGCGTAACTTAACAAATTTATAGATTGTAAAGTTACTTGAAATTGGAGACAGTTATGCGCATTTCTCTGAACTCGCGACTTCTGACTATTTACACCTGGGCGGTAATTACGGAATATCGCTTTGTACGAAACCTACATAAGAAAACCAGCAGGTTTCGTACGAAGCGATATTCTGTTATCACCACCCTTGACAATAAAGGTGAATATCTCATTTTTGGAAATTTTGCGCATGATCGGCCAAGCTCGGCTTTTGACAGTACTACTTACAGCTAAATGAATCAGCAAAGTAGCGCTAAAGTGAAGTATAAATTTGCTAATACATTCCCATGTATTTTATTTATTTTCTGTAAAGTTACACCGAAGTAAACCGGAAGTAAAGTGAAAGTAACGTTCTATAAATCGGCCTTTAGAATATGTTAACTTGTGCATTGTTAATTTATGTTGCTGGTAAGCACAATTTATAATTAAAATTAACTCTTACAAACCCACTAAGCAATGACCAGAAAGTGGTGCTTTTTGTTGATTTTAGGCAAGCAACATTACATAACCACAGTTTCTATGCTTCACGACATTTTCCTTTAAAAATAGTGGAGCATCAGGAATTTGAAATTTGCCGGGAATTGCCCCGTTTGAGCGTCGCTACACAAAAATCAAAGATCGTGTAATAGGCCATGTTCGGATGTTTCTATGTTATACTTCGCGGGATCTACGTTGGCCGCGGCGCATGGGGCGTTCCTAGGATCAAGACAGCCGTTAGTGGCTTTAGTCCCGCGCAGTGGGAGCACCACCGGCCCGACTATCAGTCCATCGCCTCCCGTGATCAAGACGAGGCACACTCACTCTAGATCTTACACCTACTCCCTTATTTATACATCCTTAATTCTTAATCATCTAGTTTCTTGCAAACACGTGTTTTATTCAGACTCTTTATTTATACTGTGATGTGCACTTTTCAACTAGACTATTTTTTTTCTACTTTTTCAAGGATCTTCTTTTTTATATCTAAGGTAATCTTGAGTTGTCACCTTTTACATTCTTTGTCTTAGGATTTAAGACTTTTGTCGTGCCTTATTAGGCAACCTAAAACATGCCAATTACTTAAAATTTAAATTTTGCACGAATTAAGGTAGCACAAAAGTTGAAGTAGTCTTTATTAAAAGGCTTTAAATTTTAAAAAACACTGCTTTTTACACAACTTTGGGACACTGTCAATTCTTTTGAGTACCTTTTGGCCATAATTTTGCCCTAATTTCATCATGTTCATGATGGTTGCTTTTCCATACTGTCTATTCACATTTAAAAAAACCAGAGTCACTTATGACAACCAGAATCTTTTTCTTTGAAAAGTTGAATTTTCCTTAAAGGCATTACATTTCAAATTTACTGTCATTAAAAACTAAAAAATGCTAACAATAATATGACAGTTACATAAAACAGGCGTAAAAATTAGAAAAAAGCAACAACTTTTGCTTGATATGTCAGAGTTTATAAAGAAAATTGTAGATATTTTTGTAAAAGTGCTAATTAACCCTATGATACCTAAAAAAAATTCTTCACAGTGAGTACTTACATAAATAATTCCTGTTTTGTGTAAACTTTTAATGGTTTAATGATTAGTGCATTATAAAGTAATTTAACAAAATAATAAATACTTCTGTATGTTGAGACCATTGTTTTTGATTCAGATGCTCTGAACATTTTTTCAAAATTCTTCTAATATTTGAGAAAAGTGCAAAATAATGACAAGCAGCTTAAACGACGGGTGGTATGACACATATCCTTAAAAACCCCAGTAAATTTTTGTTCTTATATAGTCCATTAAGGTTGTATTTAAATTTTGGTTTGTGCAAATTTTTTAAAGGTAACAGCAAGCTTTTAAAAATTTGCAAGAACTAAATTAATTAAAACTTATACATTTTTGTAAGCTTCTCAGGATTATTATACTTTTCTATACATTTAATACTGACATTTTTTAAATACTAAATGTTTAGTCCTGGCAAAAGTCCTTACAATTATTTTGTTTCAAATTAAAAATAACGAGCCCACGTTTTAAAATTTATAAAAAATGCAAACTCTGCAAACTGTTAGTAATAAACCAATTTGCGTTAATTAGGACACAAACAGGACTCCTAAGGACCCTTCAAAACTTCCTGCGTGCCAGGACCTCTACCCTAATGTGTTATTTGATATCCTGTTATCTCGACAGGACCTTTAGTCACTTACCTATCCTTATTATTTCGTAGAATTTAAAAGGACGAAAAGCAAAATTCTAGTTAGTAGAATATGTATGTAGATTTATTTGGCAGACAGGTCGAGCGTTTCAAAGGACCTTTTATCCTTGCATTAATTATGCAAATACAGGACTTGAGACAGGAAGTTGTATAAATTGGTGGTTAAATTGGGCGCATTCACCATTTTTTTTCACAAAACTTGTAGTCGTATTTTTTTCTTAAGGACCTTTTTTGGGGGCTTAATTATTAATTAAAATTGTTCCTAAATAAACTGTTTAATACTTTTTTTGTAGGTTTATGGCTAGAGATTCAAATTTACAGATTCAAAGATCTGTGCTCCTAGAAGCTCACTTTTTAAAAAAACCAAAGTAGGCAAGCCTTAGGGTGACAGATTTTATCCTGTATATTGTCATTAATGTCACTTGTGTTTGCTGGTTATATAAGAAAAGTCAAAAAAATTAAAAATCCACATTCAGTTTTAACATAAGAGCCTTTTTTAAATAATGTTAAATTTTGTGTGATACCTACATAAATTTTTTTGGAATATTTCACCTATTTTTGCGTTTTTCAAATTTGTTGATACAATAAAGTGCAAATATTTTAATATTCCTACAAAATAACGTTAATACAATTCGATTGGAGTAGTTCTACATAAAATAAGCTTAATAAATAATTTTTCTAAAAATCGGGGTTTTCGGCGATTTTTCTAAGGGGTAAGTATGGAAAAAAATCAGAAAATTCAAAGTTGCTACATTTATACCACAATTCGTTTCTTACATTATTGAATAGGGGTAAAAACAAATCCGCAATCATTTTTGGCATAAGAGCTTTATTTCAATTTTTGCAAAATAAATCATGGGGTCCTTTGAAATTATTTCGATTTTCGTCCTTGGACAAAAATGGAAAAAGTTCAAAAAAGTAAAACTCGCTTCACTTACACCAAACTTCCAATTTTGTCTAACAAAATAGAAATTATTTATGTAAGTACTTACTGTTAAGAAGCCCTTTTAGGTATCATACGATGTACGTATGTTTACAATTTTCTTTATAAATTCTGACATCTCAAGCAAAAATTGCTTCGTTTTTCCAATTTTTACGCCTGTTTTATGTAACTGTCATTTTATTTTTGGCATTTTTTAATTTTTAATGATCGTAAATTTGAAATGTAACGCCAACTTTGTGAAAAATTCAACTTTTCAAAGAAAAAGGATCTAGTTTTCACGAGTGCATTTTTAAAATAGCGTGCTAACTCCCTTGTGTAATTAATTTGTTTAAATGTAATGGAGGAGACGTTTAGAAAATCAAGCTCATTTCTCTACTATGTTAACCACTAATTAGTCGTAAATTTAAATTAGAAACGCATTAGAATGGCCAAACATTTGCAAGGTTGCAGGGCGATTTATAGAACGTTACTTTTACTTTACTTCGGCGTAACTTCACTTCCGCGTAACTTAACAAATTTGCTTAATTTATAGATTGTAAAGTTACGTGAAATTAGGAACAGGTATGCGCATGTGTCTTAACTCGCGACTTCTGACTATTTACACCTGGGCGGTAATTTCGCAATATCGCTTCGTACGAAACCTACATAAGAAGACCAGCAGGTGTCGTACGAAGCGATATTCCGTAATCACCACCCTTGACAATAAGGGTGAATATCTCATTTTTGCAAATTTTGCGCATGATCGGCCAAGCTCGGCTTTTGACAGTACTACTTACAGCTAAATGAATCAGTAAAGTAGCGCTAAAGTGAAGTATAAATTTGCTAATACATTCCCATGTATTTTATTTAATTTTCTGTAAAGTTACGTCGAAGTAAAGCGAAAGTAAAGTGAAAGTAACGTTTAAATCGGCCCATAGAAATATTTTTTGAAAGTCTTAAAATTGCCATGAGAATAAATAATAGTGTCATTTAAACAAATGTCCCAATTTGAATGCATTAAAAAAAATCAATTTTTGACAAATTGATAAAAAAAAAAACATAAAGCAAATGGTAATCACCAATGAACAGAAGCATTAAATAAACAAAATAAATAATTCTAGGCTCACGCAAACGTTTTTGACTGAAACAACTTTATTTTATTGATGAGACAAAATTTGGTAGCTAAGCGTTTAAATAACAGTTTTATTTACCTTTGTTTGGTCAATTTTTATTTTAAATTGTTTTTTTTTATCAAAAAAGCATAGATTAGCACAGAAAATGTGTAAAAAACAATGCAAATAAATAAAATTACATAAAATTGTAAAATGGCGGATGCGCCGGGTAATTTTTAAATTTTACGTTCTCCTTATATCTGAATCGCTTAGCATGCTCTAAAAACCTTATTTTGACCAATTTCAACACTGTTTCGTGTATAATCCAAGAGTATAACTCGATCCTAAGTAGGTTATCTCTGTTTCAGATTTGCTGCTCTATTTCGCCTCTCAGCATTACAATAAAAAGCCCATTCCAAGAACTAGGAACGGAAACATAAAAACCTGAGAGAGATAAACGGCCGAGTGTACTAGTCGGAAACACTGTCAAACACAGATAGGATTGTGAAGGTCAAATAAAATAACGAATATTAACCGCTTTATAAGCTTGGCTTTAGTGCAACCTTTTGGTGGTATTTTGGCGCCTAATACCTGACATATTTTACAAGCGGTAAGTTTAGTTTATTTATAAAACTTAAATGGCACTTAAAAACATTTTAAAACAAAACCAAAAATGTCTTGATAATTTTTTTACCTTGAGACTTGCAAAAAATATACAACAGCCTTATTTTTTAAATGTGCGGTTAGAACATTTATTCAGGAAGATAAATCCACAAAATGCACACTAATAAGAGTTTAGGGTTGGCGTAGTAGACCCCCTAAAAGCCCCCTTTAATTTGCTACATTAGATCACGTTGGATCTGCACCAATTTTTACAAATAGGTGCTAATAAGATTTTAAAAAGATTTATGGAAAAATGATTCTTTTAAAAAATTCCTTCGCCCCCTTTATGGCCCCCGAAGAGTATTTTTTTATTTTATTTTATCTCGGGGAATATTTTTTTAAAGAATTGTCCTATAATGTTTTAAAATTCTTAAATTTTGCAAATAGGTGCTAAATAAGATTTTAAACAGTTTTTTGGAAAAATTATTCCTATAAAAAAACTTATTCCTACCCTAAATGGCCCCCAAAATATTTTTTTTTTATTTTTTTTTTTCGGGGGTAATTTAAGGGAAGAAGAAATTTTATTAAAAGATTTTGCTATAATGCTCAAATTTTACAAATAGGTGCTCACAAAGATTTTAAAAAGGTTCTTGGAAAAATGATTCCTCTAAAAAAATTCCTTTGCCCCCTTAATGACCCCCGAAGAGTATTTTTTCATTATATTGTTTCTTTTGAGACATTTTTTTAAAGAATTTTCCTATAATGCTTTAAAAATCTTATTTAGCACCTTTTTGTAAAATTTGTGCATTATAGGATAATTCTTTAAAAAAATTTCTTCTCCCCTAAATGGCCCCCAAAAAAAATATAAAAAAAATACTCTTTGGGGCCTTTAATGGCATAGACAAATTTTGTAAATGGAATAATTTTTCCAAAAATCCTTTTTAAATCTTATTTAGCACCTATTTTTAAAAATTGTGCATTATAGAAAAATTCTTAAAAAAAACTTTCTTCTCCCCGAAAATTGCCCTCAAGAAAAAATTTAAAAAAAATAATTTTTGGGGCCACTTAGGAGAAAAATCAATTTTGTTACAGGAATTATTTTTTCAAACATTTTTTAAATCCTATTAAGCACCTATTTGTAAAATTTGGTGCAAATCCATCGTGATCTAATGTTGCAAATTAAAGGGGGCTTTTTAGGGGGCTACCACGCCAACCCTTAACACTTATTAGTGTGCATTTTGTGGCTTTAGCTTTCTAAATAGATGTTCTAACCGCACATATAAAAAATCTGGCTGCTGTATTTTTTTTGCAAGCTTAAAAACTATCTTTCTTAGCCTAGTTGCAATTTTTGTTGTTTTTTAAAATAAGGCTCTTAAATTGCCTATTAAGAAGCTTATCTTATTTTTTACTGTTCCTTTTGTCTTGTCCTTTAATCCTTAAAAGATGTTTCACACAGATGGCGAGAAAAAGTCCTTTAATCAAAAATTTACATCCGAATCTTGGGTTTTAAACAAACGAAAAGGAAAAATTACAATTTAATTTTTAAGAAACTTCAAGGCTTTATAATTTTTATTTTAATGACTGTACTAATGCTTAACAAAGGAAGAATTACTTTGTGAATTAGGACATAACTTTAAGGATCATACTTTTAAAATTATTAAAAAACTTTTCTACATTTGCGTTCTATAATATGCACATTATGAAACCCGAAATTTGGTTTGTTAAAGTTGCTAAATTGCTTCATTACTAAACCCAAAATTTTATTTTATTAGGTTGGTTTTCCAGATGCAAAAAGATTAATTCTTCCCTTGCAATGTACTTTTTATTTACAAATTTTACTACTATAAACTATCAGGGGACATAGTTTTTTTGTAAAGACTAAAGAGAATAACTAGAAGAATTGGAGAAACGATATCAATGGTTACATTTTCTCAAAAACGCATATTCATTCAGTATTAAGTGAGTAAAGTTTACAAATGTCATTATTCAATATGTCTGACCTAAATTTACTTTTTACTTCAAATCTCAATGTTGACAATCTAATAAAAATAAAATTTTAAGTTAACTTTTTAATTCAAATTAAAAATGCTTTTTAATAATATAAACGAAGCAAATATAATAACTGGTATAAAAAACTCGTTTTATAAGGCGTTTTTTAGCACTTTTGGCGTGCTAAAAAACGTTCCTTTTACAACATAGACAAAAAATAAATGTTGACATGGAGCCTCATAACTTGTGACAAAACAAAATGTAGATCCTAAACCACGATAAAACAAAATTACTCCTATTTTTATGTTGTCCCTTATCGTATTTTCAAAGACCATGTTTATATCCATTTAAGTCAATTTAAGTAATTGTTTAACAAACTTAACAACATTATATTACCTCAAAAACTATCATATAGCGTTTCGTTTCAAAATATTGAATTTTACAGAAAAGTTTTCTATATTCAAACTACTGAAAATTTAATGCAAAATGTCCTTTCATCCGAAATTGTGTCAATAGAAAAGCTTCGATATGAAATAAATTTGCGTTTTGTCATAAGAGATAGGATAGTCGCCCGAAGCGGACCCTGCCAAAATGCATATTTTAGAGCTTAAATTGATCCTTGAAAAATTCAGCATATAAACGAGGTCTAAAGGGCGATTTATAGAACGTTACTTTCACTTTACTTTCGCTTTACTTCGGCGTAACTTTACAGAAAATTAAATAAAATACATGGGAATGTATTAGCAAATTTATACTTCACTTTAGTGCTACTTTGCTGATTCATTTAGCTGTAAGTAGTACTGTCAAAAGCCGAGCTTGGCCGATCATGTGCAAAATTTGAAAAAATGAGATATTCACCCTTATTGTCAAGGGTGGTGATTACGGAATATCGCTTCGTACGAAACCTGTTAGGTCTTCTTATGTAGGTTTCGTACGAAGCGATATTCCGTAATTACCGCCCAGGTGTAAATAGTCAGAAGTCGCGAGTTCAGACACATGCGCATAACTGTTCCCAATTTCACGTAACTTTACAATCTATAAATTAAGCAAATTTGATAAGTTACGCCGAAGTAAAGTGAAAGTTACGTTTTATAAATCACGCTTAAAAATTGATTTGAATTTTAGAAAGGGGCTAAATAAGTCTTTATTTAAAGGCAACATATGGTGGCAGTAACTGTTAATTTTAAAGGACTATTTTTTGGCATAAAAAATCTCTCTCTTCATAAAATTTTCTACAAAAACGTTTCTAAAAAAAATATGCTGCAATGTACTAAAGCCGCTTACTCAGTGATACATTTTCTACTAAATAAAGTAACCTAACTGTTCTAGAGGCTATATTTCATAATTTGTGAAGGTCTAAAAAGCTAAAAACGTGTCTTGGAATAAAATACCCTTCAGTGGTGAGCTCCTAAATGAGAAACACAAAAAGGGTATTAAGTTCTTAAAATTATATTGAGTCGCGTCGAGAGACCTTTTTAATTTTAATGTAACTTAAAAGCACTCCAATTTAAATTTACGCCTTTTAAAAATGTATTAAAAGTGAATAATAATTATTTTATACACGCGTGGAATTTTATCAAAAATGTTGGATAGGGTAAGATTGGATAAATTAAACCAAATTTTTTTAATCAAGACTATTTTTAAAAGGGAATGTCGCGAAGCATAGAAACTGTGGTTATGTAATGTTGGTTGCCTAAAATAACAAAAAACACCACTTTCTGGTAATTGCTCAGTGGGTTTATAAAAGTTAATATTAATTGAAAATTGTGCTTACCAGCAACATAAATGAACAAAGCACAAGTTGACATATTCTAAAGGTCCATCAATAAGCGTTTAAAAACAGAATTTTGGCAATTTAGAAGCCCTATTTTTTTTCATTTTAATTCTGTATTTAAACCAATATTGATGGATCTTTAGAATATGTCAACTTGTGCTTTGTTTATTTATGTTGCTGGCAAGCACAATTTTCAATTAAAATTAACTTTTATAAACCCACTGAGCAATGACCAGAAAGTGGTGTTTTTTGTTGATTTTCGGCAACCAATGTTACATAACCACAGTTTTTATGCTTCGCCATATTCCTCATTAAGAAGAAGCATATATTTCTTAAACTGTTTTAGTTTTTTAAAAGAATCTTAAGATTCTAGATTTATAGAAATAAATTCAAACAGAAAAGTGTTCCAATTTAGGCAACTTTACCCTGTATAAAACGCTTAGTTCAATTTTAACAGCTCAATGGATAAAAATTCAATTATAATAAGTATATGGCTCAATAAATTGATGTTACAAAAACAAGTATTAAAGCTATGTTTTTTAATTTTCGTAAATGAGGCTTAAAACAAACATTTGTTTTTGTACACAACGCAGTAAAATACCATAAAATAAATTTGTATCGACTACATTTTGTTTCATTTTTATATTTTACGTGTTTCTTAATTTAAAAAATAGTACACAGGTTGCTAACCCGGCTCCTCCACCATTTTCTTACCAAAACGAGAATATGGCGAAGGCGCCGGGTAAGCAACTAATGTTAAAGTGAGAAAATGGTGAATGCGCGCATATGACAAATGTTGAATACGACTAAATCCTTGTTTTTTGTCCTGGAAAGTACATAAAAGGGTTCTCATGTCCTGGAGTGCGTGCAAAAGATAGCTTAACATAAGTTGTAGGGAGTTCCGGACCAGGCACGATCTTTCTTTATCGATCGGTGCATAATCCGACCAAACTCAATGGGCTTGTCACATTTGCACTTTTTATTTTCATATTTTGAGAGATTAACTTTAAAAAATATAACTTTGTTTTGTGTTAGGTATTTGTTTGTTTATATTAAGGCTATTTTTATACATTTTATAATCGCTTGTATTATTTATGCTTGTGTTTAAAGGGGAATGTAGCGTAGCATAGAAATTGTGGTTATGTAATGTTGCTTGCCTAAAATCAACAAAAAATACCACTTTCTGGTCATTGCTCAGTGGGTTTATTAGAGTTTTTTTTTTTTTATTAACTTATTTTACATCGGTCTGTTTCTGCAACTATGGCTTAATACCGATGCTCTGAGTGAGACTACCCCCAACCGAGAAATTTTGTCGTATCCCTTCCTCTCTCAAAGATGGGTAGAGCTCTTTTACGTGCACATGAGCACACGGGACCGCATCTTTTACTTCGTCTTCCGAGCGAAGGTATCACTAGAAACATTTATCCCACCAGTAAATGTTACCAGCAGACTTTTTTCATTTTTTGGATCACTCCCGGGTTCGAACGCGGGTCACTTTGGTGAGAGGCAGTGATACTTACCTCGACACCATGCCTGCCGGCTTTATTAGAGTTAATTTTGATTAAAAATTGTGCTTACCAGCAACATAAATAAACAAAGCACAAGTTGACATATTCTAAAGTTTCATCAATAAGCGTTTAAATACAGAATTTTGACTATTTAAAATGCAAAAAAATAGTGCTTCTAAATTGCCAAAACTCTATATTTAAACGCTTGTAGATGGACCTTTAGAATACGTCAACTTGTGCTTTGTTTATTTATGTTGCTGTTAAGCACAATTTTTAATTAAAATTAACTCTTATAAACCCACTGAGCAATGATCAGAAAGTGTGTTTTTTTGTTGATTTTATGCAACCAACATTACATAACTACACTTTCTATGCTTCGCTACATTCGCCTTTAAAAATTTTCGCGATGAAACGTTTAAAATTTCCGAAACAAAAAAGGATACATTTATATTCTGAATATAAAATGTTCCTGTAAACCCTCAGTTATTTTTAGTACAAATTTCCATAAATGTGGAGAAACAAATCTCTAGGGCAAATCTCTCACAACCAAGAAATTCATTCATTCATTTTGGTATGGTGCAAAATATCAAACTGAATTTCAGATAAAGGATGTAAAAGGATGTGTGGAAAAGGTTCAGATTTTCTCACCTTATATCTTTCGTCCTTGTAAGGTGAACAAAATCCTTTATTAATAAAAATGTTATTATTGTAACCCATTTTCAGAAAAATGTCCTTTAGAAAAACTTTCTTCAAAAAAAAAATGTTTTGCTATGAGATACAAAATTGTAAAACATTGGGTAGAAATCATTTTTGTTAAAACATAAATCACTCTTTTAAAAGAATAATACATAGCGTAACTTTTAGACTAATTTCCTAACTCATTAGACTAATTGTTCTACCAAATAGCTTTCGATTAAGAATACTCTTTTTCTTTTTTCTTTATTCCCTATTTAGTTTCGTAAGTTTTTAGTCAACTCAACGTTTTTGAAATTAGTTACCAGTCTCTTGGAAAAGCCATTTATTTTTATTTTCATCAAGACTTTATCTCTCTATATCTGCACAAAATTTAAGTACCTATACGTTTAATAAAATACAATTATGTAGTATATCTTTGACCTCTAAAGGCGATTTATAGAACGTTACTTTCACTTTACTTTGGCGTTACTTCACTTCCGCGTAACTTACAAAATTTGCTTAGTTTATAGATTGTAAAGTTACGTGAAATTGGGAACAGGTATGCGCATGTGTCTGAACTCGCGACTTCTGACTATTTACACCTGGGCCGTAATTACGGAATATCGCTTCCTACGAAACCTACATAAGAAGACCAGCAGGTTTCGTACGAAGCGATATTCCGTAATCACCACCCTTGACAATAAGGGTGAATATGTCATTTTTGCAAATTTTGCGCATGATCGGCCAAGCTCGGCTTTTGACAGTACTACTTACAGCTAAATGAATCAGCAAAGTAGCGCTAAAGTGAAGTATAAATTTGCTAATACATTCCCATGTATTTTATTTAATTTTCTGTAAAGTTACGCCGAAGTAAAGCGGAAGTAAAGTGAAAGTAACGTTCTATAATTCGGCCTCTAAACTTTTTTTGTTAATGGTCATGTAGTAGACAACATTATCCTGCCGAATATTTAACTAATATTGATTCTCATTTTGCGGCTCGCCTTTACTAAATTTCAACAAATCGAAAGCAAATTATTAATCAAGGCTAAGTACTATTTACACTAGTTTAGCTAGTATTTATCGTTTGTAAGGTAGCCTAACGTAAATGTAAAAAATGCAAGGGGTAAGGGTCCAAATATTCTCAGTTTTTTAATTGGCATGTTCACAAATAATTTTTGCTACTAATGAGTACCATTAATGCTTATGTAAAACGAGCTGCTAAATCCGAATCTGGCACTTTTATTGTTCCAGCGCTTTTAGTTTTATTGCTACGAGTTTTCAAAGGCAACTTTAAACGCGCAACTCGATTTTTTTCAAAGTGCTCTTACGGAGCAGATTTTTTTTTCACGAAAAATCAAAATGCGGATTACTATTCTACATTAAAAATGCAATCTACAAAATAAGTTTCATTAAAATCGGAGACAAAAAATATTTTTGCAGAGCTTTTTTGAAAATTTGGCAATTTTGAAAAGCTCTATCGAAAAAACGAAAGCACTTGGAAAGAATCTAATTGCAGATTTGTTTTCTACGGCTTTTAATTAGCCTAAAAACACAGTTTCAAGCAATTTAATTTTTCGAAAATTTTTCGCATTTCTAACCAAGGGGTAAGGGTCCCAATATTTCCAGTTTTTTTATTGTCATGGCCACAAATAATTTTTGCCATATATAAAAACTCGCATGCTTATGGAAAACAAGCTGTTGAATCCGAACCTAATACTTAAACATTTGCAGCGCTTTTAGTTTTAGTGCTACGAGCTTTCAAAGCCAACTTCAAACGTGAAACCTGATTTTTTTCAAAGTGCTCTTATTTCCAAAAAAAGTTATCACCGAAAAAACAAAATGCAGATTCGTTTTCTACACCCAATAATTAATGTACAAAATAAGTTTCTATAAAATCGGAGACAAAAAAAATTTTGTTGAGCTTTTTTGAATTTTTTTAAACATAGGCCAAATATTGATCGATCGTGAATGATACTTAATGACTTAGGCTATAATTTCCAAAAAAAGTTTTTTATAAAAAAACAAAATGCAGATTCGTTTTCTACACCCAATAATTAATGTACAAAATAAGTTTCTTTAAAATCGGAGACAAAAAAATTTTTGTTGAGCTTTTTTGAATTTTTTTAAACATAGGCCAAATATTGATCGATCGTGAATGATACTTAATGACTTAGGCTACTCGATATTAGCTTTATTAACAGATGTAAATATTGCGTGTTAACGGCGCTAGTAAAAGATATTTTTACGGCAAATTATTACCATTGCGTGGTAAAATAAAATTATTGTAAATTATCTAAAGTAGTATTTAAAACCTTATTTGCCCAAAACTAAAAATAGAACAGCCAAAAATTGGGGTGTCAGAATTGCAGACAGTTTATTGACCTTTTTGATTGTTTTTGAAACACTTTTTTGCGTGCAAGTGTCTAAATATGGTGTAAATTGGTACTTTTACATCAAGGCAGAAAAATATTGTTTTTGAACTTTTACCAAAAAAAACCTTTTTTTTAAGGTTAATATTTTTTACTTCCGAAAACATTTATGCTTTAAAATTTTAACCAAAAATGCTTTATAATGTGAATAATGGATTTATAAAGAAATAATTCCTTGCAAATCATTATTTCCCAAAATATTTTTTTTTTAATTTTCATTAAAAAAGGCTTTTTTTAAACATCAAAATTTGAAATTTTCCAAGTCATAATTTCCAAAAAATAAAAAAAATCCTGTCTTAGCAAAAATTCATCAATTATGCTCTAATTTTAGGCAAGGCTTACATTTGACAAATATAAACTTTAAATGAGATACCTTACTCAAATTATGAAGCCGACAAATATTATAAAAGCAAATAATTCAACAACGGAGGTGACTAACGAGTAAAATAACCTACCCTGACTTCGTTTTGACCCAATTTCAAATTTAAATGCAATTTAAACTTACTCAAGTTTGCGAAGGGCGCTCTAATTGAATAGATTATACTACCTACTTTTGCTCGGGGCTTTAATTGAACTTGAATTCCTTTGAAATGGTAAAAATTCGAAGGATTTCGTTTTTTTGTTGGGGAGAGGCGGTCATTTGGAGCATGGACCTGAGTGGCCCATGTCTCCAAGTACCCCACTCTCCCCTATTTTAACCCTATTTAAAAATTATGAAAAAAAACTAGTACTTAAAAAATAACAAGAAATATTTTTGAACTTCCTGTGTAACAAATTATAGTGCCGATTTACCCAAGTTTCATATAGCGAATTTTGTTGATAGAAGGGGTTTAATATATTTGTGCATAATGCAAGATATGTAGATTGCTCTCTAAGGATTTGTCTCGAGCACACAAAATGTGAGATAGACTCAAATGTCTAGATTCACTCGTTCTATTGTTAATTAACCGATATTTTGCACTAGACATCTGGTTACAGCTCCATTGTAAGTGATGTGTTTCCATTTTCAAATAAGGAGTTGTTTACAATGGAGTGCCAAACAAAAGTGTAACCTATATCCTAAGTAGGTGAAATACGTTTGAACTCTATTCTATAATATGTACTTTCGTGGACATGGAATTTAAAACGATCAATTTTTGCATTGTAAATATGGTCAAAATAGTGGCTTAAACATCTCTAGTTTTATGCGAAGTGGACATTAACAAGAAACATTTCTCTGATGTTTTACGAAGATTAGAGCCTTTGTTATCCTAAAACAAAATTATTCAAAAAAGGAAATAAACAGGGTGTTACCAAATAAGTAGGAAAAAATTCAGGGGGTAATTCCTGAACCCATTTTAAGAAAAAAAGTTCCTATAAACATATGCCCGATTTTGACTTTTTTTTCTCTTACAGCCCCCTAAGGGCCCCCACCATTAACCCGTTTTTTTAAATTTTACAAAGGGGAAAATATTCCTAGTAATTAGATAAATCAAATAGGTCCTCTAAAATTTTTTGAAAAAATTATTCTTTTCGAAATTATAACGAAAAAACTGATTTTTTAGGGGTTTTTGGGGGAGCTGTATCTCAAAAACAAAGGATTTTCGGACACATGTTCATATGAACTTTTTTTTATAAAATGAGTTCAGGAAGTACCCCCTGAATTTTTTCCTACTTATTTGGTAACACCCAGTATTCTTACTATTTATCTCGCCGGCAGCACATTTTACATAATTTATTTTAATAAAACACATTTGACGCATTTGTTGTCAAAATAACATTCAAAAACTGACATAAAAATACCCCATTCACAGTAGAGTAAAGTTAAAAAAATTCAAGGTGGCTAATAATAAATCGTTATAAATTCCATGTCCACGATAGTACATTATGAAACCCAAAATTTGGTTTTTTAAGGTTGCTGAATTGCTTCATATTAAACCCAAAACTTTATTTTATTAAATTGGTTTTCCAGATGCAAAAAGATGCATTCTTTCCTTGCAAGGTACTTTTTATTTACGAATTTTACTATTATAAACTATCAGGGGACAGTTTTTTTGTAAAGACTAAAGAGAATAACTAGAAGAATTGGAGAAACGATATCAACCGCGGTTACATTTTCTCAAAAACGCCTATTCATTTAGTATTAAGTGAGTAAAGTTTACAAATGTCATTATTTAATATGCCTGACCTAAATTTACTTTATACTTCAAAATGTCAATGTTGCCAATCCGATAAAAATAAAATTTTAAGTTAAGTTTTTAATTCAATTTAAAAATACTTTTTAATAAATTAAATGAAGCTAATATAAAAAATAGCATAAAAAACGTTTTATAAGGCGTTTTTTAGCACTTGTTCACTGGAAAACATTCCTTATAATCTATTTAATTTCATAATGGACTAAAACAAACGTTTTTAAATTATTTATCTTTCATTAAACGTATTTTATAGTGTTTTAAATATTCTATTTTATTTTACGTATTACTCTGCTAAATAATCCTGAATAAATTATATGCATAAATTGTCTAAATATTGGATCAAATGCAATAAAACAAAATAAATGTTATTTAATGGTGTCCAATCTAGAAAGCGTAGCATTTATAATGTATTGGAAAGGCGGACTTGCCAAACACGCGATCAAAACATAAAAAATATGACAATAATTACCTTTTGAAGAAATATTATTATTTCTTTTGTTGAATCGTAAAAAATGATGATAGGTATTTTTTTATTTGCTTTTTATTTTCCATAGTTACAAAATCACGTACCAAAAATAAAGCACAAGTCGTGTAAAAAGCTACATTTTGGGTATTTAAATTATGCGAATTTTGGGCTGAAATACTTTTTTTTCAAATAACATTATAGCCCAATCATTCTAATAATGCCCCCAGAAAAAAATCCCAACCAAGATCTGCTTATGCAGGATTGTAGGCACTATCCCCAGAAACATAAAAGTGAAAAATTCCCACAAAATTTCCGTGACGTTTAGCCCCCATCTTGCATAGAAATGAAGAGTTAGTTTTTTGTTAATACCTAAACTATTTGGCACTTTTAAAAAAAGTTTTAAAAATTTTCAGGAACATTATTTTAATAAGAATACAATTATTTAAAAATAATAAATCACCAATGTAAACGATTTTATAGCACTTTGAAAATGTGCTAATTTGGTCCTACAGAGAACGCTGCAATCTATGCTTCAGGACTCTATGACTAAAATAGACGATTATGATGAAATAACGTGAATTTCAAAGAGCTATAGAATCGCTAATATTAGTGATACATTATTTTTTTAAAAATGATTGTATTCTTATTAAAATAATGTTCCTAAAAATTTTTAAAACTTTTTTTAAAAGTGCCAAATAGTTTAGGTATTAACAAAAAACCAACTCCTCACTTCTATGCAAGATGGGGGCTAAACGTCACGGAAATTTTGTGGGAATTTTTCACTTTTATGTTCCTGGGGATAGTGCCTACAATCCTGCATAAGCAGATCTTGGTTGGGATTTTTTTCTAAGAAACCTTCAAATTTTAAATAGAATGATTGGGCTATTAGTTGTTTGCCCGGCGCATCCGCCAATTTCATATGGTGAGAATTTGGCGAAGGAGCCGGGTTAGCACATTACGTAAATTTAAAGTATCTCTTTTTGATAATTTATGTGCAAATTTTAGCAACGTTAACATTTAAAGTGAGACGCTACTGAATTATTGATTTCCACAAAACTGCTTGCATATAGACTTCTCTATCTAGACATTTATTTATGGAAATTTTTACGTTTTGACACCAGATGGCTGTAAGTGTTTTGTTCTTTTGTGAAATAGGTTTTTTAAACGAAAATGAATGGGTATATTTTGTTGCTTTTTATTTTTGATCAAAGTGTCTTTTGTGTAAAATTTTACAACTAAAAAAAATTCTTTTTGGTCATTACTTAGTGGGTTTATAAGAGTTAATTTAAATTAAAAATTGTGCTTACCAGCAACATAAATAAACAAAGCACAATTTGACATATTCTAAAGGTCCATCACTAAGCGTTTAAATACAGAATTTTGGCAATTTAAATAGCAAAAAAATAGTGCTTCTAAATTGCCAAAATTCTGTATTTAAACCGCGCTTATTGATGGACCTAGAATATGTCAACTTGGGCTTTGTTTATTTATGTTGCTGGTAAGCACAATTTTTAATTAAAATTAACCCTTATAAATCCACTGAGCAATGACCAGAAAGTGGTGTTTTTTGTTGATTTTAGGCTACCAATATTACATATCCACAGTTTTTATGCTTCGCGACATTTCCCTAAACAGTTTTTTGTAAAAAGATGTATGGTCTAAATTAGCTTATTACGACCTTTGTTGGATGGTTGATTTGCGTTTAAAACTAGACAAAAAATATTGTTAATTAGTTTTGAGTTTGCAGCAATTTGATAAGTTAACGATTTAGTAGAATTAATTAGGAAAAATGGTGTTTGTTTTAAAGAAATAAGGCTGGGAAAATATTTGCTTTCGGAGTGATTTTTAATCAATCAGTGTCAGTTACTGTTAATAAAACTTGGAATTTGTACACCCTTCTACGAGTAAAGAAGCAGACATTTAAAAATGGTTTTTATGTTACCTTAAAATTAGTTTTTTTACATAAAAATACTTCTTACAATATCATGTTTAATTAAACAAAATTTACCCTTGTGTTAATTAAATCTATTTACCCATAAATAGTCATCTAAAAATCATCAATTTATTCTCCGTTTCATAAACAATTCATGCAGCTAAAACCACTGAAATTTGTGAAATTACACCAATGTCTACTATTAATTATAAAGCATTTAACAGTTTCATTATTTCAGTACGAGTGCACACTTTCATTCCCTAGTGAGATAATCTACATCCATTGTTTTAATACATGTGTTGCTTTGATGTACACTTTGAATAGGAAAATAATGCACCTGTATATTCCTATTTTACGTATATGCATATGGAAACTAACAGATGTTTCAGTATGGGTTCTCTTATCTTATTTCTAGCAGTGTTTGTCTTAATTTACACGAAATAATCCTGTTTGGCATGGTAATATAGGTGTTTATGTAAAATTACACATTGGGTGTGCTTGGACATAGATTCTACGCAAAAATATGTGAAATAAGTAAAATGCAAGTATTGGCGAATGCGCCGGGTAACTTTTGCTTGTTATACTCTTTTCTAGCATAAAATAAAATACCAAATTCTAAAAGTTGTGTGGTGTTGCCAATTAAAATGATTAAATATTGTAAATTCGCATTTTTGGGTCTTAAATTAGGCAACCAATAAAAAAAAAGTGTTGTTCTATTTTTCAAGGCATTTAGCAAAATTTCACATTTTTAAAAGAACGCTTAAAATGGTAGTGTATTAGTATACCTATAGAAAAAGTAGCTACCATAAAAAACATTATTTCTCACTTAATAATGTATGTTTTTTGAAATACTTTAAGTGTAGTAAACACTCATTTACAAGCTATGTTGTTTACCGTAACGTAAAACAGGCATTTTTTAATTTAATGCTCACAGATTCTTTTACGTAGAACGTAAGACATAGGATTTAATTTTTGATATAAATAAAAAAAATGCACAAATGTGTTTTAAAGTTACAAAATCACAAAACAAGTTTTCCTAAATTTTTATTCAATAAAAATTAACCAAAAAGCTCTATTGTAAAAGACACTTAATGAACAAAAAAAAGCACTTATCGCATATAAAGCTTATTCACATAATAGACACATTTTAAAAGTTGTGAATAGACCATATTTTCGGTGACAAGATAAAAAACTAAAAGCATACCTAACTTATACATTTTTTGCTTAATTTTCCTAACAAACCCTAAGGTTAAAGTTTCAAATTTACAGATTCGAAGATATGTGCTTCTAGAAGCTCGTATAAGTCATGAGCTCCCGTCAATTCTACTAAATAGCACATCTACATGAGGACCCCATCGTATATTAAAACCAAATGTTGTTTTGAAAACTAGAAAAATAGGGCTACAAACGTATTATGCTTTTATTTAAACCATAGTGTCGAAAATGTGACTTTAAAAAACAAAAATATTATAATGTCAGATTTTCGACACAAAAAAATAACCAATTTAAATGAAATTATAATACGTTTGTAGCCCTATTTTTGTAGTTTTGAAAACTACATTTAGTTTTAAATACGATGGGGCCCTCATGTAGGTGTGCTACTTAGTAGAATTGACGGGAGCTCATGACTTACGAACTTCTAGGAGAACAGATCTTCGAATCTGTGAATTTAAATCTCAAGCCTTAAAATTGTTTTTGTAAACAACGAATTTATTTATGCAACATTACAAAAAAAGATCATTTTAATGCTACTTTTAGAGCTTTAAAAATGTCTTAAAAATACCATTTTAACTTTTTATAAAACATAATTTTTTAAACCTAAAAAATCAATTTTTTTTTAACTAAAAACTTATTTATTTTGTACTCAATACAATAAGCTACATTAACCCGCTTTAATTCACACATTGCACAAACATTTAACGCGTTTTTACAGCGGGTTAGGTCAGTTGGACACCTGTAGGATATAGGAAAATTTCGCCTGTGTATTGTATAATACAAACCATCGGGAAATTTCGCTCTTTGGCCGGCGATAGTGCTGCCACCTTTCCTGCAGGATAGCAGGACGATAAACAGTCTAAAACCGGGCGGCAAGCTTGACAGAACTTATAGAATGAACCGCGAATCAAAAGCTACTTTAACGTAGAAAAATTCTTAAATTGACAAATATTTACTTTGGTATATTTGTCTAACGTATATTTAACGACAAGATAAAAAAAAGCACCAGTAATTTATCCTGCAAAACGATTTAGTATATAGAATATATAGGCTAAAGGAATCAACAGGTCCTGTTAAAGGATATAAGGACTTTTTTTACTTTTACTAAAATGTGTACAGAATTTTATATTTTTATAACGCGTTGTATTTTCGTGAATATCGACAAGTTTAAAAGTGCCTAAAAAGAATCCTGTCACCTTTGAAAAGTCCTGAAAATACTACACAATGTAAATGCATTATGTGAAAATACACCATTTGTAAGGATTTTTAAAAAATATCTTTAAAAGGTTAAACAGAGTTTTCTAGCAACATTTTTTGTCATTCTTTTATAACAAGGACTATACAAGATGTTTTCTTAAATATTTTATGTCAAAAAATAATATTTTTAAGTAGTGCAAAATAATTTTTTTTTTTTTAATTATGAGTTAAATTTTTTAAAACCAACCAAACTAAATTTAATCTTAATAATTTTTTTATATTTGCGTTCTATAATATGCACATTATGAAACCCGAAATTTGGTTTTTTAAAGTTTCTAAATTGCTTCATTATTAAACCCAAAATTTTATTTTATTGGTTGGTTTTCCTGATGCAAAAAGATAAATTTTTTTCTTGCAAGGTATTTTTTATTTGCAAATTTTACTATTATAATCAATCGGGGGACATAGTTTTTTTGTAGAGGGAATAACTAGAAGAATTGGAGAACCGATATCAACGGTTACATTTTCTCAAAAACGCCTATTCATTCAGTATTAAATGAGTAAAGTTTACAAATGTCATTATTCAATATGTCTAACTTTAATTTATTTTTTACTTCAAAATGTCAATGTTATGCTATAAGGTTGGTCATAAAAAACAAAATTTCCTCTTAAGTTTTTAATTCAAATTAAAAATGCTTTTTAATGAATTAAATAAAGCAAATATAAAAAATAGTATAAAAAACTCGTTTTATAAGGCGTTTTTTATCACTTGTCCATTGGAAAACTCGCCGCTGCGCGGCTCTTTTTCCAAACCTGGACGCGTGCTAAAAAACGTTCCTTATAAAACTCAATGTTTTAATATACTATTTTAAGCTCCCTTGTTTGGTAAATTTTTTTTTTTAAAAACGAGTTAAATTTTTTAAAACCAACCATTCTAATTTTAATTATAATAATTTTTCACCCTGTTTTTTTATCTAATTTCATGCCATTTAAGGGTGCAGTAACAATATTTCACTAAGTCATGATCTAAAAACGAATTTTAAATATGTATGACTTTACATAAAAATTACACTGCAAAAATGATTTTATTTTTTTGCTATGTTTAATTTAAAAATTAATTAAATTCATTATTAAACTCTACTTTAGTGTTTGAAAGGTTTCTTATAGAATTAATGAGCTTTTTTTGTTCTTTAATTATGTCTTATCTTGTCATTTTGTTTAACTTTAGTCTATAGAGCTTTTAACGAGTGTTTACAACCTTTTTATGACCTTATTTTGCGAAAATATTATCAAATTAAGTGATTTTTCATGAAAATTAGGCAAACTTGTAATATGGTGGATGCGCCGGGCAAATATTTAATTTTACGTTCTCCTGATACCTCAATACGCTTAGCATGCACAAAAGTGCATTTTTTTTAATTTTAAAGTACCTAATAAATATAAAACGAACTGGCGCCATCAGTTAAATTAAAATAAGTCAATAAAAATTAAAATAAGCCAATAAAACAATCGTAAATACGCTTCATTGTTGTACCAAATGCACTATAATAAAAATACCAGTTGAACTAAAAGTTAAATAGCATAACGATTCGTGTCGGCGTTTTTTAAGCTGGCACGAACATTAAATAAAATGCTGTTATTTGGCGGCAACTAAAAACTGTTTTTTTTTTTTTATTTTATGATAATGAATTATTTTGATTAATATTGCTTACACGTGGGGTGGGTTAAATTTGACCTTTAGAATTATTGCGTATGATCAATTTATTTAATCAAACACTAGATTAACTTATTTAATTTAAAAAAACGAGTTAATAGCAAAAATTAACTCACGTTCTCCTGGTAGGTGAATAATTAAAAAATGAGTAATTTCAAGTAAAACGTACAATTTTTTATGACTTTAAATGAAGACATTTTTAAAGATAACCAAATAAAAAATGTGATACGCTTTATATCATAATTTTAATAGGTATAGGGCGAAGATAAAATTCGAAATAGCGTTAACTTAAAACGGTATCCCATAAAACGTAAAAGGACTCAAGATACGTTTTCTTAACGACTGATCCTTGAAAATATTCTTATCACCTCACCACCTCCGTTATCGACCTGAACAACAGAAGTTAAGCTAAGTTTTACACCTTTTAGGTACCCTAAAATAGTACATTATCATCCTAGGTAGAGAAGAGGGTCATTATTGACCTAGCGCAAAGATTGTGTCCCGAGTCGCGCAGCGGCAAGGGACACAATTGCGCGTAGTCAATAATGACCTTCTCTACCGTGGTTTATATACTATTTTTTTCACTACTAGCATTTTCTTGAAAAATTTTAATTTAAAAATATGTTCAATTTTTATCAAAACCCTGTATATTATTTTTACAAAAAATTAATCGAAGTTTCCATGGAAATGACAATGGCGTTACATCAATCAAAACAATAATAAGTTCTTCAAATGGGCGTGATTTCCAAAATAACTCATAATTTGCACGTAAATGGCGTAAATGATTTAAATAATATGATGGTCACTGATAAGAAATTTGTAAATATAATGATAATGATATACGTTAAGTAAGTATCTCATTTTATCGATGTGCGCGCCACCTACGTGACTATCGATAGTTCCGCATCGCACACTTGACTACGCGTTGACGTAAGGTTGTCAAAACTAAAATTTCAAACTTTTAAACTGAAAAATGTCTGATAACATAAATGTTACAATAATAAGCCATTTTTAGAGTGTGAATCTGTGAATGTTCCCAAGGATTTCCATTTTTACTAAAAATAACCACAGTAGTACGTCGAAGTAAATAAGAATTTTGTAATTAGCATAAAGAAAAACATATCATACCCTTACAGTGTTCGTCCCTCAGCATTATTTATCCATTTATGTCGCCGATCTTTTTCCCCCCGAGATTTGCAATCTGGAAGGCAACAATTGCGACAACATTTTCTTTTTTGCGACATTTTATTTAAATTTTAAATAAATGACATTTAAACGACAGAAGTTTATCTTAAGATCATAGAACAGTTTCGTCACTTTCTATGAACTTGACTATCGATAGTTCGTTTTTGGGGGCGCCACTAGAGATACTTATTTAGCGTATAATACTCACACAGCTACAGAAAAAAGTGCGACATGTTTACAACTGTACAATTTTTTTTTTTCGTTAAAATATTTGTGCAATAAAATGTTTTGAAGTATTTTAAAGTAGTTATGTTTTCAAAATAAAAAAGTCTTCGTAATAAACTCACAAAAACTGCTGTAAGCACCGTTCTATTTATGATAAAACATTGACATATGTTTTGACATTTCATTATTGTACAGTGTACATAGACATGGAAATTATTATTGACCAAGGGAGAGAAATGTGATTTCTCTGGTAGAAGATCGGTCAATAATTGCCTTTTCTATAGGTAGTAGTGAAAAAAATACCTTATTTTCTCCATATTATAAAATGGTATACACGTTTAAAAATATGCTTTATTGGTTGCCTTGTTTAAGACCCAAATTAACCATTTTATTAAGGTCCTTATAAACAAAAGCTAGAGATTCAAATTCACAAATTCGAAGATCTGTGCTACTAGAAGCTCGTAAGTCATGAGCTTCCGTCAATTCTACTAAATAGCACATCTACATGAGGGCCCCATCCTATATTAAAACTAAATGTAGTTTTGTAAACTAGAAAAATTGAGCTACAAACGTATTATGGTTTCATTTAAATCATTAATGAAATTGGGACATATAAAGGTTTTACAAAGTGCTTCAAAATTAAATAAACATATGATAAAAAAATCAAAAATAGGTTTTTTTTAATGAGTTGATTATAATAATGTCGCTTTATAAAAATACAAAATGTTAAAGGTCACTAGGTTAACGTAAAGTCCACTTGACATCTGTGTGAAACATTTCCATTTTAATGGTCTATTTATTCCTAATGGTTTTTATTTTGCATGTTTTGTTCAATTTTGCTTTTTTAGATTTTCCAGGTTGAACAAAATATTGTCATTAGTGACCACAAGATTTGAACCTTAAAGCGTGATTTATAGTTAAATTAAATTAACTCAACGCCACTCAAAGCTACTTAACTCCGCTTAACTTGTCGCAACCAAATTAATGCATTTATAGTATAAATTAACACGTTACTTTAGAACAGTATACGCCATCTATCGGTAAATGTTAGAATCGATTT
Organism: Cartodere bifasciata; assembly: GCA_963920755.1. NCBI lineage: Eukaryota > Metazoa > Arthropoda > Insecta > Coleoptera > Latridiidae > Cartodere > Cartodere bifasciata. The sequence continues at coordinate 18,099,469 of OY987198.1, forward strand.
TTTACCGACATTAGTGTCTATTCTTTGATTATCTTTGTAATTTTAGAAATTTGGTTTAGTAGCCGATAGATGGCTCTAGTGAAGATGCTCACTTTACTCTAAATTAGCTGAAATTTGTCAAAATTAAGAAATATAACCTAAAAGTAAACGTGGAGTTAAGTTAATTGGATGTGTTAATGCGATTTTATGTTTCGTATAATTTATTTAATTTGAGATACGTTAATTCTAAGTTAAGTTAAGGTAATTTATCTATAAATCAAGCTTTAGAGGCGTTTTTAAAACACTGATAACAATTTTTGCATTTATTAAACTAAATATGCATGTAGTATCTATTTTATTCGTAATTTCAGGAAAAATGAAGATTTTACGCATCTATCAACATAAATTAATATTTTTCCACCCAACAACAACATAAAAATAAAAAAATCCTTATAGAAGCAGCAATTTAAAACGACAGCAAAACCTAAAGCAATACAAGGTTGTATATTAGAATAAGACGACAATATTATTGTTACAGTTATATTTTTACACCCCACTACAAAATGTTAACCAAAACGTACCCTAGCGGTCATGAATTACACTAAAATGACACGACACAAGCTTAAGTATACCAGAATTAAAAAAAAGAGTTCCTTATAGTAAATCAAAACAAAACAAAACAACGCGCGAGATAATCAAAGCAACCTCTGGATCTGGATTTAGGTAGAGGTCAACTCAAGGTTGATGCACTTAGGCCTCTTAATTGGGCCCATTGTACATGTCTCCAACGAGACCCGAGACAATTCCAGCCTCAGTTTCGGATCTTTAACGTGCACGAGTATACGCACACGGAACCACCGGCTTTACTTCGCTTTCGAACGAAGGTGTCCTGAGATACAAATATCTCTCCACTAAACGTGACCGGCAGCCTTTTTCATTTAATCAAAGCAACAATCATACGCAAATAAAAACAAAAGATGTACGCAGCAGCTGGTGGCGCTTCGTTAGCGAGTCGCCAAGCGCGCAAGAAGCAGCGCCAAACCAAAACATCTGAACGCTTACAAGCGCTTAAAACACAACAACAGGTAGAGAAGCTCCAACCCCACCACTTTCCGAACTATACCGATGTACCAGCTCCGAGGCTGTCGCGTGTCGAGCGCGGGACTCTCAAGCCCCCCACTCCTAGTCATACGGAGCGCAGACACTCGACATCGCATCAACAACCGAGAGGCGGGCGATTGAAAGAATCCCCCTCCATATGTATACCTGTGCATCATAGCCACCCCCACCACGGCTCAGCGATGCCGCTTACCCCTTCTACTTTAGTGCAACGTCACTCGCTACACCCCTCTCCTTCTATTCAAAGCGTGCAAAGCACTCTACCACAAATTGTAGTGCCGTTAGACGATGACGGAAAAATTGAACGGAGGTGCAGTTTCGTAAGGCAGGTCGAGGAAATGGAGAAAAATCATGAAGGCGGGGTTTTGGATAGGTGTAACCATATTTGTAATTTTGAAATCAAGGAAAAATTGTTGGATAATCAGAGTTACTTCATGGATTATGAAAGAGATTGTTTTGGCAGTTTGGACTACCCGTTTTCTGAGGTACTTGTTTTTTAAAGCGTTAGTTTAGTCGCAGACATGACAAAATAATCAAAAGTTCCATAAAATCTTACATATGCTTAAGACGTGCGTTTCAAATTCACAAATCTTCGAATCTGTGCTCCTAGAAGCTCGTATAAGGCATCTCCGTTGAGCTCCCGCAAATTTTACTAAGTAGCACATCTACATGAGGGCCCCATAATATATTAAAACTAAGCGTAGTTTTGAAAACTACAAAAATGGGGCTACAAACGTATTATGGTTTCATTTAAATCGGTTATTTCTTTGTATCGAAAATCTGACTTCAAAAATCATTGTACTATTTTTGATTTTTTTTTCGACTACGGATACATTTTTTGGTTTATATGCATTACGCGGTCTATGCCAAACTACAATACGTTTATTTACCATGGTTTTTTTAAGCTTGTAAATGATTAAAATTGCAACTTACGTTTTTCCCTAATATAGATGTGCTCGTTTAAAGATTTCAATGTAGAAAGAAATTTGCTGATTCAATAACGTGCAAATATTTTAACATTCCTACAAAATAACGTTAATACAATTCGATTGGAGTAGTTCCACATAAAATAAGCTTAAAAAATTATTTTCCTAAAAATCGGGGTTTTTGGCAATTTTTCTAAGGGGTAGGTATGGAAAAAAATCAAAAAATTCAAAGTTGCCACATTTATACCAAAATTTGTTTTTTACCTAATTAAATAGGGTTAAAAACAAATCCGCAATCAGTTTTGGCATAAGAGCTTTAGTTTAATTTTTGCAAAATAAGTCATGAGGTCCCCTTTGAAATTATCTCAATTTTTGTCCTTGGACAAAAATTAAAAAAGTTCAAAAAAGTAAAACTCGCTTCACTTACACCAAACTTCGTTTCCAAGCTTATTAAATGAATTTGAAAAAAAAATCCACATTCAGTTTTAACATAAGAGCCTTTTTTAAATAATGTTAAATTTTGTGTGATACCTACATAAAAATTTTTGGAATATTTCACCTATTTTTTGCGTTTTTCAAATTTGTTAATGCAATAACGTGCAAATATTTTAACATTCCTACAAAATAACGTTAATACAATTCAATTGGAGTAGTTCCACATAAAATAAGCTTAAAAAATTATTTTCCTAAAAATCGGGGTTTTTGGCAATTTTTCTAAGGGGTAGGTATGGAAAAAAATCAAAAAATTCAAAGTTGCCACATTTATACCAAAATTAGTTCCTTACCTTATTAAATAGGGTTAAAAACAAATCCGCAATTAGTTTTGGCATAAGAGCTTTAGTTTAATTTTTGCAAAATAAGTCATGAGGTCCCCTTTGAAATTATTTCGATTTTTGTCCTTGGACAAAAATGGAAAAAGTTCAACAAAGTTAGCTATTCTATTTTGCTTTATTTTACTGGACTATTTTAAAAACATCGATTTTCGTTAGCAGACTTTTAAAAACTCATTACCACGCGTTCCAGAACTCTCTGTTTATAATGGAATTTTTCTGGAACACGAAGCTAGAGAAAAATTTAATTACGTCTCTGGTTAAATTTCAACCAACTAAAGAATTTAATCTAAGTTAATATAGGTCAAGAATCGCCACTGAATTCTCGCTTATTGGAATAGAATAAATTATTTAATTCTATACTAAATCGAATTTTACAACCTTAGCAAAGTATAACAAGAGCGGGTTCGATCAGTGAGTGGGATAGATCATTTAAAAAGTTACACTTCGCAAATAGGTCTTTTTTTATGACTATTTTTTTATTGTTATATAATTGTTACACATTCTATATGATACTATTCGCAGTAGATGATTAAAAAAGTGCATTTCTTATTTTATTGAAAACAACGTAAAACTTATTATTTTTGTAAACGGGTGGGGATACAAAAAAATGACCAGATGCTTTTTTATAGGGAAAAATACAATCTTTAATTTTATTAAGAATATTTTTTTTTCGTAAAGTTGATATTAACGAAAATATGATTTTTTTTCTACTTTGGGGGTGTTTTAAACCCTCTATTTATTATTTGATTTTTTCCAAAAACAATAGGGCTCTTCTTCTAAATAGGATTGATTTTTGTGTTAAATCTCAAGTCGATCCAATAAACCGTTCTTGAGTTATGGTGGTCACAAATTTCGTTACAGACAGACGGACAAAAAATAAAAGTCTTAAAAAGTCATGAAACGAACGAATCTGCAAAAATTTGCTCTAGGATGAATATTAACGATTTTAGAGAAGGTCCGAGTAACCGCAATATACTCTTTTGCGAAGAGTATAATAAAGTCATTTAGGTATTCAATGCAGGTAAAATTTTATTATACCGACACGAATGTAAAGTGCTGGAGGTCACTAAATGACTTGAATAATAATTTATTTTATAGACAAAGTCAAGCATCCTATGAGGCACGTTTTACACCCTATAAACTAGGGAATGGTGTTTAAAATTTGCAAAACTAACAGAGGTACATTGTAGCTTGACTTTAAAGCTAGATTTGACCTCTAAACTTTAAAAACGCTTACGCAAAACGAGATTCAAAATTCGTATAAGTGCGAACAAAAACACTAAACTTTATAGCGCATTTTTAGGGCTTTTTTTGTGGTAAAATAATTTAAAAAGTACCTTAACTTGTAGCTTAATGTATTAGGAACATAATACTTTAAGTTTTATGACAATAACTTAGCTACTTTTTGAGAAATCGCACAAAATGTGAAGCGTTGACAAAAGTTATATTATGGCGGAGGCGCCGGGTAAGCACTACATGTTAGCGCATTCACCATTTTACAAAATCACCCTATATAATTTATGCTCTACTTTTCAAGGCAAATAATGAACAAGCTATTAAATAAACTCATTTCATGCTTTTTATAATAAAAAAAACTTGTTTCAATTTAATCAATACTTCAATTAAATGAGTTAAATTGGCTTTTAAACTGTGGTTGGTTTTATGTTAATTTAATTTATAGCTTTTGTTTGGTTTTTTGGGTATAATTAAAACTGTGTATTATATGTTTTAAATTATTGTGTGTTTTATTGCAAACTTAAAAGTTTTTTTGTACAATTTTGGCCAAGGCCGAGTTTTAGAACGTTACTTTCACTTTACTTCCACTTTACTTCGGCGTAACTTTACAGAAAATTAAATAAAATACATGGAAATGTATTAGCAAATTTATACTTCACTTTAGCGCTACTTTGCTGATTCATTTAGCTGTAAGTAGTACTGTCAAAAGCCGAGCTTGGCCGATCATGCGCAAAATTTGCAAAAATGATATATTCACCCTTATTGTCAAGGGTGGTGATAACGAAATATCGCTTCGTACGAAACCTGCTGGTCTTCTTATGTAGGTTTCGTACGAAGCGATATTCCGTAATTACCGCCCAGGTGTAAATAGTCAGAAGTCGCGAGTTCAGACACATGCGCATACCTGTTCCCAATTTCACGTAACTTTACAATCTATAAATTAAGCAAATTTGTTAAGTTACGCGGAAGTAAAGTTCCGCCGAATTAAAGTGAAAGTAACGTTCTATAAATCGCCCTTTAGAGCTATGAAATTTGCGGCTGACCACACTTAAAAATATTTGAAAAAAATGGTTATTGTAGTGTGCCCCATTTCTGAAATAATGGGGCTTCAATAATTAAAAATTAGTTTTAACACCCTTTACTAGGCTTTTTGCAAAATTTTGATAAACAGCTAGGGTACTTTTCATTAGTTCTCTTTATTTATAAAGACATTTTTTCATTTTGTATTACGGTAAAAATAATTTTTCTGAAGCTTTCAAGAAATCATTTTTTTATCCTATTTAATTGCCATGTGCTTTTAAAATTGTTAGTCTGTCTTTATAGCGAAAAAATCGTTCACGTTAACTTAGAGCTTTGAAATTTGGCATGCGTCTGATCATATTTAAAATATATTCGCCAAAAATGGTTATCGAAGTGTGCCCGCCCATTTCTAAAATAATAGGGCTTCAAAAATTAAAAATTAGTTTTAACACCCTTTACTAGGTTTTTGCAAAATTTTGATTTGACTACTAGTTCTTCTCATTTACAAGAATTTCTTATTTTGTATTTTGGTAACTTAGAAAAAAGGCCTTACAAATATTGAGCAAAAGTAGTGCGCGGTTCTAAAAGAGAATACATTTTTTCTCGCATCTTTTTACACAGAACAGAAATTAATTTCGTTTTGCTTAATTAACGCACCACTTTTGCTCAATATTTGTGAGGCATTTTTTCTTAGTTACCAAGATACAAAATAAAAAATTTCTTTCTAAATGAGAAGAACTAGTAGTCAAATCAAAATTTTGCAAAAACCTAGTAAAGGGTGTTAAAACTAATTTTTAATTTTTGAAGCCCTATTATTTTAGAAATGGGCGGGCACACTACGAGAACCATTTTTGGCAAATATATTTAAAATGTGATCAGCCACATGCCAAATTTTAAAGCTCTAAGTTAACGTGAACGATTATTTCGCTATAAAGACAGACTAACAATTTTAAAAGCACATGGCAATTAAATAGGATAAAAATATCATTTTTTAGAAGCTTCAGAAAAATTATTTTTATGCTATTTAACCACAAAAAAAGTATAAAAATAAATAATAATAATAATGTTGCTAGAAAACTCTGTAAAAGATCAAAGCTAAAAATGCTTGGTTAATATAAGGTTTTCCAGGGTTTTTCCAGAAATGTACACTTCTTCAACTATAAAAATAAACCAAACGAAAGAAAAATAAATGTATGGTTGAAAATGTCTAACAAATTTGATCCTGGATAGAATAAACAGAAAAAAACAAATCAAACACAAGGGTCCACAAAACTACATATAAAAAAAATTAAAACAAAAGCTACATATTTTAAAATAAAAAAAAACATATTTTAAAATAAAAAAAAATCTTTCTAAAATAAAAAAAAATCTTTCTAAAATAAAAAAAAACAACATATTTTAAAATTTAAAAAAAATTACGCAGCCTAATTTTTAAACGCACGCTATACTAAAACGCTTAACTTTTACGCCTTTTGCTATGCAAAATTCTATACTCTACTATTTTTATCGAGCTTATACAACTTATACACTACTCTTAAAACAAATTTATAACTTTAAAATCAAAATTAAATGAAGTGATAAACTTTTTACGAAAATGTCCAATTTTCACCAAACTTCTACCATGGTGCGTCAGCATTGCGCATGCTCATTAAAGCACTTGATAGTGTTTTGTTTTGACACTGTATGAGCACAGCTGCCTCAGCAGGAATGCAAGCTGCCTTACTGATTAGAGAAAAGCAACGCCTACGTAGAAAAAAACGAAAAGGACGATCGGATTTACCGTCTCATGTGGCCACCAGGGAAATTGGTCCTTTTCCTCAGTACCCACCTGGGTTTGTGGTATGTGATGACAAAAATGGGGTTATGTTTTGCCCCCTTTTTTTTGGTTTTACAGCCCCATAAATAAAAAAATTTGGAAAAAATGTATTTTGGGAAAAACTAATTTTTACGATTTTTTTTATAATTTATTAAGTCATTTTTGATTTAAATTTGAGGGGGCTTAGTAAGGGGGCAAGATTGTACACCGTTTTATAAATGAGCTTTTTTACAGCCCCCTAAAAAGAATAATTTTAAAACAATTAATTTTTGGGAAAAATAAATTTTGAAGATTTTTTTTAATTTATAAAACCTATTTTTGGTTAAAATATGAGGGGGCTTTATAAGGGGGCAAGGTTATACACCATTTTATAAATAAGTTTTCTTTATATTGTTAAAATAAGAACAAATTTTGAAAGCAATTTATTTGTTTTTTTTAAACACATATTTTTATAGAGAAAAAAAAATAATTTTGATTAATTATAAATTTCTGTAAACACCCTATATATTTCCCACAAAAGCCATTGTCCTTGACAGTAATTATACACATAGGCTGCTAAGCAATCAATTTTATTGTAGTAGCAAATCAATACACCCATGATTTACTCGTGCTAATGAAAGCTTTATCTACAGAATGTCCCAAAATTGGCGCATAAACGCTATGGTACTATCGTGGACATGGAATTTAAAACGATTTTTTATTAGCCACCTTTGATTTTTTGAATTTTACTCTATAGTAAATGGGGTATTCTATGTCAGTTTTCGAATGTTATTTTGACAACAAATGCGTCAAATGTATTTTATTAAAATAAATTATGTAAAATGTGTTGCCAGCGAGAAAAGTAGTAAGAAGATATTTCCTTTTTTAAATAATTTTGTTTTAGGATAACAATAAGGCTCTAATCTTCGTAAAACATCAGAGAAATGTTTCTTGTTAATGTCCACTTCGCATAAAACTGGAGATGTTAAAGCCACTATTTTGACCATATATACAATGCAAAAATTGATCGTTTTAAATTCCATGTCCACGATAGTATGTACGTTGTTGGGGCATGCCTAGGGATCCCCAGAAAATTGTAAAAAAAATATATTCTTGGAGATATGCGAAACTTTGAACGCTTATAGCTTAAAGATAACAGCACATATTAACAAAATAACAGATGAATTTTATTTAGAGTTTCCTGAAAATGCCCCAACATCGTACCATCACGTTTATGCTTTAATTTTTGGACACTATGCGTAAACAATATTTCTTGTTTAATTTTTAATTAGACCTGAAATTTGTATTATAAATTAATGGAGCCTAAATTAAGTAGAACAGTTCTTCCTGTTTTTGGGCTAATGGTGAGCTCACAATATCCCCTTCTGACGTTTATTAGGTACATAAATCGTAGCTTTAGACAGGAATAGAAAATTAGGATTTGTAATTTGTTAAATTGAAACCTAATTGGACATTTCGTTGTACCTACATTTGGTTATTTTACGTGGCTACAAAATTTGAATTTTTCGTGTTTAAATTGACTGAAATTATTTGGTATTTTTTAAGGGGTATTTTAAAAGAATACGATTGCACATTTAGCTTATTAAACAATTCTTTTAGAATTAGTCTGTTTTAAACAATAATAAACTGTGTTTTTAAGAGCCCGACACTCAGTCCTTATACCATGTAGAGGGGCTACCGCGGGCTGCGGTGACCAGAATAGACTAAAGGCTAGTTGAACAGATATATGAATATGTGTCTAGAGTAGCCACCTACCACCAGTACAACTAGAGAGAGGCTTGACCTTGCTCTAATTCACCACGTTTTTATGCAAATATTCACGAAACTTAGACCCCAAATATCTTAGTTAATTCTTATCCGATTTTGAAACACTTGGTGTCATTAGAAAGATAATTAATTTTGTAATACTTATTGTTTTTTAAAAATCGTTTTTGGGGTACAATTTAAGAAATAAAACAGTTGTTGTTAGTATAGTTACCCCTGCTTTACACTGTTATTTTTGCAAAACTAGGGCTACAAAACAAAATGTGCCAAACAATAAGTATTTTAAAAGGAGCTAACATTAAATTGTCAAATTTTTAAAACAATTGCTCTAATAATAACGTTAAAAACTGCGGTCTAAGTTGTACACAAGTTTGCATAAAAGAAATGGGTAGTCCGCGGGCTCTTAAAAATAATTTTTTAAGGTTTTTTTAATAAGATTAAATTTGTTAAAATTAAGAATTCCCTAGTCTCACGCAGTGTTTAATAACCTCCACTAATTACTTAATCAAGTTTCTGTGGAAGCCGACGCCTGTTTTGAATATTTTAAGCCATATCCACCCACCATACTAGTTCATGAAAATAGTTCAAATTTATAAACACATAATTTAGAAAGTTAAGGTCTACCCTAAACGCGATATATTTCACCTCAGGTAAAGTTATTTACAAAGGGCTTTATAACGCCAGTCTAAATAAAGTAAAGTCCTTACAGACTAATAATCCTTTATAATGGATAATTATCTAATTTAGAGTGATCCTGCTATTCATGCCGTGAGCTTTTATTAAGATACATAAAGTTGAAAAACACCTACTTTAAAAAAACATAGAAATTATTAAAAAAATGTACAACAGCCTGATTTTTTATATGTGCGGTTAGAACATCTATTCAGGAAGCTAAATTCACAAAATGCACACAAATAAGAGTTTAGGATTGGCATTGTAGCCCCTCAAAAAGCACCCTTCAATTTGCTACATTAGATCACAACAAATCTGCACCATATTTTGAAAATAGGTGCTAAACAAGATTTTAAAAAGATTGCTATGTTGTTTTCATCTATCATTATTACAAACATAATTAAAATGGGCTCTTTATCATGAACTTGACTTCAAGTTAATTGACACTTTATCTACCGCCAAACAAAACACGGTTGTTCAATATACCGCTGGCATAACGAGAAATGTGAAGAGCCTCTTCTAAAATGGAATTATATACACTTTAAGGGCGATTTATAGAACGTTACTTTTACTTTACTTCGGCGTAACTTCACTTCGGCGTAACTTAACAAATTTGCTAAATTTATAGATTGTAAAGTTACGTGAAATTGAGAACAGGTATGCGCATGTGTCTGAACTCGCGACTTCTGACTATTTACACCTGGGCCGTAATTACGGAATATCGCTTCGTACGAATCCTACATAAGAAAACCAACAGGTTTCGTACGAAGCGATATTCCGTAATCACCACTCTTGACAATAAGGGTGAATATCTCATTTTTGCAAATTTAGCGCATAATCGGCCAAGCTCGGCTTTTGACAGTACTACTTACAGCTAAATGAATCAGCAAAGTAGCGCTAAAGTGAAGTATAAATTTGGTAATACATTTCCATGTATTTTAATTTAATTTTCTGTAAAGTTACGCCGAAGTCAAGGGAAAGTAAAGTGAAAGTAACGTTCTATAAATCGGCCTTTCTCAATAACCAAGTGCTTTTGTGTTTAATTTACCGAAATTGCTCTACGTGGAATTAGGGCTAGACCACTAGATTGCATGATCGCTCAGTGCCAGAAATCTCATTTTGAAATAAGACGAGGTGATTTTATTCTCATAGGTATTGACTCTACCATTTTTACAAGAATTTTTGGATGAACTTTTTGTAGTTGTTATAACAACTACAAAAAGTTCATCATAGCAGAAAAATTGTTCACGTTAACTTAGAGCTTTGAAATTTGGCATGTTTGCTGATCACATTTTAAATAAATTTGCCAAAATGGTTATCGTACTGTGCCCGCCCATTTCTGAAATAATGGCGCTTTAAAAATTAAAAATTAGTCCCAACACCCTTAACTAGATTTTTTACAAAATTTTGATTTGACTACTAGTCCTTCTAATTTACAAAGAATTTTTTTATTTTGTATCTTGGTAACTTAAAAAAAAGGCCTCACAAATATTGAGCAAAAGTAGTGCGTTAATTAAGCAAAACGAAATTAATTCCTGTTCTGTGTAAGATGCGAGAAAAAATGTGTATTCTCCCTTAGAACCGCGCACTACTTTTGCTCAATATTTGTGCGTCATTTTTTTTAAGTAACCGTAACACAAAATGAAAAAATGTCTTCATAAATAAAGAGAACTAATAAAAAGAAGCCTGGCTGCCTATTAAAATTATGCAAAAAGCCTAGTAAAGAGTGGTAAAACTAATTTTTAATTATTGAAGCCACATTATTTCAGAAATGGGGCACACTATACAAAAACCATTTTTGTCAAATATTTTTAAACGTGGTCAGCAAAGTGTATGCCTCATTTTAAAGCTCTAAATTTTCATAAAATTTGTCGGTATTTCTCACCCGGCGCATTCACCATTTTCTTACTACGGTGAGAATTTGGCGAAGGAGCCGGGTCAGCATCTCATGTAATTTTACATTCATTCAGTTTTTTTTAAATAACTAAAAAACGGTTTGACAAAGCCTATTTCTGTTTTCTTTTCGTTAATCCCACTTAAAATACGAACCGTTTTTCAAAAAAGCAAACCGTGTATCTTTTATAGCGATTTATGAAATTATCTATTAATGTTGAACAGCCTGTTTGTGCTTTTTTATAAAGCAGTGTGACAAAAGTGGCAAATCCTGTTATATCAAACGATAAAAATAAAGCTACTTACTGAATTAAAAGAGCCAGGTTATGGGCAGTAAAGAGGAGTAGCTTTGCTTTATTCACAATAGCTAATTTGTTGTGTAGAAAACATAAAAATCGATTTTTATTTTCATTTTTATACTATACTGTAGCCTATGTTGGTATTTTATTTATTTTCGTTATTATGTGAACACTTTTATAAGGGTTCTTTTTATGATGAAAAAAAGCGCACGTTCCTAAACTTGATACTAATATTTTATGGTTCTTTATAATAACCCAAGTTTTTTAATGAAGACCTGAATTTTTTTTTTTTGTTGAAACTTTTTTTCTTACGCAAAAATCAACATTTTATAAAAACTGACGGTCAAATAGCGGTATAAGTTTAAAGGCCGATTTATAGAACGTAACTTTCACTTTACTTCCGCTTTACTTCGGCGTACCTTTACAGAAAATTAAATAAAATACATGGGAATGTATTAGCAAATTTATACTTCACTTTAGCGCTACTTTGCTGATTCATTTAGCTGTAAGTAGTACTGTCAAAAGCCGAGCTTGGCCGATCATGCGCAAAATTTGCAAAAATGAGATATTCACCCTTGTTGTCAAGGGTGGTGATTACGGAATATCGCTTCGTACGAAACCTGCTGGTCTTCTTATGTAGGTTTCGTACGAAACGATATTGCGTAATTACCGCCCAGGTGTAAATAGTCAGAAGTCGTGAGTTCAGACACCTGCGCATAACTGTTCCCAATTTCACCTAACTTTACAATCTATAAATTAAGCAAATTTGTTAAGTTACGCGGAGGTGAAGTTACGCCGAAGTAAAGTGAAAGTAACGTTCTATAAATCGGTCTTAAGAGTTGCATGGCTTTGTTTTATACATATTATATTCTAATTTTATTCGCGTGTTGTTAGAAAATAAATTGCCTCCACGCTCCTATAAAAGCACCCAACTGAGTAAGGTCAATATTTTAATTGCTATTTGCTATTACCAAATTTCATGTTTTGCAAAACAGTAAATAAATCAAAAAAAAAAAGTCAGTTATTTAAACGCTTACCAAAGATTCTTTACGTTATTGATGTGATTCTACCAATTTTTATACAAAAATAAAAATTAAATATAAATTTGAAGGTATTTTTGATTATTTTGTCATGACTAGCGTTAAAGAAGAATGTCGCGAAGCATAGAAACTGTGGTTATGTAACGTTGGTCGCCTAAAATCAACAAAAAACACCACTTTCTGGTCATTGCTCAGTGGATTTATAAGAGCTAATTTTAATTAAAAATTGTGCTTACCAGCAACATAAATAAACTAAGCACAAGTTGACATATTCTAGTTCCATCAATTTAAATACAGAATTTTGGCAATTTAGAAGCACTATTTTTTGCCCTTTAAATTGCAAAAATTCTGCATTTAAACCGCGCTTATTGATGAACCTAGAATATGTCAACTTGTGCTTTGTTTATTTATGTTGCTGGTAAGCACAGTTTTTAATCCAAATTACCTCTAATAAACCCACTGAGCAATGAACAGAAAGTGGTGTTTTTTGTTGATTTTAGGCAACCAACGTTACATAACCAGTTTCTATGCTTCGCGACATTTTGCGTTAAAACTCAAAATTGTTCAAAATTTAAAAAAAAATGTGTGTAGTGTTCGCAGGGCCGCGCAGCGTGGCAAGAGAGAGAACGAGGTAGGCGGTGCTCTCTCTCAGAGCAAGAGCGGCAACACCGCTTAAAACAGACCGAGGCACACCATCGATGGATGAAAAAAAATCGAGTAAGCTTAAAAAGCTTGCTTTTTGACTTCGCCTTACTTTTTTATTATTATTATTATTACTGAATGACTTTTTACCATTAAACGTTTTAACAAGTTGCCAATCAAGATTATGGTTTTTTTTTTGAGCAGCCTGTATTTTCTAACGGCTTATTTTGCTTTTGAAATACATGAAATCATGTTTTTGAATGCTATTTTTATAATTTTTCATCTATAAACATTGAAATACGTATGATTTTTGAAGTAAATTGCCTGACTTATTGCATAAACAACATTTTGTATTTGATATGATATTGGCAAATAAAAATAACACATATTTTCTTTAAAAAAAAAGGCGAATGTCGCGAAACATAGAAAATGTGGTAAGGTTGGTCATTGCTCAGTGGGTTTATAAGAGTTAATTTTAATTAAAAATTGTGCTTACCAGCAACATAAATAAACAGCACAAGTTGACATATTCTAAAAGTCCATCAATAACCGTTTAAATACAGAATTTTTGCAGTTTGAAATGCAAGAAAAGTGCTTCTAAATTGCCAAAATTCTGTATTTAAACCGCGCTTATTGATGGACCTAGAATATGTCAACTTGTGCTTGGTTTATTTATGTTGCCGGTAAGCACATTTTTAAATTAAAATTAACTCTTATAAACCCACTGAGCAATGACCAGAAAGTGCTGTTTTTTGTTGATTTTAGACAACCAACATTACATAACCAGTTTCTATGCTTCGCGACATTCCTCTTTAACTTTTAATGCGCAGAAAATCACATCAAGTCTAATTTTTATTTGCCAATACCCTTAACTCATTCTATCTCTAATTTTTTATTTTTCACAGATTCACGACTCAAATCTCTATGGTTCCGACTCCGAAGATGATATTTTCAACGTTTACCACCAGAGTGCAGCAGCGAACGCACTTCTGTATGTTGGATTGGGTACTACAGCAATTGGAAGTGTTATTTTTTTCGTTGGAACGGGTGAAAAAGGATTTAAGACATTAGAACTAAGACTTATAGGTAATATTAATAAAGCTTATCACAGTAATGACAGTTAATGACTGTTTATGACAGTAAGTTACTGTTAATGACAGTTAAAAGCTGTGTAGGGACAGTTTATAACAGTTTTCAACCGTTTATGACTTTAAATGACAGCAAAAGACTGTTATATTACTGTTAATGGCAGTTATACAGGGTGTTACCAAATAAGTAGGAAAAAATTCAGGGGGTAATTCCTGAACCCATTTTAAGAAAAAAAGTTCATATAAACATATTTCCTACTTGTTTGGTAACACCCTGTATACTGTTTATGCTAGTTAGTTACTGTTAATGACTGTTCATAATTGTATTTAACTGTGTATGACTGTTAATGACAGTTAAAAATTGTTTTATTACTGTTAACAACAGATAAACACTGTTAATGGCCTTAAATTACTGTTAATTACAGTTGCTTACTATAACTGACTTTCAATAACTGTTTTCAAGCATTTATTACTGTTAATGACCGTTAAAGGCTGTTTAATGACTGTTTATGACTGTAAAAAGCTGTTTTGTCACTGTTTGTGACAGTTAATAATAGTTTATTACTGTTTTCAACCGTTTATGACTGTTTATAACAGTTAAATGCTGTTTATCACTGTTAATTAAAGTAAATAACTGTTTATGACTGTTAGTGCCAGTTAAAGGTTGCTTAATTACTGTTAATGATAGTTAATAACTGTTTTTTTATCATCCCTGACTGTTAATGGCAATTAAAATCTGTTTAATCATTATTAAGGACTGTTAAAAACAGTAAATTACTGTTGGCAGTTTATCACTGTTAAAAACAGTAAATTACTGTTAAAGACAGTTTATTACCGTTAATGACTGTTAATAACTGTTTTAAACCGTTTATGACTGTAAATGACAGTTAAATGAGATTTAATCACCGTAGTAAAAGTTAATAACAGTTTTTATCAGTTAATGACTGTTAATCACAGTAAATAACTGTTTTACCCAATTAATAACAGCATTAAACAGTTAATTACTGTTCTTACAGTTAATGCCAGCTATTAACAGAGATTTTTGAACAAATTGACTAATAAGAATACTTTTAGGTCCAACATTAGTGGCGTGTGGCCTTCTATGTTGCTTAATACGTATATTGTTGTGCGCATTACCGTCTACATGTCTTAAGAAGAGGCATAAAACACGGCTTAAGGATGCGGTTTGTCCGCACAGTTCAAGCCGATATCCGTTAGCCCCTAATATCCGAAATGACCACATGTCAAGTAAAACGCATGAGAAGCATAAAAAAAAGGTTTGTACACCCTTAATTATTGACCCTTAAGGGCGATTTATAGAACGTTACTTTCAGTTTACTTCGGCGTAACTTCACTTCCGCGTAACTTAACAAATTTGCTTAATTTATAGATTGTAAAGTTACGTGAAATTGGGAACAGGTATGCGCATGTGTCTGAACTCGCGACTTCTGACTATTTACACCTGGGCCGTAATTACGAAGTATCGCTTCGTACGAAACCTACATAAGAAGACCAGCAGGTTTCGTACGAAGCGATATTCCGTAATCACCACCCTTGACAATAAGGGTGAATATCTCATTTTTGCAAATTTTGCGCATGATCGGCCAAGCTCGACTTTTGACAGTACTACTTACAGCTAAATGAATCAGCAAAGTAGCGCTAAAGTGAAGTATAAATTTGCTAATACATTTCCATGTATTTTATTTAATTTTCTGTAAAGTTACGCCGAAGTAAAGCGGAAGTAAAGTGAAAGTAACGTTCTATAATCGGCCTTTAGTCATAAAATAATTAAAATAATATTTTTTTCCACAGGTGTCAATAGTTCCACCTAACCATTCCCTCCCAAGTACGAGCACAAGCGAATTTAAAGACTTCCCTCAGCCCAACCCTAAGACAACGCTTCAAGAGTTGCCCATCCCTGAGATACATTTACAGGAGTCAGTCTCGGCTGCATCGCTAAACGACTCAGTAATTGAGTTACAGAACTTAGACCTAACATTTGACATCGAGAGCCTATCTAGTAACGGGGACGACAGTGTTACGGTGATTGAATCGCACGCGCCATCTAGCGGCGCGGCTAACAAGCTGCAGCGCACTAGAGCTCCTGTTAACGCTACGAATATACCCGAGAGTTGTAGTAATGAAACGACACTGAGTGTAGTCATAGAAAGAAATGACAATAGTGAATCAAGTGATATAAGTGAAAAAAGAAACAGTACTCTACACGAATTTAAAATAACTAATGAAAAACTTACTGAAAAAACTAATAATCCAAAGACTAAAACTAAAACGCATAGCGGGATTGTACTAAGCCCGCTCGATTTAGGACAATAACTGTATTTAATTTATATTTGGGAGTATCAAACAATTTTTAAAGATGTGCTTATGACCAAATTATTTTGGTAGGGTCATAATCTCTGGTCAAATTACGGTCAAATATGGTCAAATTCTTAAAAACTTTTCAACTCTAGGTAATGTCATATGAAAAATTAAATTATGGTGATTTATGTATTATATTTTTACGCATAAATTCCACTAAGCCAATTTTATGTAAAAGGAAATAGCAAAATTAAGACAACAACATTAAAAATTTAGCAAAAAGTGGCAGATTAAAAAAATACTTAGAATTTGACCGAGAATTTGACCAATTTCCCCAAATTTGGGTGATCATATGACGGTAATAATACCTAGTTAAAATCTTGGCCAAATACCACTGGCACATCTCTACAATTTATACATATTTGGGAAATTGTGCTTAATTGTCGCGAAGCATAAAAACTGTGGATATGTAATAATGGTTGCCTAAAATCAACAAAAAACACCACTTTCTGGTCATTGCTCAGTGGGTTTATAAGAGTTAATTTTAATTAAATATTGTGCTTACCAGCAACATAAATAAACAAAGCACAAGTTGACATATTCTAAAGGTCCACCAATAAGCGTTTAAATACTTAATTTTGGCAATTCAAAATGCAAAAAAATAGTGCTTCTAAATTTGTCAAAATTCTGCATTTAATTGTTTTCTAAAAATTAATTTTGCCAATTTTTCTAAGGGGTAAGTATGGAAAAAAATCAAAAAATTCAAAGTCGCCACATGTGTACCAAAATTTGTTAGTTAGCTTATTAAATTGAGTTAAAAACAAATCCGCAATTAGTTTTGGCATAAGAGCCTTAGTTTATTTTTTGCAAAATATGTCATGAGACCCCCTTTGAAATTATTTCGATTTGCGTCCTTGGACAAAAATGGAAAATATCAAAAAAGTCAAACTCGCTTCAGTTACACCAAATTTCGTTTCTGAGCTTATTTAATAGGGTTAAAAACTAATCCACAATCAGTTTTGGCATATAAAAGCGTTTTTAAAAAATGTTAATTTTTGTGTGGTGAAAATGAAAAATTTTGGAATATTTCACCTATTTTTGCATTTTCCACATTTGCTGATGCGATAACGTGCAAATATTTTTTAATTTCCACCAACTAACGTTAAAATAATTCGATTAAAGTAGTTTCACATAAAATTAGATTAAAAAATATTTTTCCTAAAAATCGGCATTTTTGACAATTTTTCTAAGGGGTAGGTATGGAAAAAAATGAAAAAATTCAAAGTCGCCACATGTGTACCAAAATTCGATAGTCGGCTTATTAAATTGAGTTAAAAACAAATCCGCAATCCATTTTGGCATAAGAGCCTTAGTTTATTTTTTGAAAAATATGTCATGAGACCCCCTTAGAAATTATTTCGATTTGCGTCCTTGGACAAAAATGGAAAAATGTCAAAAAAGTCAAACTTGCTTCAGTTACACCAAAATTCGTTTCTAAGCTTATTTAATAGGGTAAAAAACTAATTCACAATCAGTTTTGGCATATAAGAGCGTTTTTTAAAAAATGTTAATTTTTGTGTGATGAAAATGAAAAATTTTGGAATATTTCACCTATTTTTGCGTTTTGCACATTTGCAGATGCGATAACGTGCAAATATTTTTTAATTCCTACAAAATAACGTTATTTTAATTCGATTAAAGTAGTTTCACATAAAATTGGATTAAAAAATAATTTTCCCAAAAATCGGCATTTTTGACAATTTTTCTAAGGGGTAGGTATGGAAAAAAATGAAAAAAATCAAAGTCGTCACATGTGTACCAAAATTCTATAGTCGGCTTATTAAATTAAGTTAAAAACAAATCCGCAATCAGTTTTGGCATAAGAGCCTTAGTTTATTTTTTGCAAAATATGTCATGAGACCCCCTTTAAAATTATGTCGATTTGCGTCCTTGGACAAAAATGGAAAAATATCAAAAAAGTCAAACTCGCTTCAGTTATACCAAAATTCGTTTCTGAGCTTATTTAATAGGGTTAAAAACTAATTCACAATCAGTTTTGGCATATAAGAGCGTTTTTAAAAAAATTTTAATTTTTGTGTGGTGAAAATGAAAAATTTTGGAATATTTCACCTATTTTTGGGTTTTCCACATTTGCAGATGCGATAACGTGCAAATATTTTTTAATTCCTACAAAATAACGTTATTTTAATTCGATTAAAGTAGTTTCACATAAAATTAGATTAAAAAATATTTTTCCTAAAAATCGGCATTTTTGGCAATTTTTCTAAGAGGTAGGTATGGAAAAAAATGAAAAAATTCATAGTCATCACATTTATACCAAAATTCGTTTCTGAGATTATTAAATGGCATTAAAAACAAATCCGCAATCAGTTTTGTCATAAGAGCTCTAGAGTGCCTCGATGTCATTTTGACAGATATTGTCGCCTTATAGAGTGACGACATGCATCATTCTTTCTCTGTCATACAGATAACGTCATTAATTGTGAATGTAAGTTGTAATTGTTGTCACTTTGGCTATAACGTTGATGACGTTATCTGTATGACAGAGAAAGAATGATGCATGTCGTCACTCTATAAGGCGACAATATCTGTCAAAATGACATCGAGGCACTCTAAAGAGCTCTAATTTAATTTTTGCAAAATATATCATAAGGTTTGGCACCCCAATTCAAGTTAAAACTTTTTTACCACTTGAAATTTCTGAGAAACTGTACCAGAATAAACTGCAGCCAGCACTATTTATTTGCATTTTAAATTGTAAAAATTCTGTATTTCATCGCTTATTGATGGACTTATAGAATATGTCAACTTGTGCTTTGTTTATTTTGCTGGTAAGCACAATTAATTTAAATTAACTCTAATAAACCCACTGAGCAATGACCAGAAAGTGGTGTCTTTTGTTGATTTTAGGCAACCAACATTACATAACCACAGTTTCTATGCTTCGCGACATTCTTCGTTAAAATGGCATAGTCAGATAATTTAATGAAATTATTGATCTCAAACAAAAAGTATGTCATTTTAGGCACAATTACCCTATGTCAAAATACAGGATGTCCAAAAATTACGTACTATTAACCCAAAAAATTGTTTGATAATTCTAAAATAAAAACGCTTAGCTAGTACATAAATGGAATTGACGGAAATATTATACAATACTATTAATATTCGATTTTACCTAGGCTGCCAAAATTTGTATTTTATTTTCCAAAAAAGAAACAATTTTAGATTTTTAAATGTTTTCTTGCTTGGGAAATGCAAAACAATGGCAGCGTTAAAATTAAAAAAGGCACGCATTGGTTGATTTTCTGTTAGAAATGTTTTAAACTAACAGAAGCTTTTTCAAAACACAAAAAAGAGTAAAATCGAATATAAATTAAACTATTAGATTAATGTCTGCGATTTTTTTACGTTGCTACGTATTTACGTAATAAGTAAGTAATATTTGCTACTTTTTAACTGTTCTTTCTTTGAAACAATTCTAAGACTTGTAAACACCTATTGTACATTTTTTGATTATTTATAAAACTATTAATAAAATTTAGTTAACGAAATTTTTTTTTATTTCACTTTGAAATTAAAGGCCGATTTATAGAACGTTACTTTCACTTTACTTCCGCTTTACTTCGGCGTAACTTTACAGAAAATTAAATAAAATACATGGGAATGTATTAGCAAATTTATACTTCACTTTAGCGCTACTTTGCTGATTCATTTAGCTGTAATTAGTACTGTCAAAAACCGAGCTTGGCCGATCATGCGCAAAATTTGCAAAAATGAGATATTCATCCTTATTGTCAAGGGTGGTGATTACGGAATATCGCTTCGTACGAAACCTGCTGGTCTTCTTATGTAGGTTTCGTACGAAGCGATATTCCGTAATTACGCCCCAGGTGTAAATAGTCAGAAGCCGCGAGTTCAGACACATGCGCATACCTGTTCCCAATTTCACGTAACTTTACAATCTATAAATTAAGCAAATTTGTTAAGTTACGCGGAAGTGAAGTTACGCCTAAGTAAAGTGAAAATAACGTTCTATAAATGCCCTTAAAAAACTGCCCCAATAATTCGAATAAAATAAATTATCATTTTATTTTAGGTAGATATATAGTAAAATCAAATAAAATATTATTTTTTATAGCTAAACTAAGATAAAAATATCAAAAAAACAGAAATTAAAAAAATCTTACACTAATAGTCCAGTGCCCATTCATTTTCAGCTAAAAACGAATCAACCACTTCTTTCATTGCAAAATTTGGAATTAGTTGATCTTGAGTCAGTTTTACACGAGTAACTGGGTCAAAATGCCCCACTCTCTAAAAAAAAACACCCCAAATTAAATAAATTAAAAAAAAAAACGTAAAATTACAAAAAATTGTGCAAAATAAAAGTTAAGACAATTAAATAAAGCTATAAAAATACCTGTAAATGTTCCTCCAGATCTTTTTTATCATAGGTAATCCCACTAGGAGTGATAACGGGCTCTTGTAAAATTTCAAAACTTATTTTACCACACAAATAGTCTGGTACTTCGCGTTTCTGAAAAAAACACATTTTTTAACACTTTTTTAATACAAAAACGCTTAAAAGTCATGAATTTAATGCTTAGCCACAAATATAGACGCAATTATAGGTAAAAATGTTAAATTTGGGCGAATTACAACAATTTGAAAATTTAGCAAAAAGAGACGCGCACTTTTAAATGAGTTTTTTTCGCATTTTTGAAAATATTAACGGGGTAAAAGTGATATTTTTGGGTTCCGGCACTTATTAAGACGCAAATTGCAAATTTTCACCCCCGTGGAACCAAAAAAACGGCCAAAAAACAGTAAAAAAGCGCAGCACGACGCGAACGACGCTTTTTTTCGAAGCACGGAGAAAAACTAACAAGAAAATCCAAGTCGCCTATGAGAAAATGCTACTTTTGACAGTCATAAAGCTTTCACTTGTTTTCTAAGCCCTCTTAGTTACCTAAACGTGTTTTCTAAGCCCTCTAAGTTAGCCCAACTGCTAATTAACAAATCGCGTTATTAGAAGTTACTTTTCGCGGACAAAAACAATAAATATAAGACTTACCCTTCGTTTTTCGTCTACTTTACAAAACAGGTTGTTTAGCTCGCTTAAATATGTGTCGCATTTGTTTTCTATGTCATTCCTTATGTCGTTAATGTTATCTTTAGATTCGTTGCTTTTTTCAAGTTTCTCAAGTTGATTTTTTTTATCTTCTTGAACTAACATGTTTAAATAGCTTTGCAGCTCGATTTCTTGTGCAATTCTTCGTTCTTCTTGTACAGCGAAGCGTTTTTTGCGAGCTGCGCGAATTTGGGAGGCTATATCATCGCCAAAGTTTTGTTTCTGGTCGCGCGCTAAGTCCGAAGCGCGTTGCAAATGTTTAACGGCTTCGTCATAGCACTCTATTTCCATTAGAGCTTGTCCTAGGAAGAAATGCCCTTTTACTAGGTTAGGATCCATTTCTAGGGCTCTTCTACAATCAACGCAAGCGTCATCCCATTTAGAAAGCTTTAGATAAGTCAGGGCACGGTTTGTGAAGTAGTGTGCCACTTCTGGGTTCTTTATCTGGAAGAATACGTTTGTTTTTATGGTTTAAGGGAAACCTAACCTAGAAATCACTTACTATGGCTTTACTGTAGCAGGAAACTGCGTCGTCGTATTTTCTTAGGCTGAACATACGGTTTCCTTGGTCCTTTAACTCTTTATCTGTTAGATTTGCAGTCGAATACATGTGTTTACTCATTTTGAGGCGTTTTTGCTGAATTTCGCGCTTAAAAAGTTGTCCTGTACTTTTGGACGTTTTTTACATACTTTATAAGCTACTTTTGTATATTTTTGAATCTAGTAAAGCATGTACAACATTTTTGGTTTAGATAACTACAAAAAATAGTTGTTTTTACGCTTGAAATGGTTTATTTACTTCGTTTCTGTCAAAATAGAACAAAAAATGACGCATCTGTCAAACAAGCGTCATGACGCACGGAGTTTTTAAAAGCGCACGGAGATTTACACCATGGGCGTAGCAAGGGTTGGGCTAACCAGTAGCGTCACCAAATATTTCAAAAAAATCAATTTTTTTGCCGTTTGTGGTTTAAAAACGTCAAAGTAACGCCAAAAACTAACCTGAATAATCAAATTTGATAAAAACAAGCTGTGTTTTTACAAAAATAAGCCAAATAATTGTACATATTGCTAAAAATAAACCAAAAAAGCTTCATTTGAGGTGATAAAAATGTTTTCAACATCTACTCCTTTTGCCTTGGGGCGATACAAAGGTTCAGATTTTGATGTTATAAAAGAAAAGTCCAGAGAACGTTTTAATACGTTTTGCTCTGGTATTTCTCGTGCTTCCAGGGTGACTATTAATACCCAGTCATCTAGGGGTAAGTTTTGGTAAAATTCGAGTTTTTTTGCCATGTTTTTCATTAATTAAACTTTGTGAGGTTATAACCTGTTTCACAGCCAACCTTGATGTTTTCTATGTGCAAATAATTGAAGGTAGACTTTTGTCAAAGAAGTGTCACCATTTTTTGGGGCTTTTTAAGTGGTTTTTAGGTTTTTTTTTGTTCAAAAAATGTGGGACACTGCAAGTAAAAAAAGTATTTCAAATTATTCAAATGTTTTGTCTATTTTCTCGCCTGCCCCATCTATGGGAGGGGGCTCACGTATAATTACGCCGCCGACAGGATATGATGGTTGTTTTTTTGTAAATTAGTGCCTCATTTTTTAGTTAATGGTTTTATTTTTCAGGTAGTCAAGCTTCAAGAACAGACGAGCTATCAGAAGATGTGGTCTCTTTTAAGAGCGCTGTTATATTTAATTATTTCTTGCGGCTGTCGTCTGCAGAAAAAATTAATTTTATGACTAGATTAATTTTGAAAATGCGCTCTTCTAGAGGCGCAGCTAGTGTCTTGAATATGTTTTTTCCACTAGGGACAAAACTTACAAGTTATTCACTTATCACGTAAGTTTTTTGAGTGCTACAGAAACTTAAGGCCCCATCGTACACTAAAACTAAGAGCAGTTTTGAAAACTAGAAAAATGGGGCTATTAAACCATTTTTGATTCACTAGAATTGGATTATTGGTTGTGGTACAAATTTCACTTGAAACCAAAACCACTTTTTGGGTTTTTTAAAATGAGGACGTGTTACTTCGAAGTGACACAAAAAATGAAGGCCCCATCGTACAGTAAAAATAAGAGCAGCTTTGGAAACTAGAAAAATGGAGCTATTGAATGGTTTTTTTTTTTATTAAAATCGGTTTATTGGTTGTGCTACAAAATTCACTTGAAACCAAAACCACTTTTTGATATTTTTAAAAAGAGAGTAGTCAATTTGAAGTGACACAAAAAATGAAGGCCCCATCAAACAGTAAAAATAAGAACAGTGTTAAAAACTAGAAAAATGGAGCTACAAAATAGATTTTGCTTCATTAAAATCGAATCATTGGTTGTGGTACAAAATTCACTTCAAACAGAAACGACTTTAAAGTTTTTTAGGAAAGGAGGCAAGCCACTTTTGAGTGCCACAGAAAATGAAGGCCCCATCGTAAATTAAATCTAAAAACAGATTTAAAAACTAGAAGAATGGGGCGACAAGCTGTTTTTTATTTTATTAAAATCAGGTTATTGGTTTTAGTGCAAAATTTACTTAAAAAAAACACTGTTTAAATTTTTTAAGAAAGGTCACGAGCCACTTTTAAGTGCCACAAAAAATGAGAGCCCCATCGTACATCAAAACTAAAAACAGATTTGAAAACTAGAAAAATGGGAGTACAAAATAATTTTTCTTTCATTAAAATCGGTTTATTAGTTTTGTTAGAAATTCACTTAAAACAAAAACCACTCTTTATATTTTTTAAGTAAGGTCACGAGCCACTTTTAAGTGCCACAAAAAATAAAGGCCCCATCGTACATTAAAACTAAAAACAGTTCTAAAGACTAGAAAAATGGGGCTACAAACTAGTTTTTCTTTCATTAAAATCGGTCCATTAATTGTGGTACAAAATTGACTTCAAACAAACATATTTTTTTCAGCGATGAGTCCAATTTTACATTTGACACGATTTTGGAAGATCATAACAGGTCCCTCGAGGGGAAAGCCCTTGCTGCTTGTTTAACCGACGATGTAGCTTGGTTTGAACGATTGTCCGAGGACAAACAAGTTGCTTTAATTATAAGTAAATCACAATAAAACCACTTTTTGTTTAAAAGTAGTAAAATGTTGAAAAAATGCTTTTAGACAAAAAGTGGCTCTTTTAAAGCAAAAAAATATCTTTGGTATGAAAAAAAAACCTTTTATGTTAAAGAAAAACATTTAATGTTATCTTTTTTTGGTAGATTTAATGCGAATAAGCGGAGGTCGAATCCAAAAAAGGATTTACGTTGAATTAATTCGGCAATTTAATCGTCAGATTTCAAACTCATTTCCTGTCAAATTTTCCTCATATAAGGCTGATCCTTACTGGGATTTCCTAGACAGTAACATTAACAGGGAGCGGTATATCGAGGAATTCCCCCCTTATGTCGAACACCCCCCGCATGAAGTTAGTTTTTAATTTTAAACCACTCTTAAAGGGCGATTTATAGAACGTTACTTTTACTTTACTTCGGCGTTACTTCACTTCCGCGTAACTTAACAAATTTGCTTAATTTATAGATTGTAAAGTTACGTGAAATTGGGAACAGGTATGCGCATGTGTGACTTCTGACTATTTACACCTGGGCGGTAATTACGGAATATCGCTTTGTACGAAACTTACATAAGAAGACCAGCAGGTTTTGTACAAAGCGATATTCCGTAATCACCACCCTTGACAATAAGGGTAAATATCTCATTTTTGCAAATTTTGCGCATGATCGGCCAAGCTCGGCTTTTGACAGTACTACTTACAGCTAAATGAATCAGCAAAGTAGCGCTAAAGTGAAGTATAAATTTGCTAATACATTCCCATGTATTTTATTTAATTTTCTGTAAAGTTACGCCAAAGTAAAGCGGAAGTTAAGTGAAAGCAACGTTCTGTAAACCGGCCTTTTTAAGCAAATTTTTTTTAAATATTTTTTTAATTTTTTTAAACACCAGGTTTTTCTTTGCTAATTTTCCAGGACTCTCTATCTGACCCAAAGGACCCTCTCGACATTGAGGTCGCCGAAGGTCGAAAACAATGGCGTTTATCCATGGACACTTTACGAGCCAACATAAACGCGAAAATAAAAATCGAAAATGAAAAATATCGTCTTGAAAATGTTGTTCCTGTTAAAAAACCAGAAACTAAAACTTCTTCAATTACCCCAAAAGGGGGGGCAAGTAAAAAACCATCCCCTTCCAAACCAGCCTCCCCAAAAAGCCCCAAAAAACCCCAATTCAAAGAGC
Source organism: Cartodere bifasciata (assembly GCA_963920755.1). Classification (NCBI taxonomy): domain Eukaryota; kingdom Metazoa; phylum Arthropoda; class Insecta; order Coleoptera; family Latridiidae; genus Cartodere; species Cartodere bifasciata. Next base: position 18,125,522 of record OY987198.1, read on the forward strand.
CTTCAGAGTTAGACTGGTTACAATTGCTGCCAATTTGGATTATTAAATCAATTTTTGGTTATTTAGATGACAAAAGTATGCAAAATGCTAGACTGGTTAATGCTTTTTGGTTCGACGTTGTAGAAGATGTAATTCAGGAGCAAAAAATGCGAAAAGTTTTGAATGATTATATCGCAAAATGTAGGGTAAGTAAAAAAAATTGCAAGGGGAGTTTTTTGTACAAAATTTAATTGTCTACAAATTTGCAAAGAATGGTTTTTTGTGTAAAACGAATAATAACTGAGATAGCAGTGTTAAAACAGGAAGAAATTAAAAAAAAACATGGCTGCTGCATGTTTTACATAACCTCGAACTTACATAGCCTAAAATTTAGCTATTTGCACAATTTAAGCGTTTAAAACAAGAGTGAGTTGATTTTTTATAAAAATAAACATTTTATAAGATAGTCTTTGCAGTAATCCAATGCATTATTTGCAAAAAGATGTGCATTTTTTATTTTATTAAAAATAGTCTAAATTTGTTTTTTTTTCTAAACGCATAGGGGTATAAAAAATTGCAAAATGCATTTTAATACAGAAAAACGAGTCTTTAATTTACAAAGAAAACTTTTTTTTTCAAAATTAACACCAGCCGAAATATGAATTTTTTTCAACTTTGGGGGTGCTTTTCACCCCCTATTTATTGTCCAATTTATTTCAAAAACAATACGGTTCTTCCTTTGAATAAAATTAATTTTTGTACCAAATTTCAAGTCAATCCAATAAACCGTTCTTGAGTTATCGTGTTTTCAAATTTTTCTAGGACAAAAAATAGGCAACCTATTATACACACCTTCTGGTCATGATTCTTAAAATTAGGCGCTAGTTTTGCACTACACTTTTAAAATTTGGGCGAAATCAGTTTAAATTTTTCATTTTGGACGTATAGGCCCTTGTTTCGACACTTTAAAAAGTCATCATCAGTACACAAAATCTACAAAATCTTGTTTTTTGCGTTTTAGGCCAACTTTAACAACTTGTTTACGAATATACCGTCAACACAAACTAAAAATGTTGCTCCATCCAAGTTTATAATGCAAAATAGGAACAAAATGAATAAGCAACTAAAAGCCTTGTATAAACGAGGAGCTGCGCTGAAAAAAATAACTACAACAAAGGATAAAACTATAGATATTGCATTGATAACAGATGCTTTCCAATCAATAAATGATGCAGTATCATATCCATTACAAAAGTTAAGAATTTTTCCAAGGAATATCGTAAATACTTCATATTTTCCGCTTTTCCCCGCCAATGAATATGATGATACTTGTGAAAAAATTAATCCAACAGTTGTAAAAAGTTTTGACACAGAAGAGGATTCGAAATCAATGGCTACAACTTCTTCTATACCGAGTATTATTTTATCTACTATGGATTTACTAGAAACTTGGTGAACAAAAAAAAAGGTTTAAATATAATTTTTGATTATAATAAGACTACTTGTATTAAATTTATTAAATAAAAAGAGTTTACAACTTTTTAAACTTGCGTTTTTATTTTTCTTTTATAGAAAACTTTACAGAAAATCTTCTTGAAAAATTCTGTTGAGTCTTAAGATAATTTCTTACCTTGTAAAAAATATACAACAGCCAGATTTTTTTGTGCGGTTAGAACAGAATTCAGGAAGCTAAATGCACACTAATAAGAGTTTAGGGTTGGCGTAGTAGCCCCCCAAAAGCCCCCTTTAATTAGGAAACTTAAGATCACGATGGATCTGCACCAAATTTTGCAAATAAATGCTGACATTTTAAAAAAATATTTGGAAAATTATTCCGCTATGAAAATTCTTTGTCCCCCTAAATGCCCCCCAAAAAGATGTTGGATTTGCAACATATTTTGTAAACAGATGCAAAATATATTATTTTTTTGTTTAATTCTTTTATCCTATTTGAAAGGACATTTAAAAAAAAGTATTAATTATAATTGCATCTATTTGCAAACTTTGGTGTAAATCCAACATATTTTGGGGGACATTTTTTTAAAGTAATAATTTTTCCAAAAATGTTTTTAAATCTAATTTAGCACCTATTGTAAAATTTTGTGCATATCCATTGTAATCTAATGTGGAAATTTAAAGGGGGCTTTTGGGGGGCTACCACGCCAACCCTTAACTCTTATTAGTGTGCATTTTGTGAATTTAGCTTTCTGAATAGAGCACATATAAAAAATCTGGCTGTTTTTTTTACTATTTTTGGCATAATAATGGTGAAATAAATTAGGAAATAAAAAAAATCTGTTTAGGCTTAAAAAAATATATTAAAAAATTATAAAAAAACATTTCGTGCTTATTGTAAAATTAAAAATATTTGTTTAATACCTGAAAGACATGAGGGCAATATTTTTTAGCAAAAATTACGTATGCTGCTTTTGAATTTTTGTTTAATTTCGTATTTTCACTGTGTTTATTCCAAACGTGTAAAATGTAACTTTTTTCAGTTGCTTCAATTACTCGCGATAAATCTCTTGATTGAAAATAATAACGCCAGTCCATCCATCCAATTGGATAAAAAACTTCAGGTTTGTATATTTTAAAGCCTTCACATTCGTATTTGGATAAATTGGACACATATCTTACGTGGCATAATTTTTTTACCATTCTAAAATAAAAAACAAAATTGTAGTCACTAAAAATAGCCCAATCATTCTAATAATGCCCCCAGAGAAAAATCCCAACCAAGATCTGCTTATGCAGGTTTGTAGGCACTACCCCCAGAAATATAAAAGTGTAAAATTCCCACAAAATTTCCGTGACGTTTAGCCCCCATCTTGCATAGAAGTGGGGAGTTAGTTTTTTGTTTATACCTAAACTATTCGGCACTTTTGAAAAAAGTTTTAAACATTTTTAGGAACATTATTTTATTAAGAATACAATCATTTTTAAAAAAATAATAAATCACCAATGTGAACGATTTAATAGCACTTTGAAAATGTGTTAATTTGGTCCTACAGAGAACGCTGCAATCTATGCTTCAGGGCTCTATGACTAAGATAGACGATTTTGATGAAATAAGGTGATTTTCAAAGAGCTATAGAATCGTTAATATTAGTGATACATTATTTTTTTATAAATAATTGTATTCTTATTAAAATAATGTTCCTAAAAATTTTTAAAACTTTTTTTAGAAGTGCCAAATAGTTTAGGTATTAACAAAAAACTAACTCCCCACTTCTATGCAAGATGGGGGCTAAACGTCACGAAAATTTTGTGGGAATTTTTCACTTTTATATTCCTGGGGATAGTGTCTACAATCCTGCATAAGCAGATCTTGGTTGGGATTTTTTTCAAAGGAACCTACAAATTTTAAATAGAATGATTGGGCTAAAAACACCTTATGAGGTTTTTATGAATTAAAAACAAACCCCTGGTCGTATATAAAACTAAGAACAGTTTCAGAAACTAGAATAATGCGTGTACAAAACTGCACTTGGTTTATTTAAATCGGTTAACTTTTAGTTGTATAAATTTGCCTCTAAAGATCACTTTTATTTTTTTTGTCTTCAAATAAAATGCTTACCTTGAAATAACTCCTGGGCCATTATTACCCCATAGCTCCCCATTAAAATTCTTTCTCAAGTCATTAACACACATATTAGCAAACCTTTGACCGGTTTCGTCGCTAGAAAAGTTAATAATACCAGCAGCTGCATTTGTAGAAGACTCCAAACCTGTATAATTTGGGGGCAAATCTTCCAAACTTTTTATTACAATTATGTCAAGATCTAAGTATGTCCCACCGTATTTCCAAAGCGTTAAGTATCTGCAAGACAAAATTATGCTAAATTATATAAAAAAACATTTTTTTATAAAAAAAATTGAGGTTTAAAAGTCTATACGAGGGTTGTCTTTTATATTTAGCATATAGACAAATAAGGGGCGCCACCAACGGCACCACAAGTGCCAAACAAACCCTTCAAGTTTATTAAGACTATACCGAAAGTTTTGTTAAGATACGACAAGTGGTTTCGCCACAATTAATTTTTTAGTTAACCTCGCGAGCTGCAAGGAAACCTCTTTTTGGCTTCTTTACATAAGATGCTTATTGTTAATTTTTTTTCATGTAAATTTATAATTGGTCGCGGTTTTGTATGCGATTTATGAAATTTCACAGCCGAACAGACTCAAAATTCTGTCACTAAGTCTACTTTTGTGCCTTCCTAAAAATTGGGCTGTACAACAGAAAATAATTTTTTTCACATTTAACTGTTTATGTAATATTCTTTAAATTGGAGTCATTATATTGCTTTAGAATGTCTTAATCTTGTGGTGTGTCACTTGTGCATTTTCCGCGGGTTTAACTGGCGCAAAGCATCCATGTATTTCCGGGGCACTCCGCCTGTTTTTGGTAGAGCTGTCTTAGGATGGGCGCTAAGACTGGTAGGTCCATGTTTGAATTTTAAGAATCAGCAGGAAATAGTCTAATGATGTCGCGAAAAGTAAAAATTAACTGGGCTAGGCAAAGCCAAAATATAAAAGACAACCCTCGTAAAAACAGGTTTAAATAAAGTCGAAAACAAGAGCGGGTTAGAACAGTAAGAGTGATAGATCATTTAAAAAGTTAAACTTCGCAGATAGCTCATTTTTTATGACTATTTTTTTTATTTTTATATAATTGTTACACATTCTATATGATACTCATCGCAGTATTTGATTAAAAAGGTGCATTTTTTGTTTTATTGAAAACAACGTAAAACTTATTTTTTTTGTAAACGGGTGGGGATACAAAAAAATTACTAGATGCTTTTTTATAGGAAAAAATACAATCTTTAATTTAATTAAGAATATTTTTTTTTCGTAAAGTTGATATTAGCCGAAATATGAATTTTTTTTCTACTTTGGGGGTGTTTTTAACCCTCTATTTATTGCTTGATTTTTTCCAAAAACTATAGGGCTCTTTCTCTAAATGGGATTGATTTTTGTGTTAAATCTCAAGTCGATCCGATAAACCGTTCTTGAGTTATGACTTATGGTGGTCACAAATTTCGTTACAGACAGACAGACGGACAAAAAATAGAAGACTTAAAAAGTCATGAAACGAACGAATCTGCAAAATTTTTGCTTTAGGACGAATATTAACGATTTTAGAGAAGGTCCGAGTAATCGCAATATACTCTTCGACTTTGTCTGCGGAGAGTATAATAAAGGCGGAAATAACAGTTTTTTTGGTACGAAAGTCCAAATTTTTTTGAAGCAGATAAATTTTACAAGTATAATGAATGAAAAAAAAGGGGGCACATTTAAAAACTAACCTTAAAACATCGCTTGCATGGGACATGGGGTATTTGCTGTTTTCTAATTTCCCACTTTCATAAATTCTTCGCAAAGGAGTATTATTTACGTATTTTTCAAAGTTTAAGTAGTGAAAATGAATATTCGTATAACTACTATTTAAAGCCTCGATTATTCGATCTTCTTCCGTTCCCTCGTTTTTTACAACCCCCGGTGAAGTAAAAAGCAAATACACTTCTCTATTTGGATTCATTTTTGCGGCACTTTCAACTGCACATGCTTGCCTCGCGGTTAAAACAATTTTCCCTTTTTTGTACGAATGACACGACGTTTCATGAAAGAAAATGCTGTCCCCTTTTGAGGGGCTGATTTCAGAAATATCAGGTAATGTTGCTTCGTTTTTGACTCGGTAACATTGTATATTGTCCACTTCCTCGAAGCTCGTGAAAAACTCTGGAAATATCGTGTTGCCAAATAGCAAATACAGAAAAGATAACACTACAAAAATCAGCACAATTATGTATCTTTTGTACCAATTCATTACTGCAAGCTTCTAGAAAAAAAAACGCAAAAGTTAGGTTAAGTCTTTTTAAGTTTTTTTAAAATTTCGTACCTGTTTCTCGGTGAGATAAATTTAAACATAAACTATTGGGCCTAAACATTACTTTTTGGTAACACGTTTTTAACTAATCATTCTTTTGTAGAATAAAAATTCTTTGGGTTAATTTATGGCGTAAGGCTTTTTGCAAAGCCAAAAACATATGATTTTGACACACCGGGGCTTAGAAAAATCTGTAATTATATAGGAAACTGTAATTTTGCAGAAAACTGTAATTTCTGCAGAAATCTGTAATTTTGCAGAAAACTGTAATTTTGCAGAAAACTGTAATTTTGCAGAAAACTGTAATTTTGCAAAAAACTGTGATTTTTACAGAAAACTGTAATTTTTTATTAAAAAACGCGCCAAATTCAAAATGATAGCGTTTTTCTCAGCTTTTTCTGCTCTTTATCACTTTTTCTTCGTTTTCTGCGGCTATTTAAGAAAACAATGTTGTTTTTATACCAATTTTACCATTGTTATAAACATATGATTTTGAAAAATCTGTAACTTTTAGGGAACTGTAATTTTGCAGGAAACTGTAATTATCACAGAAAACTGCAATTTTTACAGATTTTGAAATTCAAATTTTAAACTTTTCAAGTTCGGAGCGTTTTTATTTGCTTACTAACTTAAACTAAAGGACTAAATGTTAATTTTGCATCGAATAAAGGATAAAGAATAAACAAAAAAGCAAGGGAATAATTAAAAATAGCATATTTTGGTAAAATAAAACATTTATTATTGTTCTTTTCCTGCCCAATGCCCGTACAATTTTCGGTTACAAATCAACCTAATCGACAAAAAATACAGTATTTCCATTAACGAAAGCACAGAAAAACCGGTAAAGAGCCCCAGCAAGCCCCCAAAATTAGCCAAAAAGTCCGTATAACCATAGAGTTCGCATCTTTTCGTTGATATAAAATGTCCAGTTTTGAAATAAATCGTTAGTGTCGTTGTGCTGTTACTAAAAGAAAAACTATGTTTTAAAATAATTGGGGAATAGTTTTTGGTGTTTTTTTTACAATGTATCTTTTATTTGATGGAAAGTATCATGGGCACTTTGAGTAACTTCAACGTTGTAGTTCAAATCAGTGCAAATTGGGCGACATTGACATTCGGAATCGAAAGAATGATTACTACTTTGGAATTTTCTTAGGGCTAGTTTTTGGTATCGTTCTGCAACAGAAAAAGGTACGAAAATTCTGCTTTGGGAATAATTTTAAACGCTCGGTACCTGTAATGTTTTTCACGCACTTTATTTTGGACAAATCGCAAATCTTAGTATTGTTTTCTCCTGCAAAAAATAACCATTTAAAAAGGGCTGCTTATTTTTGTAAGGCAAACTTACGTGGCATAAAAAAAGTGACGCATTTGCAATGTTTTAAAGTCATATTCGTTAAGCATTCAAATTTACAGTTTAGTGAGCTGTAAATCTTGAAATATTTAAGTTTTCTCTCGGAGCGAAAATAACATTCACGCCTCCTTTGATTGTAAATTTTAACCTTATCGTACGAGCTTATCATTGAAGGGCTTACTGCGACCAAAACGTCTTGATTTAACGAGATTTTGAAATGGTCTTCACTTGGTCGGGGAAAGCGAAGCGGTATATGCAAACTGACCTAAAATTTGATTTTATAAGAGCCCGACTACTCATTTTCTCTTATGCAAACTTGTGTACAACTTAGACCGCAGTTTTTAACGTTACTATTAGAGCAATTGTTTTAAAATGTTGAAAATATAATATTAGCTCCTTTTAAAATACCTATTGTTTGGCACATCTTGTTTTGTAGCCCTAGTTTAGCAAAAATAACAGTTTAAAGAAGGGGTAACTGTACTAAAAATAACTGTTTTTCTTTTTTAAATTCAGCCTCAAAAACGATTTTTAAAAAACAATAAGTATTACAAAATTAATTATCTTTCTAATGACACCAAGTTTTTCAGAATCGGATAAGAATTAACTAAGATATTTGGGGTCTAAGTTTCGTGAATATTTGCATACAAACGTGGTGAATTAGAGCAAGGTCAAGCCTCTCTCTAGTTGTACTGGTGGTAGGTGGCTACTCTAGACACATATTCATATATCTGTTCAACTAGTCTTTAGTCTATTCTGGCCACCGCAGCCCGCGGTAGCCCCTCTACATGGTATAAGGACTGAGTGTCGGGCTCTTAAGAGTAAAAATACGTTAAAAAAAAGTTAAAAACCTTGTAGCCATGTGAGTTTTCACCACATGTTAGGTCAGACCTTTTAACTGTGGTCACCAAAGTTACTTTTAGCGAATGTTTTGTACCAGATAATAGCGCTCTTTTCGGATATGTATTTATTTCGTTAATATTTTCATAACCATCTTCCAAACTCCAATTTCCTGACGACATATTCGTAAAATGGAAATTCGAGTAGTGTTTAACATTTTCGTTGAATATTTTGTTTCTGTCCAAAAAATTAAACGTGTAACAGATTCCTTCATCCGTTATTAATTTTACGAAACTTGAAGTACAGTTTTTACCGTAAAATATACACTCCTTCATTAGAAAATTTGGTTTGGTCTTTAAAACAAATTATTAGGAAAAGTTTAGGATTTTTTTTTGCGGGGCTTACCTTGTCCAGGATTTTGTAAAACGCATCGCTGGAATAATCTATGTTTAGGGTAGATTTGTTATTTTTTACCTCGCCGCAAAGTATACTTTTGTACTTTTTAATATTTGCGCTACAAAAAAACACAAACTTTTGATAATTTTTCTGTCTAAAATTAAGCTGTAAAAATACCTTTTACTGTTATTTTTCTTAAGTTTATTTATCTGAAATTTGACCTCAGGGCAAATTGTTACAGCAGGAAAAGGCGTTTCATAAATAGGGGTAGCTTTGGAGTCAAACGTAACAATAACTGCGTTGCTATCCCATTTTTTATAAACAGCGTATAAAGTAATGCTAAGCCCAAAAATGCATGCACTAAAAGTTAGAAACCACCAAAATCTAAAAGAAATGATTTTTTAGCCCAATCATTCTAATAATCCCCCCAGAAAAAAATCCCAACCAAGATCTGCTTATGCAGGATTGTTGGCACTACTCCCAGGAATATAAAAGTAAAAAATTCCCACAAAATTTCCGTGACGTTTAGCCCCCATCTTGCATAGAAGTGAGGAGTTAGTTTTTTGTTAATATCTAAACTATTTGGCACTTTTGAAAAAAGTTTTCAAAATTTTTAGGAACATTATTTTAATAAGAATACAATTATTTTTAAAAAAATAATAAATCACCAATGTAAACGATTTTATAGCACTTTGAAAATGTGCTAATTTGGTCCTACAGAGAACGCTGCAATCTATGCTTTAGGACTCTATGACTAAGATAGACGATTATGATTAAATAAGGTGATTTTCAAAGAGCTATAAAATCGTTAATATTAGTGATTATTTTTTTAAAAATGATTGTATTTTTATTAAAATAATGTTCCTAATAATTTTCAAAACTTTTTTCAAAAGTGCTAAATAGTTTAGTTATTAACAAAAAACTAAATCCTCACTTCTATGCAAAATGGGGGCTAAACGTCACGGAAATTTTGTGGGAATTTTTCACTTTTATATTCCTGGGGGTAGTGCCTACAATCCTGCATAAGCAGATCTTGTTTGGGATTTTTTTCTAGGGAACCTATAAATTTAAATGATTAGGCTATTTTTTAAACACATTAAAATTTAAAAAAAATTAAAGTCTCTTCCTAAATTTGTGTGTTTTGTAATTACCTTTCGAAGCAAGTTCGTTTTTCGCCAAAATACTTAAACCCATGAATCGTGGTACATCTGCAATATTCCCTAAAATAATCGCGCACTCCCTTAAAAAAACTTCTTTTAGTTTTTTGATCAGATGTTAGATCTAAAAATCGAACTCCCGGATTTTTTTCACGCCGGCGGTTTGATGACATTTTTTTCGCTTTGGAATTTCGGATCGTAATGAATTTTCAGGAATGGAATGGAAAACTAATTAAATTAATTAAAATTACGGTCATTAGAATAAATAAAGGTGCGGTGTTAGATGATAATAGATGGTTTCAATTTTGTTGCAAAAACTAATTATTTCGTAAAGGTTTTATGCCTCTCTTGGGATTTAAATGTAGGTTTTAGATTAGGTAATTGACAGCATTAAATTAGTAAATTAATTCACGATTTAGAAAGAAAGATGTGGTTGCTAATTTTTTATACAAAAAAAAGCTTGTTTAATTGTTTTTTGTCAGTCCACTAATTGTTTATTTTTTTTGTGAATCCTGATAAACACTCCTGAGTAAATATTTTTTTCAAAGTCTTATTTAATGCACACAAAAGTAAAATAAATAAAACCATGTAGTTCATAGGTCATTTTATAATAAAAATAAATAATACAGATAAGGATTTTGTTGTTTTATAATATCCACAAATAAAGGCATGCTATAGATCCGGCTGTTAGTCAAATAAAATAATCGTGAACGCATAATTTTTCAATTAAAAATCTAAAGTACAATACAATGTCTTAAAAATAGTGATTTTTGCTTAAAAAAAAATGTTTGACTTCCTAATAACTTTGACTCTGTTCAACAGCGTTTTGTGCATTTTTCCGTTTTTGTTTATCTCCTTTTTTGGTAAGACTAAATCCCTCTAAAACACATAACTCTTCTGTAACAATTTGTATATTTTTATTTGTCCTTTTTCAGTACTAAAAATCTGCAGATCAATATGGTTTACTACCCTATCGCAAATTCACCCCGATTTCGAATTTGTCCGCCCGAGCTCAATACGAAGTTTACTCGACACCCACAGAAACCAAGCCATTGTAACCGTTTTGCTATCGGTTAAAGGACCTGCACAACCGGAATATGTTCGTCGCCACTTACACGTAATTTTTCAAAACTTCAAAACTTTTTTTTTTAAGTTTTTAAGCATTTTAGGAAGTAGTCAATCGTAGGATCAAAAACGGTGGTCTAGCCTTTCCAAGATTAAGACAATGCTTGACTATTAAGTGTGGGACTTACGCCTGGTCAAAGATTAAGTTTGATCTGGACCAGAATTTAACACAAGCATCGGTTAATTTTAAAGGACGACCTGTTTGCGAAAGCAATATTCAGGTGAGTTTTAACCTCAACTTTGGTACGTAGCGACATCTACAATTGGAGAAAAATCATAAGTTTGACTAAAGAATCTTTAAATTTGGACTTTTAGCTTTGTTTTGGCTTTTGGATCAAAAAAATCGGCCCAAAAATAATCAAGTTACAAGCAGTTTAAAAAAAGTCCTCAAAAAAAATGCGCGAAAATGATGACAACTTTCAACTCGCCACAACTTTTTTATTTTTAGTCTTTTTTGTCCCAAAATGTAAATTAGTGTAGCCTTAAAATGTCCTTATCAAAACCCAAAAGTTTTAAAACCCCAGTTCAAAAACTTGATTTTATACAGGCAGTTTACAAAGATCCTGTCATCAGGATCATGTCAAGGATAACGCTGACCAATTTTAAAACACCTGTAACTTGCTTAATACACGTCCAATTTTAAAAATTAAAACGATAAAACAATGCTAAGATCCCAAATTTAAAAGTTCCTAAGCTTTTTTTATGATCTAACACCTTTAGTAGATGGCGCTGCTGGTCAAAGCTAGGCTTAAGTTGCTGCTTCTTAAAACTGGGCGCGCCACCTGGTGTTCGATTTTTAAAGTACTTTAACTAAAAAAAGTTGCAAATTTAGAGTTTTGGCTTTGATATACTGTTTAAATTTTTAAAATCCGACATGTATTAACAAAGTTATAGGCTATTTAATTTTTTTTGCAGGACTACGTCAGTGGGCTAGTTTCAAAATATTTACTAGCGAACGCACCGCCCTGGCAAGTGGTTATAATACCAACTAGCGAAGATCGGCACTATTTATTGTTTAAAATGCATCATTTACTTCTTAGCGAAGGTTTAAACATCGCTGACTTACTTCCGGTTTTACCACCAACGCGTCAAAACCCAGCGGGGTACTTTGCGGCAAAAAGTCCTTTAGTTGACGTTTTTAAAAAACCAACCGCGATTCCGCATTTAAGGGATAGAATAGGGGAAGCGTTTTCGAATAATTGGAATGAATTCGTCGCGAATTTTGACCCTTTAGAAAGGTTGGAGTTGCTTAAGAATACGCCGAGTTTTTTGCAGTTTGTAGCGATTTGTTTAATAACTTTTGTTTCGATTTTAAGGGAATGTAAACGCGGGTATAGGGTTATAAAAACGGATTTGTACTCAAAAGTTTGGTATACAACTCATACTATACGGAGGGAGTGTAAGAAACGTCAAGTTTCGCTTGGAATGCTTTTAAAATCGGTGTTAGTTTCGTTAAATCCTGCCAACGTTTTTAGCCTTTTTTTGAACAATACGTGGTTGTTGCTTAAATTTTTTACTTTTCTACTGCCTTTAATGTTTATTCGTGAGGTTTTCGCACTTTACAACTGCCTAACTGTCGAATATTGCTCCTACCCCAACACTTTAATAGGACTAACGTATAATTACATCCCGTTAATTTTTAATTCACTACGGGAAATAGTATACTTTTTGAACATTTTGTTCCACGCTCCGAGAAACATAGTACGCGATATTTTGTCCCAAAAAGAGACCTTACAGACCGTGACTTTATGTGGACGAAAATCAGTGTCGTGGTCGGACCCTGTCAAAATGGAGCAGCTGCAAAAAATCTCAAAGTTATCAGGGGTTCACGAGACAGAAATTTTGCTATCAAGCGTTTCTGCATGTCTTTCAAAATACTGTAAGTAAAAATTGTGTCACGCTCTAAAAGTCCCGCAATTAGGGATTTTTAATGCATTTTTAGACACTAAAAACACCCCTTAAGCACGTTTTAATTTTTAGTAACATACACCCATCAAGAACTTCCGCTAAATCTACCAATATCAATGCGCAACATAAATTCAAATTACTTTTTCGCAACCGGCACAAAAATACGTCCAGAAGACTCCGTGAGCGGAATTCTGTGCATGAGCCTCCCTATTTTGGACCCAAAATCCAACGACCTACCCCTAAACCTCTCAAAAGTCAAAGCCAACTTCAGATCCGCGTTAAAAAAACAAAGTTTCAGCCATTTGTTAACGTATCTACAAACACGATTTGCGATTTTGGTAAAATTTGTTCCAAACACCGTTTTAAGCGTTTATTTGAAGTATCTTTCGAGGAAATTTGCTGTTTCGGTTACTGAAGTGTCCTCAAGGTATCCAAATGTCATGCAAAGAACCATGTGGGGGCAAGAAGTCGATGGGGTTATTTATTGGAGACCGCCCCAAGCTAATACGTGTAAGTTTTTGATTTTTTTCGACATTTTTTTTAGTCATTTTTGAGAGGGTGTAACTTTTTTGTTTTTTAAGATTTTGAGCGCAGATTTGGGGAAAAGTTAGCCAAATATGTCAAGATTGTAGCCCCTAAGTTTCCAAAAGATTGCTTTTAAATTACGCCTTTTAAAAAATAAAGTATGGAAAGGTGTCATTTTTGACCTTAACAAGGTTAAACTTTATTTAATTTTTAAAGTCTTGTAACTTTTTTGTTTTTTTAAATTTTTGTGCCTTACAAAAAGTAAACTAAGCTTTATTGTTTCAAATGCCAGTTTATAAAATTTGAAAGTCCTAATTGCAAAATTGGCAATTATACAGGGGGATTTATAGAAAGGTGTTTTTTTCATTATTTTCCTTTGTTCCTCAAAAATGGCTTATTTTGGAAAGCTTGTAACTTTTTTGTTTTTTAACATTTGTGCCTTAAAATTTGTGACCACCTACCTCAATATGTTAACAACAAATTTCCAAAATCAGGGTTGTGCAAACCCAAAACTTTGGAATGTACAGGCTGATTTGTTGAAACATGTCACTAATTTATATTTTGTCCCTTTTTTAGGCATTTCACTTTGTTTAAACGAATATGGAGATCATATTAAACTAGGAGTAATGGTCGATTCACAACTTGTCCCCCACCACTGCCACTTGTCAAGAGAATTCAATGAACATCTTACAAATTTGGAAAAATCGTTTTCTTTAAAGAAATAATTTTTTTTGTAATGTATTTAATATAATAAAAGACAGATTGAATATATAATGTTTTATTTATTTGGACTTTTAATACAACTTTAAAAATTAAAACTATGTACATAAATAAAATATACTTTTTTGGGAAATCTAAGCTATTTAGATACTGTTAGGCACAACTTAAAAATAGTGGCATTTTTTTGAACTAAAAGTAAAGGAAACAAAAATAAAAACTTTGATTTTTTTTTAATTCTAATCACAGTTATGCTTATTGTTCACAAATACTGAAATTTTGAAACCGCCCTGTGAAAAGCAAGTCCAAAATTAAATTATTTTATGATATAAGTTAAAAATAAAATTTACTAAAAAAAAATGACTCTCAACGAAAAAATTAAAAAAAATCTACGTTCAGAAGAAAACAAAAATAAGACACAGCCTTTTTCAGAAATATTGTTTCTAGTTGGCAAGTAAAACTCAAAAAAAAAAATATTTAAATAAAAAAAATCCAAATTGGCTGTTGAAAAAAAACTTAAAATTGGTCAAATTTTAAACCAGAAAAATTTAAATGGCATAATTCCTATTCCCTAAAAGATAAAATATTGCCATGGTAGGAAAACCTGAGATTCTATCCTATAGAAAATTCCCTAAAGCGCAAAAACGACTGAATAAACTAGTGAATACAGCGCCGAAATATTAATAATGTAGTAACATTCAACTTTTTAATAATGGAAGAATTTTTTAACGAGAACTATTACTATTGTGCACTATCTAGTACAGAGTGTTCAAAGAACTATTATTTAATGCAAACACCCTGTATAATATCTAATTGTGGTTGAACTTTTAAAAAATGCACCGTTTTAAAAATACTAACCGTTTTTTTGGTACGTGCTCTTTATTGCTGTTATTTTAAAACGGAAAGTATTTTAAAATGGGCTGTTTTATTCTAAATTAATCTACTTAAGTTCACTTGAGGAAAAAATGTAATTTTATTAGAATTTACTTTGGTTCAATTCATTACAAGACACAAATTGCAGTTTTTGGCGCCTCGTTTTAAAAATTTCAACCGCATGCGTTATTCGTTTTTAGCTCTCCTAGTATTGTAATGAATTTAAACAAAGTTTTAACATTTTTTTAAGTAAGGTAAGAGGATTTTTTTCCATTCTACGGTAACGAGGCTATGTTTTTGCTATTTGGTGTGTCATCAGGTTCATTTTGAATCGAACCTTCGGAGGATTGTCGTAAAGACATAATACGTTTGTATTTTTTCGCCATTGGTATTATAAGTAACAGTAAACTTGATAGAGATATAAAAAGCCCTGCTAAATAAAATGAAAGATCGTATGTTCCTGTTATATCGTAAATCCAACCTAAAAATAAAAAAAATAGGGGTAAAATTATGTTTTTTAGTAACAATTAATTTTTTTATGACCTTAGCGGACGTCTAGCTTAAATTTTAAGCCATTTTTTGGACCACTAACCACTTCCAATTAAAAAAATGCAATTTTGACCCACTATCAAATTTAACCAAATTAAAACCTGTTTTATTGTTCTAAAATTTATATTTACCTCCTAAAGGGGGCCCAACAAGATTAGCAACCCCTTGAACCAGCAAAAGAAGACCATATGCGTTCGTAAATCGGTCCAATGAAATCAATTCCACGAGAATAATGCACGTAAGTGAATAATTCGCAGCGATAAAAAATCCAAAAGCACCCGAAACAATACACAGTCCTGTGTAATTATTAATAAGTGGAACAAGGGCAGTTACTACCCCACAAAGTGCCATGCATATTGCGTAAATTATGCCTGCGTTTGCCCATTTTCTGTCGCCCATCCAGCCTAAGATAACCTAAAAAAGAAAAAAATTAAAAACAACAAATTTTGGGCAATTTATATTTTTCATGTTTGGGGCCCCATATTTTGGAAATAGGGCAAGCTAACATAACCATTTTTTCAAAATATGTTTTTAAATTTATTTGGCTACCTGTATGTAAAATTTGGATGTTCTAAGTCAACGCAAACTATTTTTTTTAAATGCAAACGTTTTATAGTGTTTTTAAATAAAAAAAATATCATTTAAAAAAAAATGTTTGGGGCCCCCCAGTTTGAAAATGGGGCAAGCTACCATAACCAATTTTGGAAAATATGTTTTAAATATATTTAACAAGCTGTATGCCAAATTTGGCTGATATAAATTAACAGGAACTATTTTTTTAATGCAAACATCCACCAGTGATTTTTTTAAATTTTGCGCACCCTAGATTTTTAAAGTTTGGGGCCCTATAGTTTAAAAATGGGGCTAGCTATGATAATAATGTTTTCTAAATATGTTTATAAATTTATTTGGTTAACTGTATGCCAAATTTGGTTGCTCTATGTTAACAGAAACAATATTTTTTTAAGCAAACATCCTACAGTGATTTTTTTAAATTTTGCGCACCTCAGATTTTTAAAGTTTGGGGCCCTATAGTTCAAAAATGGGACAAGCTATGATAATAATTTTTTCGAAATATGTTTTTAAATTTATTTGGCTTGCTCTATACAAAATTTGGCTACTTTAAGTCAAAGTTAACTATTTTTTTTAAATGCCAACGTATTATTGTGTTTTTAGCATAAAAAATTAAATAATCAATTTTCTAGGTCCCACATTTTTAATGTTTGGGGCCCCTTAGTTCAAAAATGGGGTACGCTACAATAACAATTTTTTCGAAATACGTTTTTAAGTTTATTTGGCAAGCAGTATGCAACATTTGGCTATGTTAAGTCAACGTTAACTATTTTTTTTAAACGCAAACGAATCATAATGTTTTTTAACCTAATTTTTTTTTCTTACCTCTCCAATCATGTTAATGATGCCAATCATAGAAATTAAAATACTGCCATGTCGCTCAGAATACCCCAAATTAATAGCATTATCAGACAAATAAACGTACGGCACGTCGTACCAGGTGTACAACAAAAAATTCGACATGGCAAACAGCAAAAATTTCGGGTCCAAAAAATACGAAAAATCAAACATATCAACTATGATGTCCCAGAGATCCCAAAAACCAGAAAACCATTGGCTTTTTTCTTTGGCAATTGTCGTCATGGAGTTACGATAGATATCCGGACATGACGATGCTCTTAATCGGTACCGATTAATGTTCAACATCGCTCCACGATAAGTTACTGATAATCGGTGAATTCTCAAATCGCGCAAAAAGGCCGTATCTACGTTTTTTTGGGTGTTTAATTTTGGCGGTGAAATGTGGGATCGTTTTAGCCAGTTTATGTATGCAGTGTCTTGCGAATTGGGGCTCACTAAAGGCGATATAGCGGGTGGATTTGCAGCTGAAGCTGACTTTGTAGCATGATGTAATTCATTTAAACGACCGGATTCGCTGAAACTTCTCGAAGGGGTTAAAAGTGACGGATAATTTGCTAATAAAACGTTGTATACGTTTTTGTGTGTTGATAGAAGTTCTATAACTTCTATTGGTACTTTTTCGCCATTTCTGACGTATGTTGGTAAGCTGACTAACGATGAACATAGTCTAGAAAAAAAGAGACAAATCCTGATTTTTTTAGGCCATTTTTTACCTTGCACAAAATATACAACAGTCATTTTTTTATATGTGCGGTTAGAACATTTATTCGGGAAGCTAAATCCACAAAATGCACACTAATAAGAGTTTAGGGTTGGCGTGGTAGCCCCCCCAAAAGCCCTCTTTAATTTTCTTAAGGGGGACAAGGAATTTTTTTAAATGCATCATTTTTGTAAAAATGTTTTTAAATCTTAGGAAGCACCTATTTGTAAAATTTGGTGCAGATCCATCGTGATCTTATGTTGCAAATTAAAAGGGGCTTTTTGGGGGGCTACCCTGAACTCTTATTTGTGTGCATTTCAAATATTTAGCTTCCCGAATAGATGTTCTACAAAATCTGGCAGATAAAAAACGCTCCTATGCTAAAACTAATTGCGGATTCGTTTTTAAATCCATTTAATAAGCTCCAAAACGAAATCTGGTGTAACTGAAGCGAGTTTGATTTTTTTTATACTTTTGGAGGACACAAATCGAAATAATTTTATAACATATTATTTTGCATAAATTAAATTAAACCTCTTATGATACAACTACTTGCGGATTTGTTTTTGACTCAATTTAATAAGCTTAGAAACAAATTTTAATATAAATGGGACGACTTTGAATTTTTTTATTTTTTTCCATACCTACCCCTTAGAGAAATTGTCAAAAATGTCGATTTTTAGGAAAATTATTTTGTTAAGCTAATTTTATGTGGAACTACTCCAATAGAATTATATTAACGTTATTTTGTAGAAACTATAAAATATTTGCACGTTATCGCATCTGCAAATGTGGAAAATGCAAAAATAGGTGAAATATTCCAAAATTTTTCATGAAGGAATCACCTCAAATTTAACATTATTTAAAAACGCTCTTATCCTAAAACTGATTGCGGATTTGTTTTTAAATCCTTTTATAAGGTTCGGAAACGAAATCTGGTGTAGATGAAGCGACTTTTGAATTTTTTAGATTTTTTTCCATTTTTGTCCAAGGACGCAAATCGGCATAATTTGCACACTAATAAGAGTTTAGGGTTGGCGTGGTAGCCCCCCAAAAAGCCACTTTAATTTGTAACATTAGGTCACGATGAATCTGCACCAAATTTTACACATAGGTGCTAAATAAGATTTTAAAATGATTAAAAAAATATATATTCCTCTAAAAAAATTCCTTGTCCCCCTAAATGACCCCCGATTTAATCATGTTGGGGCAATTTAGGGGGCAAATAATTTTTTTTAGAAGAATCATTTTTCTAATTTTTTTACAATTTTATTTAGCACCTATTTGTAAATTTGGTGCAGATCCAACGATCTAATGTTGCAAATTAAGGGGGGCTACCACGCTAACCCTAAACTCTTATTAGTGTGCTTTTTGTGGATTTAGCTTCCTGAATAGATGTTCTAACCGCACATATAAAAAATGGCTGTTGTATATTTTTTGCGGAGTAAAACATTCTAAATCTAGAAGCAGTAGTCTAAATATTTGATTATTCCTAGCCCAAAAAAGGATTTTTTTTCAAAAAATTTCAAAGTTTTGTAAGCTAATTTTTGAACGCTGCAAATCGGAATAATTAAAGGTACATTTCCTTAGATAAATTTAAAAAAAGACATACTTTATTTTATCCAATTTTAACATGTAAAAAAAATTGCAAAAAGCTAATTTTCAAAATTATTTAAATCATGACAGAATCTTAGCTTACCTATCTGCATTTTCCAAAGTGTGTTCATCTTCAGGGTGTTCCAAAATAGGTTGCAAAGCACTTGCAGTATTAGTACTATTAGAAACGCTACTAACTTCAGCCGAAGAATTTTTATTTCTCCGTTTTAAATTACGATTTCTCTTCCTCTCTTTTGCTTGGGCTTTCGATTTTGCAGAGGTCCAAGGAAGATCCCTCATTAAAGCACCACAAACAGCCAGATTTAAAAATAGGCCTGCTAAAATAAGGGTTGTACCCCTCCAACCGTATTCGGCTAATAAAACTTGAATTAACGGAGCAAAAATAAAAGTACCGATTCCGCTACCGCAAACCGCTAAACCGGTAGCGAAGGAACGTTTTTTGTCGAAGTAATATGCTACGATAACGACTGATGCTACGTAACAGAGGGAGAGGCCAAATCCTAAAAAAAAAAACACAATTTAGTTTTTGTCCAAGGACACAAACCAAAAGAATTTCATAACATATTATTTTGCAAAAATTAAAATAGAGCTCTTATGATACAACTGCTTGCGGGTTTGTTTTTGACTCAATTTAATAAGCTTAAAAACAAATTTTAATATAAATGGGACGACTTTGAATTTTTTTACTTTTTTCCACCTACCCTTAGAAAAATTGTAAAAAATGCCGATTTTTAGAAAAATTATTTTTTAAGCTTATTGTATGTGGAACTACTACAATCGAATTATATTAACGTTATTTTGTAGAAACTATAAAATATTTGCACGTTATCGCATCTGTAAATGTAAAAAATGTAAAAATAGGTGAAATATTCCAAAATTTTGTATGTAGGTATCACCCAAAATTTAACATTATTTAAAAAAGGCACTTATGCTAAAACTGCTTGCGGATTTGTTTTTAAATCCATTTATTATGCTCTGAACGAAATCTGGTGTAAATGAAGCGAGTTTGACTTTTTTTTCATTTTTGTCCAAGGACGCAAATCGAAATTGTTTTGAAGGGGGCCTCATGACATATTTTACAAAAAGTAAACCAAGGCTCTTATGATAAAACCGATTGCAAATTTGATTTTAACCCTATTCAATAAGCTTAGAAACAAATTTTAATATAAATGGGACGACTTTGAATTTTTTAATTTTTTTTCCATACCTACCCCTTAGAAAAATTGTAAAAAATGCCGATTATTAGGAAAATTATTTTTTAAGCCTATTTTATGTGGAACTACTACAATCGAATTATATTAACGTAATTTTGTAAAAACTATAAAATATTTGCACGATATCGAATCTGCAAATGTGAAAAATGCAAAAATAGGTGAAAGATTCCAAAATTTGTTATGTAGATATCACCCAAAATTTAACATTATTTAAAAAACACTCTTATCCTAAAACGGATTGCGGATTTGTTGTTAAATCCATTTATTATGCTCAGAAACGAAATCTGGTGTAAATGAAGCGAGTTTGAGTTTTTTAGATTTTTTTCCATTTTTGTCCAAGGACGCAAATCGACATAATTTTGCATACTAAAACGATATACAAATTTTAAAAGGATTTTAAAGGCTTTGGGTAAAATGACATAGTATGTCCCAAGTTTCCAAAATGGGGTTAAATAACATAAATGTTGCTTTACCCAAGTACTTAGTTAAAATAGCGCCAACAAAACTTTTTTTTTTTGTAAATTTATTACATGTTTAATTTTTATTTAAATAATTATTGTTTCTCTTTTCGTTTCTAATAAATAATGTTTCCGAAACACCCTAAATATAAGCATTAACTCATAAATTAATGGAATTATTTAATCTCAAACGCAAAGGAACAATTTCACAAACCGCAAATTAAATAAAAAATAAATAAAATAAATAAATGCAAAAAATTTTTTTTTGTTTAAAAAATACAAACCTGCTAATATTCCAAAAGTAATGCACAGTACGGTCATACTGTTGGCAGTACTGCTAATAACGAAGCCCAAAGATGCCAAAATTGAGCCAAAAATCGTTACTTTTCGGCAACCATACCTAAAAAAAATTAAAACAAAAAAAAAATTAAAATTTGTCTAAATTTTTGTTTTTTATTTGCTTGCAATTCTTGCAAAAAAAAACATACCTATCAGTAAGAAACGAAGCAACAGGCCCACTTAAAAGCGGCATCGCCATAAAAAGACTCCCAATCCAAGCAGTGGTCCCCCTATTGCCCCCAAAATAATTAATAAACTCGACGAAAATAATCCCAAAACTAAACGTTATCCCATCTGCGATTAAATTGACGATAAATGACGCAAAAACGACGACCCAGCCCCAGCCCCCATCTGGGGGGCGCGCTTCAGAAATTTCGAGCGATTCGCTACTGCTTGAAGAACAACTTGATGATGAAGACAGGGATTCAGTGGGGCTAGGACAGCGCGCCCCATTTTTTTCGTCATTGTTGTGTTTATCGAATTGAACGTGAAGCCCCCTTTTTTCATCTGGGGGAGTCGTTGCCCCCTTCGAGATATTACTAAAAAAAATATTTTCAAATGAACTTAAATAATACAAATATTATTGCTACAAAAATAAACAGGTTTTATTTTTATTAATTTTATTATTCAAGAGCCCGACACTTAGTCCTTATACCATGTAGAGGGGCTACCGCGGGCTACGGTGGCCAGAATAGACTAAAGACTAGTTGAACAGATATATGAATATGTGTCTAGAGTAGCCACCTACCACCAGTACAACTAGAGAGGCTTGACCTTGCTCTGATTCAGCACGTTTTTATTCAAATATTCACAAACTTAGACCACAAATATCTTAGTTAATTCTTATCCTATTTTAAAAAACTTGGTGTCATTAGAAAGATAATTTATTTTGTGATATTTATTGTTGGCTTTTAGGGCTCAATTTAAGAAAGAAAAGTTGTTTTTAGTATAGTTTCTCCTTTTTTAAACTGTTATTTTTGCTAAACTAGGGCTACAAAACAAAATGTGCCAAACAATAAGTATTTTAACATTATATGGTCAACATTTTAAAACAATTGCTCTAATAATAACGTTAAAAACTGCGGTCTAAGTTGTACACAAGTTAGCATAAGAGAAAATGGGTAGTCGGGCTCTTAAGTCGTTTTGTAGGGGATGGTGGTTCAAAGTAGGACTAATGGTCCAATTAAAACACTCTCCCCTACTTTTTTTGTTTTTTTGTTCAGCTTTTATTTACTTACAACTTCTTGTTGTTATTTGTTGGATCAAAATTAGCCATTGGGTTTTCAAAAAACGTATTAACTTTTGTTCCCCCACCATTTTTGCTAGTTTTGACATCATTTTTGGGCGCCAAAAGTGCCTCTTGCTCTTCAATATTAACCGAACTAAGTAGATCACCGTTTAGCACTGAGTTTTTAACACAATTGTCGTCACAATTCACTTGGTTTTGAATTTCAATTTGTTTGTTATAGTTTGTGGTGTCCATGTCGTTTTTGGCCATTCTTGTAAATCTCTAGAAAATTGTCGGCGTAATAACGCGATTTGGTAGTGTTCCAGGAGATGTTTCATGCGTGTAGATAACGGCTTTTGCCGGGATTCGGTGCTGATTAGACGTTTTGCCATACGGGGCACCATACAACCAATATGGTTGAAGTTTTATCTAAAAATAATAACACTGTTAAGAAAAAACAACACAGTTAGAAAAAAAATATGTTTGGCTTTATGAAAATTGCTTGGAGGTAAACAAGAGACTTGTAACAACAGCGCCATTGTACGGAAACAAACTTAACTAAGTGCAAATTAAACCTAAATGGTTCCAGTAGATGGCAATACTACTGTACATCCTATAAATGACGCAAAATGAAATGTTTAAATAGGTTTTTATACAGAAAACTGAAATTTTTAGCTTTAGTTAACGATGTTAAGGCTAGAGATACAAATTCAAAGATCTGTGCTTCTAGAAGCTCGTATAAGTCATCTCCGTTGAGCTCCCATCAATTCTACTAGATAGCACATCTACATGAGGGCCCCATCCTATATTAAAACTAAATGTGGTTTTGAAAATTAGAAAAATAGGACTACAAACGTATTATGGTTTCATTTCAATAGTTTATTTTTTTGTGACGAAAATCTAACAAAAAACAAAAATATTTTGATGATTTTTGAAGTCAGATTTCTGACACAAAGAAATAACCGATTTAAATAAAACCATAATAAGTTTGCAGCCCTATTTTTCTAGTTTTTACAACTACATTTAGTTTTAATATAGGATGGGGCCCTCATGTGGATGTGCTATTTAGTAGAATTGACGGTAGCTCATGACTTATACGAGCTTCTAGGAGCACAGATCTTTGAATCTGTTAATTTAAATCTCAAGCCTTTATAATTTAAATGGGTTTTATTTTAAGAGTTTTAGTTTACCCATCATCTTTAATGGGTTTCAATAAGATGCTAATTTTCGGTACTAAATGCTGCTACCCAAAAAAAATGATTACTTTCTTTAATCGATAACAAAATTAGAATGCTAAACACACACACTAAAAGGGCAAAGACTTCTAAGTCAAGGCCTTTTCTCTTAATCTAAAACTAAATTATCATCAAATTGTGATAACAAAAACCATTGGCGTATCACTTCTTAATACAAAAAAAGCAGCATTATTTTTAAAACAGCATGTTTTATTTGCCAAAAAAAAACAACAATAAACCTTACCAAAGAAAAATAAACAAACAACAAAAATTAAACATTATGCACATTATTAGCACGTAAAAGAAATAACAAAAACGAGGCGCAATTTGCTGCACACTGATGAACCCAATTTCAATAATTAAACGCAATCAACAAATCTAAAAACTGGCTAAGAGAACTTGGCAACATTTAATTTCTCTACTTTAAATATTAAAAATATTTCATACGTAAATCCAAAACAACATGCATAATTTTTTAGCCAATTCCAAAATTAAAACTAGACACTTTTCGAGCGTGTGATTCAATATTTTTAAATACTAAATAGAGAGGGGCTTCTACGCATATGATGTTATTTAAAAACAACAAAAGAATGCCTATTTTATTTAATTGAAGTACAAAAAGAGAAATTATATAGGGTGTCACACATATTTTATTTGTTTACGTTTATAAAACACTAGTATTATTTGCACTTAAATATTTGTACATACTTTTTTTTACGTTATTTCTTCATTTTTGGGACACAAACTCATTTTTAAAACAGAACTAGACAATAGATATTCTAATAGTAATCTTAATTGCCAAAAATAAGTTTTCTTATCACACATTTTGTCACATTGTAACTAAACTCAAGTAATCTTTTAATATTTCTTTGTAAACTACTTTATAAGAGCAACTCAGCTTGTCTGTTTTATATTATTGTCTGGAATATCGAAACATTTATGATTAAATTATCGTTTAAACTTATACATGGGCGCACGTGTATTAAAATTAATCATTTGATTTGATTAAAAACACCTGACATTAAATTTTTAAACTAAAGCAAATAAAAACCTTAATCATATTTACCCAATGCAACATTATTAAACTTTTCAAACTTTTAAAATTCGCACCAAAACATTTAAAAAGATCAAGCCACCCTCGAAACTACTGCGCATGTGCGTCTTACAAAAATCAGCTCTTGCTTTGAAACAAAAAAAAAACACTATCGCCCAACGCTTAAGTTTCGTGAAGAGCTCTCGTTCGTCCGCCCCAAAAAGGCTCATAATTTTTATAAAACCCGCGTTTCAAGTGCAAAAACATTAAAAAACTATTAAATAAAGTGTTGTGCATCTGTGAAGACTTTTAAAAACGCTTTTCTATCGGGTAAAGTGTCAAAAATTAACATAGCATTTTTTGTGTCTCAGAAAGTGGTTCCAGTTGTTTTGGGGGACTTTGGGGGTGACGAGCAGCCCTAGGACAAGGTAAGTGAATGTAGGAACTGTAGAATTATGCTTTTTGTCGGAAAATTGCTGAAAAATCGTGTAAAAACTTGTTTTTCTTATAAATCTGTAATGTCGGTAATGCAACTTGACAGAAGTTCTGTAAGATGGCGCCACAAGCCAAAACCTAAGAAATTTTTAATTTTCCATGAATTTTTGTTGCTTTTGTAAAGTTAATGCTTGGTTTTTTCGTAATAAATCATATTTAATTCATAAAGAACAATGGATTGTTCAAAAGTAATCACATTTTCGTACAATCACCATGATTAACGTTATGCATGTTAGTAAAATGATAAATTATGGAAAATGATAAGAAAATGCAAAGTTTTCCACGAATTTACGTAAATGTGTAGTTTTTTTGCACATGAAAGACCTTTTGTAATGACCCAGACCATGAAAGGTTTGTTGGTAACCAAGTTATTGATTTTTTTATCAGTAAGTTTCATTTCAAGTTTCAAGGTCAAGAACAATTGTTTTGCAGAATTGTTTCTTGAAGAAAGTGTTTGAAAACAAATATTATATACAGGTTGACTTGGAGAAATGGGAAATTACCACGTAAACATACATTTAGGTACAAAATTTACATGTTTTAACATGCGATAGTTTTTATTTTGTTTTTGTGGTGTACTTTTGAGACAACCTGTATAAAAAAGTGCAAACACTTGGTAAAACTAAGTTTTGGAATTGGAAAGAAGTCCACAAGTTTTTTGCTCAAGTAGTCTCGAAAATTTCAAAAGGTTTTCCGCTTTTAAAGTAGGTTAAAATAATTAAAATCGAAAAAATAAACTTACAAAATAATTTTAAGTCTGATAAGTTAAGTACAGTATAATTGGTCAATTACGACAGTTTTTTTAATCTTAATTGCTTTAATTATAATTTTATTAATCAAAGAGCAATTATTTTAGAATTAAGGTGTAAATAATTGCTTAAAAAATAAATTTTCTTTGAAATAAGACAAATGATACATTTGAAGCCCTCTTATTTGCGTACATCCAATATGCGTACATTCCAAAATACTCTCCAATTCGCGTACATAGTCATTAAGTAAGAGTTAATCCGTTTACCTGCAGTACGAAAAGGATTATCATTTAATTTGAGATGTTTATGTGCAGAAGTCACTAATAATATTTTATGCTTTTATTTAGTATAAAGATCAAATAATTTTAAATTACAACTACTTTCTGATAATGTATTGATACATTTTTTACATAACAACACCGAGAACAACACCTAGTAATATGTCCTTCAGTGTAATGCACACAATTTTGGACGCACTGCTAGGCACCGACATAGCTAGAGTTTATATTTTCATTTTAGCAGCAAAACTTAACCTAACCTACCTAACCTAATGTCCCCCAGTGGAAAAATGTCCCCCAGTGCTTTCATAAAAGTCAGTCTAAAACCCTGAAATTCAAAAAAAAAATATGCATATTGGACTTTACTCAGGTAAAAAAACTCACTACCTCTAACCTTTCCGTTTTTGACCATTTAGGTACGCAAATTGGGTATTTACGCAAATTGGGTGTACGCAAATAAGAGGACACGGATACATTTGACCACATTTTAGGATTTTAGAGGCACAAAACCAAAGTATATAAAATATATATGCATTGGTAAGCCCAGGTATTGATTTTAGCTCCCAATTCTACCCGACTAACTAGATTAAACGGCGCCACCAAAAATTGTTCTGTTTACGAAAATAAAACAGAAATAAAATAACTTCATAAAATGTTTTGTTTTACCTTTATAGCCCAATCATTCTAATAATGCCCCCAGAAAAAAATCCCAACCAAGATCTGCTTATGCAGGTTTGTAGCCACTACCCCCAGGAACATAAAAGTGAAAAATTCACACAAACTTTCCGTGACGTTTAGCCCCCATCTTGCATAGAAGTGAGGAGTTAGTTTTTTGTTAATACCTAAACTATTTAGCATTTTTGAAAAAAGTTTTAAAAATTTTAGGAACATTATTTTAATAAGAATACAATCATTTTTAAAAAAATAATGAATCACCAATATGAACGATTTTATAGCACTTTGAAAATGTGCTAATTTGGTCCTACATAGAACGCTGCAATCTATGCTTCAGGACTCTATGACTAAGATAGACGATTATGATGAAATAAGGTCATTTTCAAAGAGCTATAGAATCGTTAATATTGGTGATTTATTATTTTTTTAAAAATGATTGTATTCTTATTATAATAATGTTCCTAACAATTTTTTAAACTTTTTTCAAAAGTGCCGAATAGTTTAGGTATTAACAAAAAACTAACTCCTCACTTCTATGCAAGATGGGGGCTAAACGTCACGGAAATTTTGTGGGAATTTTTCACTTATATTCCTGGGGGTAGTGCCTACA
The DNA here is from genome assembly GCA_963920755.1 of Cartodere bifasciata. NCBI lineage: Eukaryota > Metazoa > Arthropoda > Insecta > Coleoptera > Latridiidae > Cartodere > Cartodere bifasciata. The sequence continues at coordinate 18,152,897 of OY987198.1, forward strand.
ATCCTGCATAAGCAGATCTTGGTTGGGATTTTTTTCTAAGGAACCTACAAATTTTAATTGGAATAATTGGGCTATTAACCATAATGAAAACAAATAGTTGTATCAAAAATATTTTATTACATGTCTAAAAATATAAAAAAATATTAAATAACCTAGGAGCTTTCGCTAATTTCGCTACTTTCTTCGCTACCAGATTCATCTTCACTACTGGAAGAATTATTCGTGCCGTTGTTAATTTTGGCCTGCATTTTTTTGTACTCCAGTACCGTTATTTTCTTGGGCATCATCTCCTGCAGAAATTCATACTTGTCTTCATTTTGAACAATTTCCGCTACATGCTGGTAGTCTAACAATTTCCCTTTGCTTTTTGCGAAGCCTTTTTTAGCAAGTTGTTTTATAAAAAGTTCTGCAGCTTTTGCCATCACCAAAGAGGATTCTTTGCTTACTATTTCAACATCGGATGAGCTTTTCATAATTGTGTTTATTCTTGTTACTGGTAAATGCGATTTAAGCGCCATTTTTGAGGGTTAACGTATTTTTTTCAACACTGCACAAAAACACACTAATCAAAAACAAATAATAATTACCTTGCGGGTAAAAATAAATATCGCGTTTAAAAATATCTCAACACGCACCAAAAATAAATAGTAACCTTTAAAAATCTTGCTCCAAACTTAATCAGACCAAATAAGGCCCCAAAAAAAATTTCTAATGTAATAAAACCTATTTTGTTAAGCGAAGAGCATAAATTCCTATATTTAGACTAGTTTTGGTCATCATAACTTTTAATTTATGTTATTTTTAAACGCTTTGAAATGGTAAAATTGTAAAAACAAACCTACTTGGGTTACGCAAAGAATTCGATTTCGAATGGAAAATTTTACCGAATAGAAACCTTCCCATTGTTTATTGTACTAAGCTTTTAATTGTTGAGTAATAAAATAGCAATAATTAATTACAAATTAAGCAAGCTTCTT